>CAMAPF010000977.1:1200000-1755693 GCA_945859915.1 Cuscuta epithymum
CTTTCTGGAGAAACCCTGTTCAGCGAGGCATAATAAACTCAGTACTGAATTGGAAAGAAGTAGGATAAAGCTGCTGTTGTCATCAACGTGACCATATATATTTTACTATAAAGTTATATTTTATTGCAGATTTTTACCAAACTATACCTATACCTAAGTACAAGCAGCAAAGCGCTCTAACTGGTAGCATTCATAGCAAAATAAATGTATACTCCTTCCCGTTTTTAAATTTAGGACAATTTTTTTTATCACCTTAAAACGTAAATACCGGCATTTTCAACACCTAGTTTGAATGGAGGGAGTCCAACCATTTAACCAATATAGCTTCCTTATAGAAAATTAAAGAGTCATTCAAAAAAGGGGGAGATAAAAGCCATGTCCTGAAAATCTGAAATAGTTTTTGAGTTGAACTACTGAAGCCTACCTTGAGTTATGTTTGGCATGACCCAACTTTGCTAAAGCGCGCTCCACTTCTTCACTGACCTGGTGCATACATAATAAAAGCAAATGTAGTGATTAGTGAATTATTTAGCTCAAGAAGAGTTCTATTCTTCCTTTCCATGAATATATGATCTATACATGCACGTTGGAATAATGTTTAAGATTCTAATTTAATTATGGGATAGCACAGGTTTCATCATAATACATAAACCATTGGAGAAACAAAGATATCTATGAACAAAACTGAATTGTTCAATGGTTGATCTAAATTTCGTCAAGTAGTAATCTCATAATAAGCACACAGATTTCAGGAAGGCCATGCGATCTTACAACTCTGCGAAGAATTGGCTCCAGTGATGAGCAAAGTTTTTGCATGCTGTCAACCTTCAGAGCTTCAACAACCGCACTGCACTAAGCACATAATCTTCAGCAACAATTCGAGTTTAATGACTCATGATACTTTATGGGATAAACAACTGATTGCTTTAGGCTGCATTTGGAACTAGGGAAATGCTATGACAAGGAAAATGGAGAGTAAATTATAGAAGAATTTTGATGGAAATGAAGTGTAAAAGACAAAGGTTCAAACTGAATAAACTTATGTTTATTATTTGCTCTAATTTATTTCTTATTATGAATACTAAGAATCTAAACATTAAGAAAATAAGAAAATAACTTAGCATTTTCCTTTACTCCATTTTCCTAGATCCAAACATAACCTTAAGGTGCACTCAAGAATTTGAAGCAAAGTATTATAACTATAAGGAAACAGGGGCAGTATTGGATTTTAGAACCAAATGAATTGAAGAAAGTCAGGCTATATATACTCTATATAAAAATCTCTATAAGTCTTCTTTTAGAGAACAACCATCTTGGCTGAAGATCAGGGTTAACACACACAAGCTTGAATCTAATGAAAGAGTTCAGTCTTCAGTCCATATAATTGTCAACTGTTTAGTGTCAAATTCTAAAGTGAAAAGAAAGCAAATTTCATCTTGCTCCAGCAACTCAAGAAGACAAAAGAACCCCAAATCAAGAAAGCACATACTTAGCTTTTCTGATTTATTAAAAAAGTGATCTTTTTGTTTTTAGTGAACTTTATGAGTTGAAAACAGAAGTTACCTGGCAAGGGCAGGGCGTTTTTTAGCAGGCTGAGATTCTTCAGTGCAACCCGGATTAAGAACCCGTTTTTCCCGAACCATACTGGAAGATCTTTCCATATACCTTGTCTGCATTTTCCCGGAAAGGATTAACACTCCCTCAAACAACTCTTTTTCAGACTCGGGATTTGAGTAAATTACTTAAATAATGAATACCATCAAAAAATCAACGGCACCTCAAAGTAAGGAAATAAATAATTTGATGAAAGATTCCCAAGGGATGATAAAAGGCTGAGAGAGCGGAAAGGAAGAAGGGAGGAAAGCGGGAAACGAAATTGAAAGTGCAGAGAAGAGGGTTGCTGCTTTCCAGGTTACTTCATCCGTTGCAACCTCATACTTTGCGGTCGGTCTTCACTCCAGTGGCCCCGCCCGCTACAATTAAACAAAACAAAGGTGATAACTCTACTTATTATTCATTTGATTGGATCACATCATTTTATCATTTTTAATTTAGATTTAAATAATTTAACTGTTACATTTTCATTGGTCCATGTGTACAAAGGTATGGTACCTTATAGGTACCATAGAATCTACCTTAAACAAAATATGTACGTAGTACGTAGTATGCAACTGTTTTAGTGTTTTTCCATTAAACTTATGAAATAATTACATATTTATGATTAAAATAGAGTTTGACACATGAAGGATAACATAATTATTTGTTTCCTTAAATTATATCTTTATCTCACTAACATTGACACAAGAAGGATGACACAGTTATTAACAAAAGTGAGTTTGTGTAATTGATAGTGAATTGATGAAATAAGAATAAAGAAAAAATGATTTAGAGTTACACAAATTTTACCAAATCTGATATGTGACAATCTTAACGAAACATACTGAAAAGGAAAATGAGACAATCTTAGCGGGACAGAGGAAGTACTAGTTAATCGATCCGTGCAATATTATTACTTGCCTACCGACTCGTACGTTTCACGGATAATAGATGAATTTAATTTATTTTTGAAAATAGATCATTTTATGAGTAATTTGCACATACACACTGATGAATAATTGCTACCCATACTATATTATTTAGGAGAGATTATTAATAGTGTAATTAATACTTTAATTAGGTTTCCTTATTTATTTAGTTTCCTAATGTACACAGAACTCTTATTATTATATATATGACATATAGGCTACCACATTGGGTATGCCTTTCCATTATTTTCACATGATATCAAGAGCCTTAGGTTTTTTTTTCCGATGGCTTCTACTATTGCTTCCGCCGCCGATACTGTTCCCGCTCCCAGCACCGCCGCTACCACCACGCCGACATCTGAAGTGCCGGTCTTGAGCGAAGCTTCGCATGGCGGATCCCTGACAGCGCCGCTGCAGTCCGACGTTCTTCATCACCACATCTCGGGCTCGCCGCTAGAAACCCCTTGGGTCCCGCCAATATTTACGTGGACATCGACGCAGCCTACAATCCGGCCACCTCCCTGTTCAATCTCGACTCCCAAGCCGAATCCAGCAGTGCCGCGGATGTACGAGCGCGATTTGGTGGTTCCACTCTCTCTGGCACTCCGGGTTTGCTGATGCCTTCTATGACCGAGCCTATAGGTCGGCGCCAACCTGATAATTCTATTCCAGTTTCCTTCTCTGTTTTGGCACAAGGCATGACCCTTTGATCAGCAATCAGTCAAATTAATACCACAAAATTGTTGGCTGTTGAAGATTATTTACCATGACGCACTCAATTTGAATCGTTCTTGGTAGCGAAAGGTGTTTTAGGGATTCTCGATGGTTCACTTCCGGCTCCGCCTCTTTATACCTATGATTTGTATCAGGCTCCTATGATGAATCCTGAATATTATCATTGGTTAAAATTGGATCAAACTATCCGCGCTTGGTTGTTTGCTACTCTCTCCCGCGAGGTTTTGATGGAAGTTCACACTCTTAAGAATTCCACAACGATTTGGCAAAAGTTGGAATCCCGGTTTTATGGTGGCCAATCTTGCTCGTTCCATGGAGTTAAAACATCAGTTGTCACACACACAAAAGAAGGCTAATCAGTCCATGGAGGAGTATGTTCGTGGAATTCAGATGATTGCGGACAATATAGCTTCAATTAATTCCCCGGTTTCTGATTCCGATATGTTAAAACATACACTTTATGGATTAGGACCGGGTCATGAATCGCTTGTTGGACCGCTTACACTCTTTCCCGAAGGACTTACTTATGACAAATTATGCACCAAGTTGGTCCATCAAGAGGCGCGATTACAATACCAACAATCTCTGGAATCATCGGTTGGTGCACCTGCTTTCTCAGCCAACACCTCGGCTGGAGGAGTTCAGGCCGTTGCTCATGCTACCGGGCAGCAGCAGCCCTATCGGGGGGCGTGGAGGTGGACGTGGGCGCGGACGCGGGCGTGGCCGTTGACGTCATCATCATCAGCAACCGGCGTACGGCCAGCAGCCACAAACGTACGACCAGCAGCCGCAGGCGTACGACCAGCAGCTCCAACAGTTCGGCCAGCGTCAACCGTACCAGCAACACACTTCTTCTGGCCACGGACATCATTACAACAATTCTTTGGGTCAAGCGGGTACAGTCTTTTGTAATACAGATGCGTCATCGTTTTATACTCCTACACTATATACGTTTTGTACTAACAGTGTTTCTGCAGGATTCCCGTCTTTTGAGAATAATTTTGGTTCCGTACCACCACGCGTTGTCTGCCAAATCTGTCATTCTCCAGGTCATTCTGCTGTCTCGTGTCCTCATTTTGCTCAACCTCCTACTCCTGCATTAGTTGTTCCTAATAGTGAATCCACTCCGGCTGTTTGGTATCCTGACTCCGGCGCTTCCGCTCACATGACCGCCATTGAAGGTATTTTAGTCAATAAATCTAGTTATTCTGGACCACTTTCTATTACAATTGCGAATGGCTCTACTTTACCTGTTATGACTGTTGGTGACTTGCATCTGTCTACTCCGCCTCGATCTCTCCATTTAAAATCAGTTTATCATGTTCCACATCTTAAAAATAATTTACTATCTATTCAAAAATTATGCGCCGATAATAATTGTTTTGTGATATTTGATAAAAACTCTGTTTGTGTTAAGGACACAATTTCGGGGAAGGTGCTTCTTCAAGCTTCCAGTAATGGTGGTGTCTACCTCATATCACTTTCTCCCTGCTCAACTGTTGCTCTCGCCTCACATGTTGTTCCTGGACCAGTCTGCCATCGTCGGTTGGGACATTGTGGCAATCATATTTTAGATAGACTTAGGAAGTCTGGAACTATTCTAAGTACTTCGCACTTTTCTCATGATTGTATTTCTTGTCGTTTAGGAAAATCACAACGATTACCTTTTCAAGAAGTTTGGCATTAATCTACTGCTCTGTTATTTTTTATTCATTCAGATGTTTGGCAATCTCCTGTTCTTTCTGCGAGTGGCTTTAAATATTATGTTTTATTTATTGATGATTTTTCTCGTTTTACATGTCATTATCCTATGCGCCGTAAAAGTGAAGTTGTGAGTCATTTTAGAAATTTTAAATTAATGGTGGAAAATTTATTTAATTCTAAAATTAAATTTTTTCAAAGTGATGGTTTTGATAATCATGGTATGCGTGAAATTTTTCTTAGCAATGGCATTTTGTTTAGGAAATCTTGCCCTGACACTCCTGAACAAAATTGTATAGCTGAACGTAAACATTTACTTGAACTAACTCGCACTATTCTTCTTGAAGCAAAAATGCCAGCTAGTTTTTGGGCCGATATTGTGTTTACCGGTACCTATATTATTAATCGTCTCTCCACTCCTAATTTAAATGGTGCTTCTCTGTTTGAATAATTATTTCACCACTCACCCGACTTCTCTTTTATGTGCGTCTTGGGTTGTGCCTGTTTTCCAAACTTTATTCCACCTCTGCAAATAAATTATCTCCACGGTCTATTTTGTGTGTCTTTTTGGGATATGCCCCTGAGTACAAAGGTTATCGTTGCTTCGATCCTATTAGTGGCAAGATTTACATCAATAGGAATGTTCGATTTTATGAGGATATTTTTCCATATTCCGACTTGATTTCCTCCTCAAAAACTGCTACTTTGCCACAATTGTCGTCGTCTAATACTGTTCAGTTACATGAGAGCACTTTACCATCCTCCATTCCTGCCCATACCAGCCGCACTCCCTCTTGCTACCCTCGGCCGAGTCTCGAGCCTGCTGTCAGTCACCATCCTCTATCCTCGGCCGAAGCACTGCCTGACCATGACCTCTCCATTAACACTACCGGCCGACCACACACCCCAGACCCCCGTCCTCCTCTACCATCTCCTGGTCCAGTTCAACACCCAGCACGCCCCAAACTTCATCCCCACAGTCCGTCCCCCATCTGCCCGAGTGACGTGCACTTTGTCGTGGTGTGCAGTCAAAATAAATATCAATACAACAATTATACGTAGTATAATGAAGTAAGGTTCGTATCCATAGGGAAAGGAATATTTCTCTTTTTATATAACTAGTAACAAAAGGGGGGGTTTAGGTTTGAGTGATTTAATTTAATTAAATACAAAGATGAACGACTTATATGAGTTTAATTAATTGAGATTCAGACTTGGTTTTGCTTTTTTCCACTTAATGAAATGTTCATCGATCCCGGTTATATCTTTAACTATCTTCCTCTCGAATACTCAATCGAGGAGTATATCCAGTTCATCGAGGGTAGTTATTAATAACGAGACGCGTTCATTAATAAAACTTACCACCGAGTTAATATAGAACACGCGCCGTATATTAATCTGATAGTAGCAATAAAATCAAGATGAAAACGATTGAGATTGATAACCTCAACGCAAGCGGTTTATTGGTTTAATCAACATAATTAATTCCCCTTGGTTTATTAACCATGAAACGCATGCATTAATAACCCAAGTTTACTACTGTGAAACGATCGAACGATTAACAAGCGTATTCATCGATCGATTCTAGTAATAATTAATATATGAAACAAAACTAGTTGATCCTTTAAGTAATGTTCAAAATATTAATATGAAATATGAATAGGAATTAATTAATACTCAAGGAAGAATATTAAAGAAGATGAATCCTACTATAGTTAGTATCAAGATGTTAACTAGTTGTCATCTTAGTAACACTCCCCAATATTAACATAGAGGAAGAAATAACTATTACTATAACTAATGTTAAGATGTTAATTAATTGTCATCTTAGTAACACTCCCCAACATTGATATAGAAATAGTATTTAAAGGAAGAATTAATATTCAAGGAAGAAGATTAAAGAGAATAACTCATAACTTACAAATTCATTAAGCTTCAAAGTAGCAAAACCAAGATGGAAGAGTTTAGCTCCTCATTTGGAGACTAAACATGATGGAAAATATAAAGAAAACACTAATCTAAACCGAGCTAAAGAGTATATGTGAATTGGTGATTTTATTGTGAAGGAAAGGAGTGTATTTATAGGCTTTTGGGAGCTGCAGAGTCTGATACCCGACCGGGTATATAGGATACCCGACCGGGTATCTCAGGAAATTGCCCAGAAAGTCACATTTCTGGGCATACCCGATCGGGTAAGGGTATATACCCGATCGGGTATGTGACAAATCTTTATGAAAATTTGCTCCCACGATCATTTGTCTTCGGATTTGATTTGGACAGTCGAATCAAGCAATTACCCGATCGGGTATAGGCAATACCCGACCGGGTACATGAGTATTTTTTCCAAATCGAAATCTTTCTTGCCTCCTTGCACTTTTCTTGATCTTTTAAGGTCCAATCTTGATCCCTTGGATGATCTTTGACCTGTCTAGCTTAGAAAAATCCTAATCTAACTAAATTACAAATAAAAATGAAAATAAAGTATTACACCAAAAATGTGTAATTTCCACAACTAGAACTAATAAAAACTAGTTAAAAATACAAACATACAATCGGAAATTACATGAATATCACCGAGCATCCACCTTCACTGCCAACACTTTCACCACCTGCACCCTCCCCGGCGAACTGTCATCCGATGCAAACTAGAGCCAAATTTGGGATTTTTAAACCGAAAACTATTTTTAATCTCAAAACAGATATTTCGGCATGTGATCCTTCTTGTTTTTCTACAGCTAATAAGATATTAAATGGAGAGGCTATGGCGGAAGGGTTTAATGCACTCATTGATAATCATACTTGGGATTTAGTACCATTTAATCCTCATAAAAATGTGGTCGGGTCTAAATAGATTTATAAAACTGAATTTGATTCAGATGGGTCTATTGAGAGGTATAAGACACGTCTGGTGGCTCAAGGATTTACTCAACAAGCTGGTGTGGATTTTTCTGAGACTTTTAGTCCTGTCGTTAAGACCACTACTGTTCGTATTGTTTTATCTCTTGTTGTGTCGTTTAATTGGGCTGTTCGTTAGTTAGATGTTAAAAATGCATTTTTACATGGTAATCTAACTGAAGAGGTGTATATGCGTCAGCCTTCTGGTTTTATTCATCCACAATTTCCTAATCATGTTTGTCGTCTCCGCAAGGCTATTTATGGCCTCAAACAGGCTCCCAGAGCCCGGTTTTACAGGTTTAGTAGTTTCTTGCTGACGCATGGTTTTGTCTGGAGTAAGTCTGATAATTCTTTGTTTGTATATCGACATGGTTCCTCAGTTATTTATCTTCTTTTATATGTCGATGATATTATTGTTACTGGTAATTAAAAAAAGTCTTTTTCTTCCTCATAAATATAACGAAAAAGTCTTTTTCTTCCTCATAAAAAAGTCTTTTTCTTCCTCATAAATATAACGAAAATTCAAAATACCTCATCTGGACTCTGTATCACTCTCCATGTGACCATCCCAACTCCCATTAACATTGTTCTTATCAAGGTCTTCTTGGAAGATGTTGTCTTTATTAGGAGTATCATCCTTGAGCGATGAATCAAACAAATCCAGATTTGGGACGACAATGCACGAGTGAACATCAGAGTATGTACATGATGGTTCTTCTTTCACGGGGAGAGACACTTCTTTATTGTGATCAGCTCCCTCAAGGTGTTTCCCATCTCTATGCGTGACAATCTCGACTTGTTCACTCAGATTGATTTCAGTGCCGCTAGGATGGGATCTCTCGGACTCCACAGACTGGGCTTCTGCCAGCTGACTCACCAGGTTACTTAAATTCTGCATTCTGGCCGAAGTGGTCTGCATGAACTGTATGAGCATCTCTTCCAAGTTAGAAAACCTCTCTAAAAGTGCTTCCTCTTGTTGATCATGTGGCTCATTACTCGACAAAGATGTAGAAATGACTGAAACATTTGCGTTCCTAAAGTGTGGATGGGATGAAATGGGGTATGCGGTTGCCCGGTAAGGATGGTCATATGGAGTTTTAACGGGGCAAAGACATAAATGGTGACATCCTCCACAGAAGGAACACATGTTATTCTTAGGAAAGTAGTGAGACAATTCCTCAGGAGTTTTAGTTTGAACAACATATTCAAGAATGGAGCCCGATCTTACTCTAGGATATTGTGAAGAAGGATAATGATGAAGAGAATGAGATTTGGAGTAGTGCGTATTTGGAGGGGGTAAGAATAAGAAAACTGAATATTTTGTTCTATGGGAGAGTAATATTGACGAGGAGTGTAATACTGATGGGGCAGGGGCGGATGCAGCTCTATAGCAATGGGGGCACATGCCCCCAATAAATTTGGACTTTAGCTTAAACATTTCATGATTTTTATTAATATTCCCAATAGAAAAACTAGTGTGCCCCCAATAGAAAATCTAGTGTGCCCCCAATAATTTTTTATGTCCTCACTTACTTTCAAATTTATATTATACAGAGTACGTAGTTTATATAGCATTATAGTGTGTGTATTTGTTTAAATATAGACTAGCATTAGTTGACCTTGTAATTTAAGATTAGTAAAAATGTTTTGGTACTCCTTTTTCTTTTTTATTTGTATTCTTTCTTTCACCTATATCTAGCTAATTTATTTAATCGTTTTACTTTTTTGGAAATCCATTCTCCATTTGATATTATTTGACTCTCATCTAAGCAAATTTCGATTTGAACGTTATCAAGCCGAGCATAGGAAAATATAGAGATAAATTAGTGAAAAGCAAAAATTTCTTTTAATATTTTATTCTAATTCTTTTGAGTTTATTCACTCCTTTTGTAGTTGTGTTTGAGAATATGTATAATTTGATTTAATCATGCTTAACATTAATTTGTTAAGGGAGATTTGCATTTTCAGTACCATAATTTTTAGTTGTGCTCGTTATTAGTCTCGTAACTTTACTCGAAAAACTCCACGTTCTAGCAATAATATACCAGAAAAGACATTACCTGGGTTCAAATTTCTATCGAAAAGTGTACTATTCGATGAAAAAATCCTCAATTTCCAAATAGTTATTAGTTACATGACCAAATCTATTAGCGAATAAAGTTAAAGCACTAATAACGAGCATATATGAAAGTTATGTGATTAAATTTGCAAACCTCCCATTGTTTAAAATAGAGTCACATTGAAGTTATATAAGATGGATTTCGTTATGCAATACATAACTTTTAATGTATAAGTGAATTCAAAAAGTAGTTTATCAAAATTAAAATATTAGTAGATGACTATATGCACTATAGTAGTACTACCTCCATCCCGGTGGACTTTCCCAAATGCAAAATAGGTGAGAAATAAGAATAGTAAAAACTTTGTGGTTGAGATTTGTGCAGATGAGAGAGAAATGTGCAGAACCACAATTTTTTTTTTTGCGAGGAGAACCACAAATTAATTGATTTAATAAGAAAGTGGCAAAGTTTTTGGGACAACCAAAAAGAGAAAGTTAGCAAAGTCCAATGGGACGGAGGGAGTATATTTTATCATATTTATATCCACGTGTATAAAAAGTGCCCCCAATAAAAGAATTTTCTGGATCCGCCCCTGTGATGGGGAATGTAAGGAGGATAGGGCGTAAATGGTGAATATTCTGTGGAGGTTTGAGGGAATGGTGTTCCTCCAGAATTTGAGCTGAATGAGTTCATCTCATGTCTCTTTAATTTACCCGAAAGGTTAGCACAGAAAAAATCCAACGAAAAAAAAGACAAACTAAAAAAAATCGCTGAAATCAATTAACCTTAAAAACGACACCATCCCCGGCAACGACGCCAAAAACTGATGTGAGTTTCCTCGCACTTAAAAAGATGTAGTAATATAGGGTTTTAATACGAGTATCGTCTCCACAAGGACGGAAAAAGGGAATAAGGAATCAACTACATGCAGCGATTAAAATAAATAAAATAAAATGCAAATTGCGAGATTTGGATTGGTTGGAAAGTTAAAATGCAACTAAATGATTAAAAAGCTTGGTTCTTTCTAATTAATGACGGAAGAGAACAAGGATTGATTCCGAGGTAATCGGATTTCTGGATGACCAGGCTTAATCACATGAAAATTGTTTAATTGAGCAACGCTAATCAATACTAAGTTTTTACCGCTCTCGCGGTGTAGAGTACAATAATTTAGGGAACCAGACTGATCTCTCATGCGACAGGTATCTAAAATTATTGCCGAAACGAGCGAGCGTACGGGTCCTTAACCATTGTTAATCTCTTAGCGAACAATTACATGTGTGTGAAGATGTCCTAGAATAAATTAGATCTCTCTTAATTTATTATACATGCAATTATAAGCCTAACTGCAGTTCTATGTTACAAAAGATATCAATTCAATCATTCAAACACAAATTAAATAACATTCATGTAATTAATTCATCATGAATTTAGTCATACACCTTTATCAATTTCAAATTGATAAAGGGGTTAGTCATGAATAACATCATGACTAACCCCTTTATCAATTTCAAACTTGTAATTAAAACTACTCACAATTCATAATCGAATCAACAATAGAATTGGAATGAAAAGAATTGATTGTCATTAATTAAAAAGATGGAACGCACAAATAATCCCAGGGTCTTAAAGAATAAAGCAGAAAAACACGTAAAATTTCGTCCACATGCCTCTCCCTAAGCTCTGTATCCAAAAACAGGGGTTTACAGGGTGTTTAAATAGAAAACAGATCAATCCGGGACGAAATAGGACACCTGGGGTTGGAAAGATGTCGGGCACGACGTGCCTCCCTTGGCACGCACGACGTGCCCGATCGGCAGTAGCTCCAGTGTGATTTTTCTCTTCCGCGCAGGACGTGCTTACTTTGGGCGCACGATGTAAGCACGTCATGCGCGGAAGAGAAAAACCCAATAAAAAGATAATTATTAAAATGGTGGAAGGTCGCATCCTAAAATCTCAACAAGTCAACAACAATTATCTGACTTCCTCGTCTGTTTTCACCTTGCTCCTCTCAGATTCTCGTAATGGTGTCTTCATATGATTTCTAGCCCTTGAAGTTAGATTTCATATAAAACTTGAATCATGTACTATGAATGTTTCTACAAAAAGATATGCTTGAACGATTGACAGAATGTCATTCTGACCGCCGTTTACAAGCTCTATTAGTCTTCTTTTGATCACGTAGCCAATTCTAGAGCTCGTTTGTCTTCAGAACTTCGTCTTTAACACCTCATTGACCTCCAATGCTCCTAATCAACTCTCAAATGCGTCTCAACTCTCTCGATTACTTCTCAAACGCCGGTGTCGGACTTAATTCCCTGATTTTGACTCCAAAAATACCAAACACACACGAACCAACGCCCGGTAAAAATATGACTTGAGCTAAAAATGAGACTTATGACACCTTTAAGTTAGGAAGACAATCAAAAGCCGATCTCAACACGCATTAAATGAGTGTCGAAATACGGACTTATCAAATGTCTAATTCAATTATGTTACTTTTATGATTGTTAAGTTGCATTTAGCACAATCATGTGTTTATTTTTGTTGTCACATGTCACTTTTCCGTAAAAAAGATGTTGAATTGCCACATATCAACAAATTCTCCAGAGTTTCTCTAAAGGTTTACTTTAATATATAGATATAAATTAACACTTCAAAATGACATTTTTTTTTAAACTTCCTTACCTATTATAGTATATGTTCTATGTTAAGGTCATCATTCTTGAACTGAGATGAGATTTGACCTGGTGACATCTTCATTGAGAGTGTCACAATGATATGATGTCATCAAAACACCACTCTTAAATGACAACTTAATTATCAAATACTACATATTAAATAATACATTTATAAAATCACAGTTATCATCGATTATCTCATTAAATTGTTCTAAATAGAATTATAAACCTTTTTAATTTTCAAAATACAACTTTCATGTTTTTATTCTCTAAATAGGAGTAATTACTCTCATATTTTGGCATTACCGGAATCTAAACGTGACAATATTTTCTAAAATTGACAGTAATGACTCATATTTAAGGAATAAAATTAAAACAACAATCCTATTTTGAATCCCAAATCCACCCCCTCATATTTGGGGATTTTCCCTATTATATATTCACAAAATTACAACCCAAATATACTCAAATAATCTTATTTAATTAACACTTAAATAACCATTATATCTAAATAACTCAACTTAGAGGCCGTTTGGTAACACCGAAGTTGGCTCAATCCGCTGAAATTTATGAAATTTTGACTGAAGTAGTTAAATTAGCTGAATCTACTAAATCATTTAAATAAAATATATTTAAAATATATTTTTTTAAGAAAATAAGAAAAAATGTGTGAATAAATAGCTAAAAGAATCCTCTACTGTAATTTGAAAAAATTCACACAGAAATGAAATTCCAATCTTACTTATTTGGATTATTATAGAATCCAACACTTACTTAGTCAAAATTGTGTGTTTGGTTAAAAAATGACCGATAAAAGTGATAAGTAAAAAATATGACCGTGCCCTTGATAGATACGTAGTAGAATAATTTTGGAAAAGTTCCCGAAATGAGACTAAAAAAGTTCGAAAATTCCAAAATAGGACTGTCATGTTTTTATTCCCAAAATAGGACTAATTACTGCCAAATGTGGAAAATACTGCCATGTTTGAAGTTTGGTACTGCCAAAACATGGCAGTAATTAGTCCTATTTTAGGAATAAAAACATGGAAGTCCTATTTTGGAATTTTCAAACTTTTTTAGACCCATTTTGGGTAATATCTCAATAATTTTCACACAAATGGTTGGAATACCCCTTTAACACGCACAATCTTTTTTGTTCACACAATCCATTTTGAAATATAAATTTTGTTTATACTTCTTCCGTATTTTTTTGTTTGCTACACTTTCCTATTCGGGATGTATTCAAAAATTTGCAACACTTTCCATTTTTGGTAATTTTTTGTTTTAAAAATACTCAACTACCCTTACTTATTCTATTTTTTATCTTCTCTTTCATATTTTTCCACCTTCTCTCATATTTTTTCTATACTATTCATTATTTCTACTATTTCACTCTTAAAAAATGTGCCAAACACATATTGCAGCAAACCCAAAAATATGGAGTATACAACTCTATAATGTGCCAAAAGTGTATACCAAGTCCTCCTTATAAAACATTTTTCCAATTCTCCCCCTTCCAAACAAGCGTGGCACCTGCGTCATAAATGCTTCCATCTCCGTCATGTTAAATTTAGGGGTCAAGTTCAGCAAAGGCCGGCGCAAGCACGCAAATGTCGAACCTATCTTCTTCCATGGTCCCACGAGAAGTCGTGAATGACTAAAATGCTGTTCAATCTTGCTGGGGCCCACAATATAAACTTCTCGCGGTTAACAACCCACAGCTTGTTTGAGTTGCCCGACAATCCAAGCCAAAGCCCAGAAGATATCTACATTCTACACCCATTTGCAAAATCCGGTTTGGATCAGACGTGGATCAAATGGAGACCGGGAAGATGATTCCGCCGGACCGAGTCACAATCGATGGAACCGTGACCAGTGTGACACTCACAGAAGGCGGCCAGCTACGGTGGTCCGGCCGCTGCCTGGATGTGGGGAAGGAGGTCCTCGGGTTCTCGGTTGAAGGTTCACAAATCAAAATCAGGGCTGTGTTGGAAAGGGGAGCTGGAATCTGCTGTGGCGGTCACACATCAGCTCTTCTCAGAAGAACATTTACTTTCGAGCCGTTTTCTGAGGAGTCTCTCAGGCTTTGGAGTCATACTCTCCAAGATTTTATGGATTCTCTGGGTAAAGATCAGAACTTTCTGATTTTTTTTTTTGCTTATAAAAGACTATAAGAGTAGTTTAACTTATAAGGTGCTTCTACTTATTTTTATCTGTCTTTATTGAATGTTCTTATTTTTTAATTAATGATATTCTTTATGCAATAATAATAGATAGAGAAAATCCCTTAAACAAGACTAAAACATTGACAAAGTGCACAAATAGGATCATCGTTGTTTTCATGGTCACTCATTGACTCGTAATTGATGAACCTTTATTCTTTTAAAATGATCAAATAATTCCTATTTAGGGAATTATAAACATAGTTCTAATAATGCACTTTGATTAACTTTTGATTTTACTTAGAGCATTTACTATAATATTTATGAAATGATATCCTTTAGTAATGACGAAATATATACGGAGTATTACTTTAGAATAAAAAAAATTATGATCATGCTTAGAGAAATGGCTATCTTATATTAAATGTTAGTCACAGTAGCATATACACTATTTTCTTGGTCAAACTTATCTGCATTTATTGTTGGTTCCTTCCTTGAAGCTTAGTCGTCAATCGTCAGTCGTCACTATTGTTAGTATTATTCTCATTTAGTGTTTTTTTTCATGGTTGGATTTGTGTGATGATCAGGCCGACCAAGAAGACTATTTATATTTGTCAATCCATATGGAGGAAAGAAATCTGCCTCTAAGATATTTCTTGATGAGGTAAAACCATTGCTTGAGGATGCAAATGTTGTATATGAAGTGCAAGGTTTGAAGCACTAGACTTTCTTAATTATTATATATCTCCAAAATCTTTGTGTTCCTTTGATAACTTCTAAATTCTTATTCACTCCCACGCCCCCTTTTTTAATCAACTTTAATTGTATAAATTCAGAAACTAAATATCAGCTTCATGCCAAAGAAGTTGTTCATAACTTGGATCTTTCAATGTATGATGGAGTTGTTTGTGTTAGTGGAGATGGAGTTTTGGTTGAGGTTAGTTAGTCATTCTGTAATTATTTCTTATGGCAAAGAGAAACATAGCAGTTATCTCCATGCTAATGCATTGCAACTTTTATTAGGTAGTTAATGGACTGCTTGAAAGGGAGGACTGGAAGACTGCAATAAAGATGTCTCTTGGAGTTATACCTGCAGGTTTTTTTCATTACTTTATGTCATGCGTCTTTTATCTTAAATTCTTTCCAAGAAGCAGTTTGGGAGACTGTGATAGCTCTTTGAGAAGTAATAACTTTTATCCTCTAATTGTCAACCAACTTATAAATTGTTAAAGATTATATTTCATAAGTTATTTTACTTTACACATAATACTTGATACTTATTACTTTTTTCAATCTTAATCAAACAAAAATACTTTTAGTTTATATTTAAAACTAAAAAATGTTTCTCTTTATTACTAAAACAAGTAAAAAGTATTGTCATCTCAGGAGGGATGCGCGTGTGCAAGTTTTGTAATGTTTCTTTTCTATCGTGGTGATCTTTATAGTAATGTTAGAATTCTTTGCACACAGGCACTGGAAATGGTATGGCAAAATCTCTTCTTGATTCAGTTGGAGATTCTTGCACTGCTTCTAATGCAACACTTTCTATTATTCGAGGTAGTAGGGTTTTGTACAGGTCACTTTTATTTATTTATCTATTTTTTTGAGAGGGTATCTTTTTAATTTTCATGTGTTGAATACAACAGGCCATAAAAGAGCGCTAGATGTAGCTACCATTTCACAGGGGCAGACAAAGTTTTTCAGTGTACTGATGCTTGCTTGGGGTATCTACAATTTTCACCTATCCACTTAGCCTGTTATTTATTTGTTTGTCCAAAAGCTGTACAATATGTTGAGCTATAATAATAAAAATAAAAATAAACTTGTATGTTTTCCAGGACTTATAGCTGATATTGATATCGAGTCTGAGAAGTACCGGTGGATGGGCAGCACTCGAATAGATTTCTATGTAAGTTTTCTAAATTATTTCTCTCATGTGGACTTAAAGTTGTTAAAGTATAGACGTTGCAATATAGTTTGCATTGTTTTAGTAGTATTATAATATCTTATTTGTATTAAGTTTAAGATTTAGGGTTTGTGTTTCGTGTTCGTACAGTGTTTAAAGTTCATTATCTATATATACGCATTGTAATGGTTTCTAGAAATTATGAAGATGTAAGTTAAGTCATATCAATGAAGGCACTTGTTAATTACTCCGTATTTTACAAAACTAATACACAATGTTCTCGTATGAGTATCTTTTTTAAAAAGAATTAACATTTAATACTGTTTGATCCAGGCTCTTCAACGGGTATTATGTCTTAGAAGGTATAATGGTAGTATAAGGTTTGTGCCTGCACCTGGCCATGAAGGTCAAGGAGAGCCCACTGAACCTATGGAACTTTATTTGAGTGATGGTGGCCCAAAAGGTGGCTATTATGGGCCCAATTTTGATTTGCAGAATTCAAACTGGAGGAAGATTGACGGGCCTTTCATATCAGTCTGGCTTCACAATGTACCCTGGGGTGGTGAAAATACTATGGCTGCACCTGATGCCATGGTAGGCTTTAGTTTGTTCCATAGTAACTTATCCATGAACTATCTTTCCTTTCAAAAGTACTCCGTAATAATTAGTGACAAAAGGAATATTATACTTGACAACTTATACCTTCAAATTTATTGGTTCATTTTCTGATAATTCCAACATGTAATACAGTTTTCCGATGGATATTTGGACATGGTGTTGATTAAGGATTGCCCGAAGTTAGCCTTGCTATCAATGCTGACTGAATTAAACAACGGAGGCCATGTCAAATCCCCTCATGTGTTGTACTTTAAGGTAAAAGTTATATTTGCATATGCCTGGCTGCACTCTCAATGGCCACACATTATGCAGACCCGTTTGGCCTTGTTTGGATGATTCCCTGGAACCCATTGTTCAATAGTTGGTTGAGCGCGTTTGGTTTTTTCATATCTTGCTTCCCACCTCATAGAAATGGATTATCTAGTTTTGAGTGAAAGTAAGACCTCGCACTAGGGAAACTGAAATATTCTCTTTGGTTTGGTGAAGGTGGGAAGCTAAACCTTGTATTTTTAATGACCGGGGAGACTGAGAATTTAACTCTTAGTACTACTAAACATGCTCTTAAGGCAACATTTGGATAGGCAGTCCATTCTTGGGAATCCCTTTACCCATTAGTTGGTGCTCAAACCTATGCATAATATGGTAACATTGCAAGTGCAGCATAACAGACCCAGTTTTATTGAAGAAAATGGCTTTCTTGATTTGAAATGGGAACATAATCTACATTTCATTTATTGGTTGCATCAATAATAGGTCAAGGAATTTGTTTTGGAGCCGGGTCCAAGAGCAGAGGATCCATTCAAGGACGGGATCATTGATGTCGACGGTGAGGTTCTTGCTAGAGGTAGAAGAACATATAAATGTGAAGAGAAAACCTTAATGACTTATGACAAGCTTCATATTAGAATGGATCAAGGGTTGGCTACTATTTTTTCTCCTATTTAGTATTTCTTGTTGTGGTTACTGGGCTAGCTTTTTTCATTCTTTCACGATTTATTATTTGTTTGCAAATTTGTGAAACTCTTGTTTACAAAAGATGGTAAATGCGTACAAATGAATATTACACCAAGTAAAAAATTACTTCTTCCTCGAATACATCATGAATTATCGACCCATAATGCTACAATGCTACCTCTTCCTTTGTTGATCCAATTATCCAAAGGTTCAGACTAGGAATTTGTCGAGTTCGTATATTATACATCCGGCTGTACGGTGAGCATAGTACAGCCGGCCCAACAAGGAAAGTAACAGGCCAAGGAAAAAATAACAAAATAATTCGGTGGCATTTTGTAATTAATGTGAAAATCGTGATTTTTGCGAAATGAATATTAGTGTACTGTTAATGAGCATTAGTCCAATTTTAATGAGCACTGTGTTAGTACAAAAAAGCTAATATCATAACTAAAAAACGGTGGAATTTTCGTAATATCAGTGAAAATCGTAGTTTTTGTTAGATGAGCATTAATACACTTCTAATGAGCATCAGACGTATTCTATTGAGCATTAAGATTCGAATAATGAATATTGTGATATCAATTTCTTATATTGTAATTCAATTTCTTTTAGTTATTTTTTCTTTCATAAAAGCTTATTAAATTATATCTATAATCAATTCCTATCAATTTCAATATGCGAATCTAATGTAAAATGATAAGTTTAAAATAAACATTGATATGACATTTCAAAATGAGCATAACATCAGTACCAAATGAGCATAAATAATTTTCAAAATGGGTATTGATATGAAAATAATAAGCTTTGTTAGTTGATCATCAAGACATTTTCATTGAGCATCAAACTTTTTCTATTGAGGATTAAAAGTATGTAATTGAGTATCATAATCTCTACTCTCGTGCCTATAATCAACTCGATCTCATAGGAATCTAATGTAATATAGTAGTTTTAAAATATGCATTGATATGACATTTTATAATGAGCATAAAACCAATGCCAGATGAGCATACATAATTTAAAAACTGAGCATCAAAATGTTCAATAGCTTAATTGAATTCTCTAATGTGTTCTGATATTCATTCGTATATGCTCATTTCTTTTAATTGTTATACTCATTCGAATATAACATAAACTCCTTTCTATAATGTGTACATCTAGTAGATGCGTTATTAACGATTTAATAAACTCTCATTATATATAACAATGAGAAACATAAAAGTGTTATATTAAAAATAATTTATAGTCTTTTGTTCTTAAATAACAAATATAATTGTGTTGTTTTTATAATATTTTACACTATACTCATTTTATTATAACACAAAACTCATGTTAATAATTAACATATACTAAGTAATATTTAATAAACTAACAAATATTCATCTTAAATTTAAAATAGAAGAACAAAGCATTAATACGTAATGTTTTTTATAATGCACAAATTAAAAAAACTTAAGTTAGAAGGTTGATTGGAAAAAGAAAATAAATAAAATATGCAGGGATATTAAATACTCCGTAATACGGAGTATTTTATATTTACATATGTTTTAAGAAATAAAGCAAAAGAAGGTTAAAGCACACAGAAAGAAAACGGAAAAAGCAGAAGCCAGGACTCAAGATAGGTGCTTTGTATTTTGTCTACAAAATACAAAGCATATAATTTGATTAATTGTGAATTGAGGATTCCATAATTTCAATATTGATAACCACATAGAGGTTAGAAAATACATAGGTATAATAGTAAAGTATAAAAAATTGGGGCCCCCAATTTTTCCAATTTTTGGGGCCCTGAGGCATGGGCCTCTCCAGCCTTGCATAAGGCACGGGCCTGTTCTAGAGTATCTGATACGGGAACGTTTCCGATACGTCGATACGGTACCCCAGTGAAGTATCCATTGATGGGGTTATGGGACTAGGCCCAAATCCCAGTCGGCCCAAGCCCCGAACTTAGACCCGTGGGTCCAAGTCCACAGTCTGGACTCTGGAGTATGCCCACTAGTCTAGTCGGGAGTCTGCCTACCAGCCCGACGGAGAGGGAGCTCAAGTGTCAGGCCTGCCAACCAGGTCGACCCGCTAGTCAGGAAGAGTGATGGTCAAGCAATTAATGCACTTTTAATTATGTATTTAATTCCACATTAATGTTGTAATTAATGAGTCATTATTATTGATAGCAATTACAATCTGTAAACGCCTAGAAAATGCAAGTCATATTCAAATGGTAGGAGATGCTATTTTTGACAACTAAACTTCCCTTGACTACTTTCCATTTTGGTTCTTACTATTTCCTTCTAGGGTGTTCTATCGTAGGTTTCCCAAAAAGCTTACGAGCGTCCATTTTTGGACCAACATTGGTGTTTTCATTGAGAGCCTCTATTGTCTCTTACATCACTTTAGTAGGAGTCACACATGAAGATGGCTGGAATCTCATCCCGACGTGGCCATGTTTCAGAAGATGATGAACAATGAAGTTGTGAGAAAAATGGTGGAAGAAAATGAAAGTTGCTAGCAATTTTTTGACCTATCCGAGCCTAGCATCTTGGTTGGTCTATTCAGAATACCAAACACTTCCTGCAAAGCATGATAGATATTTTGAAATCATATGAAGAACTCATAGAATTGTTCTACACGTTTATGAATAAGGCGTTTGATAGATTATCATGGGGATTCCTCTCTAAGGTGCTTCAGGTCTTTGGCTTTGGTAATCATTTTATACATCTTATTATGAATAATCTCCAGGCCACTTTCCTATCTATTCTAATCAATGCTACCACCCAAGGATTTTTCAAGCCTACAAGGGGTGTTAAGCAAGGGGATCCTCTTTCCCCCTTTCATTTTATTTTAATTGGCATCTGAGTCCTTTTCAAGAGGGTTGAATTGTTATATTTCTAAGGGTCTTTTTGGATGGGCAGATATGGGAGGCCAGTCTCACATCTAGGGTTTGCTGATGACCTTCTTATCTTTATCAATGGAGACTCCAGATCACTCACTAATTTCAGTAGATTTCTCAGCCTTTATCAAGACTCTTCTGGTCAAGCTGTGAACCTTGAAAAAAGCTCATTTGTCAGTGGTAAACCTGTTTCTTATAGGAGCCAGGCCATTAAGGATCTGTTTGGGAATGCAGAAAACCTCCCTTCCCCTGAAATACTTGGGTGCCAACCTACATAAAGGGATAAACAGACATCAGTATTGTCACAAGCTTATCCAACAATTTGACTCTAGATTGACTACCTGGAAGCAAAAAATCTCTCAATGGGGGGAAGACTTATTTTGATTAAACATGTTCTGGGAACTATATCACTACATCATCTTGCTGTGGATATCCTGCCAAGTAAGATTAAGAGAATCTTAGACAAAAAGATGTCTAATTTCCTTTGGGGTTCTTCTGACAATAAGCCTAAATATCACTCAATCAGTTGGGCCAAGTGGTGTTACCCTAAGGAAGAAGGTGGACTTGATATTACATTTGGTGATATGGAAACTGCTTTCTCCTTAAAACTTTGGTGGAAGTGAAATACTAATTCATGTTTTTGGTCCTATTTTATCAGAGAAATGCTTTGTGTACACTGCGGGTTACACGCCAGTATACACGGCATAAAACCCCTCCCCCTCCTACCGAAATAACCCACCCGCTTCCCCTCTCTACCGAAATAGCCCGCCCCACATTTTCTTACGCTCCTCTGTCCCATGGCCTCCACTTCTCCCTTTCTCTATTCTTCTCATTCTTCTCCAACTCCCCTCCTTCAAATCCATATTTTTACAGATTCCCCTCCATGTGTCTATCATCTCCCTTTCCATTTGGACCTACGTTTTTCTCTCAAGGTCTTGACTTGAGGTAAATAATTTATTTGGGATTCTTATGAATTTAGGGTTGCGATTTCTCCCCCTTTTTTTTTATCTATTAGCACCAATTTGTTTCCTTTGGAGCTGAGTATGAGATGGTTTAATAAAGGATCCAACAGCCCCTGGACTATTCTGCTTCATAGAGGATTGAGCTGCCCCTGGACCAATCTGCTTCTGTCCGCCATCTGTAACATCACATAAACTCTCAAGCTTCACGAATCTACTGGTCTTAATCGTTGGCATCCAAGGAGAAGAGGCATAAATGAGTGCAGATTTGAACTGGAGTTTAGCCTTATTCATCCTTATGAGTCTCTCCGTGAACAAAGACCTTGGTGGCAAGAACTCGTATGCCTCATCAACATTGGTACAGTCTGGTCGCATTTGGGGGCCATTGACGATGGGATAAAAAGGAAGAAGTCGTGAGGGTTAATAGAATTGAAGGTTATTGTAAAATCGTTTTTTACTATTCTCATTTGTTCCATAATAAAAGTTCATCATTGGAGATTTTTTTTTTATTTTGCATTATGTATAATTGATGCTTCAAAATACAATGGATTGTGTATTGTGATTAATGAAATTTGTCTTCAGATTACTTTGTTATAGTTTCTTATTTTGTCTGTCTTCAGATTACTTTGTGATTAATGAAATTTGTCTTCAGTGAATTGTCTGTATCATAGACAAGTTATTTTGTCTCTGTCACAAACATTTTTTTTTGTCTGTATCACAGACATTTCATACAATTCACTTTCAAACTTGTATAGAAATTGTCTATACAAAAACAAAACTTGTATAGAGATTGTCTAAACTCAGACAAAACATATATAAAAGTTACCTGTACCCAGACAAAACTTATACACAAACACTTGACAAAACTTATACACAAACACTTGGTTAAATTATGGTACATGTATTCGATTATTTTGTCTGTGCGTGTAAAATAATTGTTTGTATGTCATTTATATTGTCTGTGCCCAGACAATAGTTGTTTGCAAATACACTTATCAATAGTTGTACACAGACAATAATTGTTTGCAAATACACTTATCAATAGTTGTACACAGACAATAGTTGTTCGATTATTTTGTCTATACGTATAAACTGATTGTTTGTATGTCATTTATATTGTCTGTGTTCAAAAAAGAATTGTGTGCCCAAACATAAAAATTGTCTAGACACAACAATATAACCTGCATATTATAAATCAAAATTCATAATCCTAATGAGAGAACATGTCTTTTTTAGACAAATTTACCACATTTTTTACACTTTCATAATTCCCATTCAGTTTATGCAAATCTAATAGTTATATATAGATTCAACATAGTTGTTTTATCTCTAAGGAATGACATACAATGTTTATAAACAAGTATCACTATTACAACATCACTCATTCCCAAAGCTAAAACATACACCACCATTTAAAATAGAAGATCAAGTTATGGACGCTAATTGTGCCTTCTGAATTCTTGTCCACAACCTTCAAGTCCTGGAAGACCGCCCCCACCGGAACAACCAATCTCCCACCTGGCTTCAACTGATCAATGAGGGCTTTCGGTATGTCACTTGTTGCTAACGATCCAACGTGGATAGCATCATAAAATATAGCATCACCGATTGAAAAAGAGACATAGTTTTCCATCACAGGCCTTCAAGATACTAGTATTGGTCACGAAGAGGTAGAAGATGTCCCTGAAGCAGTCACATGGTTAAAGCTCTTGTTAAATAAAATATATTTAATTTAAATGTTACATTAACTTGACAATAAAAAAGTACTACGTAATATTCAAACTCCATTAATAAAGAAGTCAAAGAGAAAACATACACAAGCTATTGGTACTTTACAAGATGCACTCACATATTTGTCTGTACACAGACAATTTGACCAGCTACACAGGCAAATTGAGTGGCGATACAAACAAAAAAAAAATTGTCTGTATCACAGACACTTTATGAAAAAATCCGATCTAAAATGTTTGTGATACAGACAAATCTTTATATTTTGTCTGTGAAAATCGATTTTCTTCATAAAGCGCCAGTCAAATTGTATGTCTATCAGATCAAATGTCTGTCTATCAGATCAAATTTTCTGTATAAAGAGTTGTGTGTACACGAAGAGGGACTCTACATAATATACATTAAATCATGAAAACAAATAAATCACCAAAAATGGAATTGATCATTACCTCAATAATATCTCAAATCCATCAAGCATACAAAAATAATCACAAAAAGGGGGAAATAACACAAAAAATTCGCAGAATATAATAGAAGAGTTCACTCAAGCATTTTAACAAACACCTTATAGGCATTAAAGTGAAATAGCATAGTTGAATAAAAATTTAAATTATAACAAATCCATACTTATATAACAATATAATAAGCATTCATCAATATCATAACAACATAAAATTACAGTAAAGGAAAAATTATAACCCCAAATTCATAAATATCCAAAATAAATTATTTACCTCAAGTCAAGACCTTGAGAAAAACGTAGGTCGAAATGGAAAGGGAGGAGATAGAGATACCGAAGGATGAAAATTGGAGGAAAATATGTAAAAATATGGCTTTGAAGGAGGGAGTTGGAGAAGAATGAAAATAATAGAGAAAGGTACGAAAATAATGGAGAAGAATGGTACGAAGGAGTGGAGAATGAATGAGTGTGGGAGGAGAAATTGGTTGAAATTGAAGAAGATGATTAATGGAGATTAAGAAGGTGTGGTCAAGAGAGAGAAGACAGAGAAATGTGAGAAAGAGGGGAAAGGGGAGAAAGTGGGTGGGGTAAGAATTAAAGGAAGAGAGGGTTATATGCTGTGTAAAAAAACGTGTACACCGGCGTGTACATAAAGCATTCCTCATTTTGATTATCAAGTCCAAATATCCTAGAATTGATGACATGAAACCCAGGATTTCTGATTCACCAGATTGGAAGAGGGTTTGCTCAGTTCATGATTTGGCATGCTCCCTGACAGATTTTCCAGCCTCTTCAGACTCCCAAGCACCTCAGCATCTGTCCTGGAAAGGCTCTAGCAATGGTCAGTTTACATTAAAGTCAGCCTATCATTCAGTTAGGAGCTCTACTGGATCAACCTTTTCCTACAAACACATTTGGCACCCTCAGTAGCAACTTAAAATTCAATTATTTCAGTGGAAACTTTTCAGAGGAATTTTACCTATTTATGATAACCTCAGCCGTTTTAGGAAGGTTATTCAACCATCTATTTGCCCTCTGTGTAGAAACTATGGAGACACTATTACTCATATTTTTTTGAGATGCGGTTTTTCTAACTCCATTTGGAGCTATTTTAGCACTTTAGCAGGATCATGAACATTCCCCATTTCACTAGCTCGCACTCAATTCGTGGTACTTTTTTGGGTTGGTGGTTTGAGGCTGGTAGCAAAAATCTTATTGATATTTTTAAGAATAATCTACCAGGGATAATTTGCTGGTTCATCTGGAAGCTTTATACTGAGCTCATATGGGGCTCTTGTACTGTATTCCCAATTTTGAGAATACTATTTGGCAAAGTAAGCTCTACATTCAGAATTGGGCTATTGCCATGTCTAATTTACGGCTCTACATTATTGATAGGGTGTTATTTGAGGAGGAGCTTATCCCTAAGAATTTTAGACTTAATCGGAGGCTCATGAAACCGATTCGTTGGAACAAGCCAGTTACAGGTTTCAAAATGAACGTGGATGCTTCGTTTATACATGGAAATGCTTCGGGAGGGGTTTTACGAAACCAGACGGGCGACCTGATTAGGGCAATTGCTTTTCCTCTCTATGCGTCTTCTCCCATGGATGCCGAACGGCTTGCTCTTATGACTGCAACTAGGTGGGCGTTGGAAGAATGTTTCCATGGTTTCCAGGTTGAGTCTGATGCTGAGGCGATTCAGAGGTTTTTCTCAGGTAAGACGGTCGTTAGTGGTGAGGATATTGTTGGCTTCAGACACCTTTGCTTTAGGAAAGGTATCCGTTTTCAGCACATGGTTAATGCTGTTTCTATATTTTTGTTTTTTCTTGGGAGGTTTTGGTTTGGTCTCCCTCTCAATGTACTCAACTATTTTTTAATAAAATAACGGCTAATGACCCGTGGCATCTGCCCCATTGATTTCAGTGGTTTGCCTTCCGGGATAAAAAAAATGAATGAAACAAGAAAATTTAGATGAAATATAAGAAAAGTAGTCATTTATTCTCCCTCCGTCCCGAAAAGGTTTGCCAAATTTCCTTTTTTAAATGTCCCAAAAAGATTTGTCATTTCCAAGGAATATGTGTCTAAAGTTAATTCTCTCTCCTCTGCACAAATTTCAACCACACAATTTTTACTTTATTAATCCACGTGAAAGTCAAAGTTGACGAACCTTTTCGGGACGGAGGGAGTAGTAACTTCAACCAATTCAGTTTGAAAAATAAGTCTAACCTTATTTATTCTGATTATTATACAATTTGTGCACGAAATATAAAATTACATGTTTGGTAAAACAATTGACAGATAAGAGTATAAGACTGATAAGTTGAAAAATAGGAGTTACAAAACGATCTTTTAGGATGTTTTTACTTGGGATTGGTTTCAGCCTCAGACCAGACCAGAATAAACCAAGCCAAACTTAAATAGATTAGATTATATCAAATCAGACTTAAACAGATCAAATCAGACAGGACTTCGACAGATCAGATCAAATCGGGCTAGGACAGTTATAAAATTCAGATAAACCACCCATTTGACTAGGACTGGGTCCGAAAAACCGAAAACCGAAAACCGAATCAAATAAAACCGAACCGCGGCCAAATAAAACCGAACCGCTAAAAACCAAAACCGAATGTAAAAAACCGAACCGAACCGTAGTAGTTTGGTTCGGTTTTGGTTTTTACCCTTCAAAACCGAACCGAACCGAACCGAACCGAACAAACCGAACAAAATAAAATATGAAATTTTATTTGTTAAATGTAAGCATTAATATTAATATCATCAATAATCTTTGAATTTGTTGTGGTAGAGAAATAATGTTTGTCCTATGTTTAGTCTAGTTTAGTTTATAAATGCATTTACACATTCATTGCCAATAATAATGTAGCTATATTGATCTATGATGTCTTTTATGTATGTATGTTGCAATTTGTTGCATGATTATATGTTTTTACTGGTTATTAGTAGTAATTAACTTTTATTTTTATGTAACTTAATTTTTTTTGTTACTTAATTTTTTTATATTGATAAAACAAATAAATATTCATCTCAGCTATATCACATATAGCCATATAGGACATATGTATTCATAAACTTTTTTCAAACTAGTCACAAACAATGTAAATTAAGAATATATATGCACACTTTTATCTCTCCCGCATACTCATATAATTCAAGACATATTTGTTTATTATTATTTTCTTTATTTGTTCAAGTATGCTTTCATTTTTATGTAATATGTTTGACCCCTCCAACTTTTATATCAATTTTAAATCAAATGACAAATTTTTAGTAACAAACCGAAAAACCGAAATCGAACCGTAACAAACCGAACCAATCAAACCGTGATTCGAAGTTTTGCAGTGTAAAACCGAACAGAAATCAAACCGAACTTTTACTTTGGTTCCGAATTTGGTGTTAAGTCAAAACCGATCCGAAAGAACCGAACGCACCCCTTCAATTTCCCAAAGGGGCATTCCCCTAATTCACCCTATCCACCTGATGACCATCATAATAAACACGCAGTCCTGTTCTTTGTAATTAGGCCATGACCATGTCTTTCATTCTTTGTAGTTTTAATACTCCGTAAAAATAATGTTAGAAAGCTCCAACGAGAGTACAGATACGTATAAATACACGCATGCCGACTGACACACGCTCTATCCCTCCTCCAATGGCTACGTGCCAGCCATCAGCCCCTCCTCCACTTCCCCCCACTATCCGCCTGCGCTTAGGGTTTTAGACGAAGACGATTTCTGAGTCAACTCGGACTTGTACATTTCTCACTCTCTTCTAGATATATAGCTCAGGCTCAGAGTGTTTTTTCCTTCTTCCACTTCTTCTGTTTGGTCCTTTGGCCGCTGCATATACTGTTTAGGGTTGGTGAGTGGGGTCTGTGATGGCGTCATCTTCTAAGCAGCAGCCGTCCATGGTATGCTTCAATTCGAACTGCAAAGAGGTTCCGGAGCGGCAGAGGAAAGGCTGGCGCCGCCGCACCGGCGAGTTCGCTGACCTCTGTGATCGTTGCGCGTAAGGATTTCTTGAACTTGTTGGAAGTGTTGCCAGTTCACATTTTACTGTCTAATTACTCTCTTCTCTGAATGCCTGTGAGGGTTCGTTTTTGGCTACTCCGGTGCCTGTTCAGAGTGTGCAAGAGTTCTTACCTTTCACATCCTCTCTAGTTACTACTTGCACATAAAAAATTTGATCTATATATAGACATGGTTGAGTTATGCCTCATTGGTGGTTGGCATAGAGTTTCAAAGAATGCTGTTAATATGCAAGGCGGGGTCGTTTTCAAAAAGGGATTTTAACCATATGTCGAAACTAGGGACTTGGGTGTTTTATTTATTTATTTGTAAAAAGTTTTTTTTTTGAATATTTTAATAAAAAGGGGTTAAATAAACTCTTTCTATTTTAAAAGATAATTCACCCAAAACCCTGTATAAATTGAATAATAGCGTCTTTATCTGGTGTTTAATGTTTACTTGCGCCTTTTCATTGGCTAATGAATGTCCTTGAAGGTCTCAAAGAACTTTTTTTATTTTTATTTTTCTAAATCAGAAGATGGAAGTTTTGGAAGAACTGCTCTTTTTACTAGTTTGATACTGTGTTTTTTAACATTGGAGACCCGAATAGAAGCTTGACAAATGAACTGAGTGAAGAACTTAGTTTCTTGCAACAGACCATTTGTCAATGCAGAATTGTATAAAGTTGTATGGTGTTCACCTATATCAGTAATATGACTACTAATATCACTCAACTTTCTGTTACTTTGTTGTGCCTTAACTCTCCATAGCAGTGATTTCTATTTTGGAATTTGGGTTCTCTAGTTTAGCAATTTGAATATGGCACACTGATGTGCGACTAAGACCTTAGTTTTTTGAAGATAGATTTAATGTTTGCCATTGTTTCACATAAATTATAATCTGAATAAAATATAATATAATATAATGTTAAAAATTAAGCAGAGTCAAACATTTGTCAGAGAGAGTTTAAATGCTTGATCCAATTTTCTCATCAAATTTCTTTCTAATTAAGACATAGCTATATGAAGTATGACACGATTTTCACAATGTCATCTTGAATTTCTAAATTTTCTCACACTAATAGTTACTTTATGTAAACTAGTTCTGCTTATGAAGATGGCAAGTTCTGCGAAACGTTTCATTCAAGTGCTTCTGGTTGGAGGGCTTGTGAATCTTGTGGGAAGGTGCGCTCAAGTTGAATTCTTCTCTGGCTTAGCAATCTATAAAATGATCAGTCTATTGAATAATCTAAAATTTGTTTTTTCTTGTATTGGATATGAGGTTCTAAAGCATGACATTCATTGTGCAGAAAATACATTGTGGATGCATAGTATCTTTCCATACATTTGTACTATTGGATGCAGGAGGAATTGAATGCATCACATGTGCCAGGAAGAGTTTTATTTTGGTAAGGTTCACATTCTGTTTCATTTGTTTCTCTATGATTTCTTATTTGAGTATTAGTAGAATTGCTTTCTACATCAAACACTTGGTGTCCATGTGCATGCTTAACTATACCCAATTTGATGTATTACTGTTAAAGTTCTTGCCTTGTTGTCAAACTTTTTATTTCAATGCTTGAATATTTAAACCAAAATATAGTCGAATTTCTATATTCTAAAGCTACACCGAAAACATGTGGCCATACTAGATTATTTTACAAGCTATGGGTGGAACATGGTTGTCAATTTCATTCTTGCCCGTTATTTACTAATAACTAGTGTACTAAAAATGAGTTATGCTTTTAAAGATTCCCTAAAAGGAAAAAATCATAAATACATATACACTGTACATATGTATCTTTTTAAGTGGTGCCGTCACCATTCACCAATTTACATCTTCAGTTTCTACCTCACCTGGATACCCACACTCCCCACTTACACGTTCTTTTGTTTATAGAACAGGTTGTTTGATATATTTTACCTGTATTTCAGACACCAAATCCTGCATGGCCACCTCCTTCACATTTTCCTCCTCTGCAACCTGAAGGAACTAAAGAGTCTAGAAGTTGGACTCCAATAGCTGGTTCTGGTCCGGTTCCATGGCACCAAGCCCCGAGTTTGTTCAACGGCAGACTCATTCAGCCCGAGTTGCAGCCGAAAACGCCAAATATTGATCTGACTGGTAGCACTGACGGATTTCACTTAACTGATTATAGGAGAAAAGAGGATGCTTCTGGAGTTCCACTAAACAAAAGCCTGAAGAGTTGTGTGCCAGGAAAACCTGAATATGAGACTACTGGTATTGGTTTCCATTATACATGCATATTTAAAAGAAATAAAAACTTTAAATGCGTTTACATACAAATGTTTGGAGATTAAGGCTCAGTGAATAAAATAATAATTTCCTTATAGGTTTTGGTTGTGCTGGACAGCCCAACCCTTTTGCAAGTTGCCCTGACCAAACAAGCGTCCTAAAGAATGATTTTTGTTCTCCGAACTTTCGGTTCACAATTGGACCTACAACCAGAAATGAAGTAAGTGATCCTAGCAAGATCTTCACGGCACACACTCAACCAACCACAATTTCATCTCCCGTGGGGAGGCAGTCTTGCAGTCAGAACAGCGTGGATTCTTCTGGAGAGGCTCAAACGTGCAGTGTTAAGAATCGAGGAGATGTGGGAGGGAAGCACCATCTACTTCCTCGGTACTGGCCACGGATTACTGATCAGGAACTGCACCAAATTTCTGGAGAGTATCCTATAAGGAAAGCCGAGTTCTTCTTTCAAGCTGTAACAATAGTCTTATAGAAATATACTTGAAAGTGTCATATTATTTGTCTATCCCGATACCCCAGTGACCCATTTTTATTCTCGGCATTGATGTGACTGCAAGAATGCAGTTCAACTTTGTGCTCGTAACCTTAACTTTGTGTTAGCATGAACTCGGTGATTACTCCTCTGTTTGAGAAGATGCTTAGTGCTAGCGATGCTGGCAAAATAGGGCGTTTGGTACTACCTAAGAAATGCGCTGAGGTAATTTCCTAGTGCTAAGCTGTCATTAATAACTCAATGCTTCTACTAGCTGCTGTAATAACAAAAAAACTCTGTTGCATTTTATGGTTTTATTCTAACTGGTTCATTGATTCAGTACTGAACATTTGTGTTTGGTTAGTATTTATATTCCACTACATGCGAAACAGAATCACATGAAAACATACACTATTTGTGATGTTGACGATGTTTTATCATGTTACAGGCTTATTTTCCACCAATACCCCATCCAGAGGGATTACCACTGAAGGTGCAAGACCTAAAAGGGAATGAGTGGGTATTTCAATTTCGGTTTTGGCCCAATAATAACAGCAGAATGTATGTTTTGGAAGGGGTCACTGCTTGCATGCAATCAATGCAGCTGCAAGCTGGTGATATAGGTAATTAATCGGATCAATAATGATTCTAAATCTTCAGGGGACCCTCAGGAAAAACATATATGTTGTGTATATAAGTATATTCATGCAAAATTGTGTCGTTAGATCAGAACCATAAATAACTTGCTTGATTTATGTTATCACAGTTCTAGTTTTCTACTGTTGTCTCTGTGGCAATTTATTTTGGTTTTCTGGATTTTCTTTAGGGTGGATATTGGATGGATAGATTTTAATTGGATATTGCAATCCTACTGCCGTCAATTTTATAGTAGCATTCTCTTTTTCAGTGACATTCAGCAGGATAGAGCCAGAAGGAAAGTTAATTATGGGGTGCAGAAAATTAACATCTACGCCTTTAGTGGACCAGGTGTGTTCCATTGCTTTCTACAAAATAGAATATAAGTAACACATGTTAGCGGAGGTGATGTTGGAACTCATTGATATGAATTTATACCACCACGGTATATCATATTAGATTTTATTTTTTAATGCTAAAGTTTTTTAATATTACTTTTTTACAGGGTCATGGAACCTCTAATACTCTAACTGGAGTGGCTAATAATGGCAGCACTGGCACTAAAAGTGTAAAACCTGGGGAAATCTTGACAACGTGCTCTGTTAAAGGAAATTTAGCATCACCTGCTATTCTGATTAACAATCAAGCTTGTAGTTTGGATTCCAGAAACAATAACTTTCCTGAAATTAATGAGTCAACTTGCATAATAGCTACAGAGGTGGTAGAAAACAAGTCTTCTGTTCGCCGTAAGAGAAAGAATAACACCATTTCAAATCCTAAAAGCAAGCAAGTGAGAATTAACAGTGAGCAGTTAATAGAACTAAATCTCACAGTAGTGCAAGCTCAACAATTAATGCGGCCATCTCCAAATAATGCCCCAACTGTCATTGTGATTGAAGGCTATGAGTTTGAAGAATATGAGGTGGATATTCATATACAACTGTGCAGTAGTCTTGACAAATCTTGATACTTCCTTCTAGCTCATTGAGGAAACTAACATGTAAAATTTTGTTTCGTTCTCCAGCATGATGCACCAATTATAGGAAGGCCTACTATTCCCTGCACAGGCAGTATGGGGTTAGTGCTTGTCCATCTATAATGGTTATTAACAGCTTCACGAAGTAGCGAATCGCTTTTTGATTCTTTATCATATATTCTCTCTCTCTCAGTGAGAAGTTCCAGTGGGTTCAATGTGAGGATTGTTATAAATGGCGCAAGATCTCGGCTGATGCTCTTCTTCAAGCAAGATGGACCTGTTCTCAAAATTTAAGGAATCCTGACAGGTATGTCATGTACCTCTTCCTCACCGCAATCATCTTTTTCTGACACGTGAGCTTATTTTTTGTTGTATGAAATCAATCTCTTATCTTATTTGTGATTTGTTTTTTGTTTTTTTTTTTTATTTCTGGCATTAGATCTGTGTGCTCTGCAGCGGAGGAGTTAACCATAGAGTGTTTGGCAGGCTTAATTCCCTCCACTGTTAAGGGTACAAACACTCTCTATCTCCTTCCATTATACACTATACCTCAATAAATCCGTGACTATGCTATTTTGACTTATTTTAGCTCTCATACATACTCCTGTTATTCTTTATTTGTCATATAGGGTTTTCAGAGACATTACGAGTAAAACAGCAGAATTGTGAATAGTATAGAAAATACGTGAAAGAAAGTGAAAAACAAGAGAGAGTTAATGAAGTATGAAAGGGAAGATAAAAAAGTAGAAAAGAGAATGAGAAAAAGTAGAAAAAAATAGGAAGCAAAAAAGATGACAAAAGAAGTTAAGGAAAAATGAAGTACTGTAATACATAGTAGCTTTTAGTCAAGGGACTAAATCGGGCGTTAACTCTTAGTTGAGAACAGTTGTGAATTAACAAATTTTTGTCTGGGGGTTTTCTTGTAGCAGCTGCTAAAAAAAGAAAGAAGGCATCTTCAAGACAGGATGATATTAAGTCACCAGACACTACTACCAGTACAATTATAGTAGAAGCACTCGATGCCTTTGCAAATCTAGCCTTAAATGAAGATGGGGAAGGTGGTGGTGTGTCATCATCATCCCAGCCACCCACCACGAAGCACCCTCGTCACAGACCAGGCTGTACCTGCATTGTCTGCATCCAGCCCCCGAGCGGAAAGGGCCCCAAGCACAAGCAAGACTGTGATTGTAACCTGTGCAAGTCTGCAAAACGGCGTTTCAACACTATGATGCTGAAAAAGGGTAAAAAGCCATCAGAGAAAGAAGATGCGGGACCTACAGAGGCTGAGTGCAACTCACAATCTAGTGATAGTTTTCGTGGTGATGACAAGAGAGCAAATGAGAAGAAATCATATCCGCCACTTAAGGGTGGGATTGATCTGAATATGAAACCGGACCGGGAGAGGGATGATTTTTCACCCTTCCAATGTGATTCTCCTGGTGGTGGTATTGGGGTGATGGGTTTGCTACAAGATGCTGCAGATAGACTCGTATGGCATCACGAGTTGCCAGGTGTCAAGGATTCTTCATCAGTTGTTGCTCATCATCATCAGGTGATAAATTTGAATGGTCGCGGTCCATCTTCAGATAGAAGCCGGGGTCAAACAATATCTGATGTGGACCGTCATATGGTGCCTGGTAACCTTTCTCCTGTGATGCATGCCGAGAAGTAGTTAGCTAGTTGATATTTTTGGTGTATATTCTATGGCATCATCACCATCCATTTTTTGGCTTATGTAAATAAAAATGAGTAGTAAATGTGTAATGAGTTTTCCTAACATAGAGTAACCTTAATGTGTCCCTCTTGTATGGGGTATGGCCGTATCGGATGTGAGTTCTGCTTGGCTTGTATAGTGTCCTTAGCTGTCTTGGAAGAATAATTTCTTCATCACATCATCCTTCACCATTAAGTCATAAATCCCTATTATACATTCCACTTATTATATTTGTGGTTTATATTTTTAAATGTAAACGTAAATCCTTAACAATTAAAGTGTGTTGGGGTCAGCACAACACTTGCCAAACTGGGTGTGGGGACTGTTCACTACTAATTGGCTCAATCCTTCACAAAAGCCAGAGCTATGGGCATAGGGATGGACCGGAACCGGGAAGGGACGAGCTTGGGCAATAAACTAAAAAATAGTGCAATCGGGCCCGGGCCTGGCCTAAAAAATGAGCCCGAAGCCCGCCCTTATAGCCACCGGTCTGGGCCCGGGCTCCTGGCCCAAAGAGGACCAGACCGGGACTAAATAGTGTCAGGCCCGGGCCAATCCATCCCAGGCCATCTCTAAGATTGGGCAGGGCCCTAGGTTGTATCCATTTAATGAATAGGACCAGAACAGAAGTGGATGAGTAATTTACCAGTACGGATTCATCGGGGCGGCAACAAAATCGGTATTCAAAACTGGCCCAACCTAGCTATAGCTTTAGTTACTCCAAAATGACATTGGGTGGGATCGGACTTGACCGTTTCCAGTTTTGCTTAAGTATATCAAGTAGGGTATAGAACTGGTCTAGAGTCGATATTGGAATTGCACTGGAACTAGCTTTGGACCATAATTGGACCTCATTCAAGAATTCTGACCCGATCTCGGCTAGGGAGTGGGGATTGAGAATTGACCAGTCTAGAACTGAAATCAAAATGGTCTGAAACCGGGCACTATCTAGGCCTAATTATAAGACAAGGTTTGTAGGGTTACTTTCTTTAGCCTGTTTGGCTACATTCTTAACCACAATCTTGATTTCAAGACCCAGAGTTTAGAGAGATACAAAAAAGCTATTGGGGTTCGAATTGGTAGTTAGAGCTGAATTTTGTTTGGCATATGTGACAAGTCATCACACTCATTTTTGGTGACTAAGAGTAGTGATGGACCCGGGCCGGCGGTTCAGGATTGGTGGACCCGGGACCGGCCTGGGTAGCCACCGGGTCCGGTTCGGGCCGGGCCTCCGGTTTTTTTTTTTGCTTTCCTAACCCCCCTCACCCCTCAAACCCCCCTAACCCCTCCTAACCATCAAGCCCAACCCGGGTGGAACCCCAACAAATGAAAAAAAAATTCAATTTGGCTCGGACCCGGCCCGACCCGGCTGGGCCGGTTCGCCAAATGTGAGACCCAAGCCCGGACCCGCCCCCGGGCCTAGGCCCGACCCGGACCCGGACTTGGACCCGGACCCGAGAACCGGGCCGGGCCGGTCCACGGGCCGGGTGGCCCGACCTGAGTCCACCACTAACTAAGAGTTTAAGACTATCAAACCATTATGGCATAAAAGACACATCGATTGCTTCCAGTTTGATTCTTGCCTTGAATCGACAAATGGATGCTATAATGTGATGTAGAATCATATTTTGTTGGTTTAATGTATGATGTTCAGTCTTTGACAAAGAGCAACAATCATTTCTAAATCCAACTCGTAGAGATCGAGCTAGAGAAAGAAACAAGAATAGTAATGGTAGTGTATCAACTCAAATAGCTATGTCTTATAAGCTTACATATGTAGCCTATTTATAAGGCTTACAAGAGACATGTGACCTAGATAGTAGTACATCATTGAAAGGTAATGTATATAACTGGATAAGGTGGACCTTTACTGGTGGGTTTGAGATCCTGTATGTTAAGGAAGTTCGACCGGGTGTGTCGGATTAGCCTCCCCCTGTGGAGGGTGTTCAGTTGGCTATGTCGTGACCGACCCTTTGGTGCTTAGGGACGTGTTATCGTAGAGGCCTAGTTGATATGTCCTGGAGATGACTCGATCGGTCTTTCTCCATGTGATTGGGACCGTTCAGGTGTTTTGAGAGAATGAGTTCCTTAATCGTTTGTGTGGGACTCGAGCTAAGCGGAATTCGAAAATGTCTCCAACCCAAAGTGTATGATTGAGTATAAACTCATGAATACTCTTGGTGAGCAAGTAAAGTATGATTCCGAGATGATTCTTTTTTTAAGAAGATACCTCGATCAAGGGCTCAAGGCTATTGAATATATAAAGCCAAGCTAAGATGTCTTTTAGAGATGCAATGGAATAGTCGTTTTGCACTAAGTTTTGAAAAGCTAGAGACGAAAAGGGAGCTACTTGATCACTAAGAAGAGGAAAAGTGGGAGCCACTAAGCACATTTTGTCCAACCTCTAGGGCCCCAATGACAAATAAGGTTTTGCCTTTTACTTGAACCAAGCTAACTCAAACTTCTTTTTTACTAGTAATACAAAGACTTCAAAGTGGGAGATTCCCTTTTTATTCAAAAAAGATGGAAGTAATTATGTGGCTTCATTACCAAGTAGGAATCTTGCAACCACCTGTCACTATTGGCCATCTAGCTGGCTGGGGAAAGCCTTATTAAAAAGATGTACAAATATATTATATAAAAATATTTTATGAAAGGGAAAATAAGATTTTATTAGGCCAGTTTGTTTAGCAGCCGTACTGTTTATGACTAATCCAGAACTCTTTAGATAAAAACGTTTAAATAAAAAAGATAATTACATCACTGCCGTTTAAATTTGACTCATAAGTCGTCTAGCTACCAATATTTAATAGTGACAAAACGATACACCGACTGGTGATGTGATTCCTCCTACCTTAAATAACTATCTCCCAGAAACTACTACGTACTCCATCCGTTCATATTAAATTGCCTTTCCCATAACCCCATTCAAAACAAAACGGAAAAACAAACTTATCTACTTAAACGTGAATATTGGAGGCAGGTAATTAAATGTCGCTTTCTTTGATAATTTCATACGATGTTGATTAGTTTACAATTTTACACCCATGACCCATCTAGAAATTTCCTTCTAACAATAATACTCAAAATAATTTGTGTGCGTAAATACGTAAGGAGCTCTTTTTCACTTGGAATTTAATTTAATTATGGTATGTTTTGACACAACTAGATGAAAATATACTTTTATGAACTTTTTAGTAACTTTTAGCTTTTAATGACTGAAAGGATTTTAAAAGAAAAAAGTTGCAACTGTTTTGAAAAAGTGATTGTTTGATTTAGTTCCGTTTGAAATGATAAGCCGTTATCACTAATAAATATTACTAAAAACTGGAAACTTTTCTCTGATGTTACTTACAAAAGCTTCTTAAACGGATTTTTCATTTATAGAAAACTCTTAAATATTGTCATATAACTAGAACATTATAAAAACATTTTAAACAATACAAAAATTAGAAGACATTGACTTTTGTCTTCCAAACAAGCACTTATATAATAACAAAAGGTTGAGACTAAAACATGCGTACGTAGTAATTATTATGGAGTACTTTCAAACATGACTTATATTTTATTCCTTTTGTTTTGTATATGGAGTCATCCCACACATTTAAGTTACAGAATTTGGACAACTCTCCCTATAAGATCAAATTTTAAGACGAAATTTCAAATTGTAGTATGACATTAGATCAAATTAAGCTCAAACGAGTAATCCATCATATACGTCTCAAAATAAGCACAAATCTAAGTAAAACTTTGAGCTATTTCAAATTGGTGTTTAAGATAAAGTTTCAAAGTCTTAATATTCTCTATTTCACTACAGGTAAAGTAGATAACTAATACACATGCACTAAAAAATATGTTGATGGTATGTAATACGGAGTATTATCGCATATCACGAAAACCATTTGTACGTTCTAATCATATTATCACAAGTAGAAACACTACGTTTTTATTTCAGAAATAAGAATTTACTACCTTTGTGCCTCCAAGTCTTTTTAATTCTTGTATATTGGTAAATTAGAGTCACTAAGTTACAAAATTAGTCTCACTTATTTGTAAATTAGAGACACTATTTTTTTCTATTTCATAAAAACTCCGTATGGATCTATTCACTCTATTATCTTCTGTAAGCGCCCCTAGCTCGGTCTATTTTACAAATAACATTGCCAAATGAAAACATATAAATACTCGTACATACTTCAAATTAAGCAATGTTCATATATTCAATTTCACAAACAAATCTTACACAAATCTAGTAAATCTACTAACATTCCACAATATACACGCACTTATAAAATACAAAATAATAAAGATTTTTTTATACAGTCAATAATAGCCCTTGTTTTTTAAAAGGCAGGGGCTGAGAAGAAAGAGTTAATTTTTCGCTAAGCATTTTCTAAAAAGATTTTTTAAAAAGATAAATAAAAGGAAAGAAGGCCAAAAATGGAAAAGCAAAAGAAATGACAACTAGTTGGCCCCACGGTTAATCATCTCCTTCCACTGCTGTAACGACTCCTGCCTTTGTATCCTCATCTCCTCGTTGAACTTCTTTATGAACGCTTCAACTCGGCGGTTCAACTCGTCCTGACTCAGAGAAGGCTCTTTCCGAAGAATCATCATCCCCGGGTTTCGCGACACCGGCCGCTTTACAGAAGCGTCACCGTCTGCTGCGGTGGCGGCGTCGCCGCGGTTCAGGTTCTGGTGGTTCTCAAGGGGATCAGATTTTTTCAGGCGCCTCGTCAGCGGCGCATGACGCCCCTCCGTGATCGTCTTCCACGTGCTCTCCAGCGTCTCCAGCTGCTTCTTCTGCCTCGCCACTCTCAAACCTCTCCCACCTTCAACAGAATCAACACAAACGTCTTAACAAACTTAGAAATTAATGAGTTATTCACTGAATCACTATAAATTAATTTGATATATGATAGATTTTTTGGACGATTTCGCAATGACATCATTGTTCTCGGCGAATTGCGAGAAATCGGACCGACTTTAAAGTTTATTTGAAAAAAAGGAGACATATAAATAGAAATTGTTGAATATATATACCTTCCGGGGTGGATCTCACCGACTGTTTTCCACGGTGAGCAAAGCGTGAAGTGGCAAGAGGCTTTTCCGCCGCCACCGACAGAAACATCTCTGTTTCAGATTCCGGCGACAGATCCATGGCGGAATTAGTAACAGCAGCTTCGTCCTCCGCCGCCTCATTCTCAATCATGGCTCCTTCATCGGCTAATTTTTCGTCATTCAAGCACACCATGGCACCGTCAACCACCGCAGCCGGCTTCAGCTCCGGCACCTCCGATTGGATGCCGAACGCCGCCAAAAACGTTTCTCCGACAATGGATTTCGCCTCCGGATGAGCGAAGGCTGCCAAATCAGCTGGCGGAGGCGTGATGGCCGTGATCAACTTAGGTACCCCGCCGGAGAGCTGCTTCTCAAGGCGATCGTGCTGGAAACGAGAGGAGAATACTATGGAGAGGATGATTCCGTTGATGATGAAGTAAATGTATGGAGGCTTGAGCCAGGCCATAATCGTCGGGAGATCAAAGAGCAGCGGCAGAAAGGACTTCATTGCCATGAGAATATACACCGTGCCTGCAAAGATTAACAGAGCTTTTACGACAGTTGCCGCGGATATCGCCATTTCCGACTGGTAAATGAAGTGAGGTTTTCTGGAGAGGAATTACTTAACGGGTCGGACATGAATTATGGGACCTTTCACATGGAGGTTGAGGATATATATAGGTGCGAACGTTATGGTGCGTGGGAGACGCGGTTTGCGGGTCACGATTGAATCCGGGCCGTAGGATGGGTCGCCTGAACTTGAGCAGCTGGCCCACCCGAATGGGAACTACTTACTAGTACATTTATGCAGGTACTCTATCTTGTCATTTTGTGCTGTTACCTCCCTATATTTTAAATATTTATACTGATAGTTCTAAATTAATAATGGTTGACTTCGATTAATTTATTAGAAATACCAAAATAGTAAAATTATTACTGGATTGTTAAAATTCCAATTCCAGTTCGATAATTACTAGAAGAATAAGTATGGATGAACTTTTTTTTGGCTGAACTTTTCTCTATTCTTGTAGTCTGTTCTGTTAAATGTCAATATCATTGATTGAGATGAATTTCAAACCTGTGATCTTCACCTTGAGATTGACACAATGATGTCATTGAATCACAACGTGTTTGATAGTATGGATGAACTTTATGAAATAAACACATAGAGGAAGATTATGAAAGAAAGAAACGTTTAGAAAAATTGAAGAAATGATGACATATATATCACTGAATGCTAAAATAAAGATGATAAGAAATGCAACATTTATATGCGTTGATTATATTCATAATTTTTATTTATTTTAATTATATTCGTTTTTATAGTATGGTGATAGGATCATGATATGTCATTCATAGTGAGATTAGTAACATTTTGTCCATGAGTTAATTCCACTAATATATTTCAGAAAATAAAAAATAAAATGTTGTAATTATATTTATTTTTATAGTATAATGATATGATCATGATATGGCATTCATAGTGAGATGAGTAGCATTATGCCCATGAGTTTAATTCCACTAAAATATTTCAAAAAAAAAACATTAGCACACAATCTAAGAGATTGATTTTAATATGAGATTTTTCCTAAAATATTACTCACAAAAACTCTATGAATAAAAAAGTGACTATCAGTTATTATAAGTAAGTTTTGTAGTCACTACAATGTAATATTTTTATACAATTTTGGTCACTAAATGTCACTAAGGTCAAATTTTTTTGTTCACTACTTCTACTCACTACTAGAAAAATGGTCTACAGTGACACTAAATTAGTGTCACTAAAATTTTTAGTGACACTTAAAAAGTGTCAACGAATGGTGGGAGTTGCGACACTAAAATTAGTGTCACGGAAAAAGTGTCAGTAAATGATGACACTACGGTATCACAAGATTTAACGATACATTTCTGTTGACATATTTAATGATACATTTACGTCATATGGATTAGTGATACTCTAGTATTACAAAAGTTACTGATATTTTTGCGCGATCAAGATTCTGTGACACTTTGGTGTTTTAAATAATAATGACACGCTGCTATCATTTTTTTTATACAGTATCATGTGTTGAACAAGTTTTATAAGCTAGGGTTCAAAATCATATTTGAAACCATCATATCCACCTAAAATTATAATATTCAAGCTTATCAAACTAAAATCAAATTCATAACTACTCAATGTCTCAATGTATTCCATAACTGAAATTTAGATTGATATCAAAGTCAACATGAAAATTCAAAGACATTTAACTTGTTCTTCAAAGCAAATTCTAAAATACCAATATTCTAAAACTCCAGTCTACATAAGGCTGCAAACACAAAGTAGTATTTTACATACATTCTGGAAAAACATAAAGTATATTCCGAAACATCAAAAAATTATGCTTTGCACATTTGTTTAACAGCCATATTACGCAAAAGTCCAACTGCCACCATTCATCACATTCGTCACTGCTGAAGTCTGTAAAAACAATGATAACAATCATATTAGTATCAATCCTAATTGTTGAAAATTACATTTTTAACACACTCATTTCAAGGAGTACAAATTTAACTTACTCTTTGATTAGGTTTGCTGCATATGAGATCCATTCCTCACGCACTTGCAGAATGTCATCTTCAGAGTACTCATTGACTGTGGAGAACTAAAACAACACCAAAATACAAACTTTATATTTCCTTCCTAAAAGACTACCAAAACCAATAATTAAGCATAAACAAACTGAAGCACTAAAACCATTTTGAGTACCACTCAAGCATCTCAATGAGGTGTCCTTAAAGGACCGAAACAAAAGAATTGAGGGCTACAAAAGTACAAACTCTCCCCTCAAAGGTAAATAAAAGCAATTTACCTTAATTGTTACCCAACTGATTTGCAAAAGCAATTTATTACCCAACTGGTTTGCAAAAAAAAATTATTCTCATGTCTTCTTTCATCTAACTTAACCTTAATTGTATTTCAGATCATTAAAAAACATAATGCATTGTCTTAGAAAAGTTAAACATGCCCAAACTATACTAGTCAAACTAAACTTACTACCTAACATTAATAATACACCAACACCTAAAATTGAAATCTTTGGACGACGCCTATGAATCAGTAATACACCAACACCATACACTCCATACCAATCATTACTAAAGTGAAATAAAAGGTTCTACAACAGTTCATTGAATGTCAACATACAAACACAGATCAGTGTACTTAAACCTCGTTTGTACTTCAAATCATTAACAAACATAATGCATTGTCTTAGAAAAGTTAAACATGTCCAAACTATGCTAATCAAACTAAACTTACTGCCCAATATTAATAACACAGCAACACCCAGAATTTAAATCTCTGAACGCCTATGCATCAGTAATACACCAATACCATACAATCCATACTAAGCATTACTAAAGTCAAATGAAATGTTCTGCAACACTTCATTGAAATGTCAACAAACAAAAACACACTACCAGTGTACTAATGAACATGATTAAATGATTAATTTGACTCACATTATTTTTCAGCACATCAACATCACCGATAATTTCTTTGATGTACTTCATTACGAAGTACCCACACTCCAATGATCCTCTTTGCTTCGGACACTACACACATTTAAATTTGTTACTTTAAAAGTTTTATAAAGAATGTATTGGGAAAATACAACCATTAATTGAAATGGATATATACCTTGACTGTGATCCAGTTCAATTTCAATCTGTCTTTTGACTTCAGAGCATGATACATTTGCACTCCTCTGAGAACAAACAGTCAAGTACACAATTAGTTAAGAAATCCAGAAAGCCCACTTTGAATAAATGGACTTTAATTTTTTCAGGGGATTGAAAGTCCATATTGCAACAAGTTTTGCATGGGCATCTAATTGACCTACGATTTGCAGAACTAAGTATAGCACAATGTATGAAATCATTGACCCCTTTTATATATTCTGGAGACAATCTGTTTCCATCCCTAATCCAAGACCTATCTGTTTGCATATTAACACCTGATATGTAAACACAAAGAAAAAAAGGAGCAACTCAAACAAGTAGAATCCTGATTTATAAAACTAGGAAAGAATCATATATGAATTGCTAATTTCAATGTATGGATAAAAAATATGAAGGAAAAGCAGTAGGTAGATTCAATAGCTTAAAGAAAATTCTAGCATTCAAGATGGTCCTATAGAGCACAAAATCATGGGGATGACTAGAATAATAAAAAAACAGGAGAATCATAAACAAGACAAAATTGGGATAGAATCATATATGAGTTGCTAATTTTAATTTATGGGAAAAAAAATGAAGAAAAAACTAGTAGGTTGATGCCATAGTGTAAAGAAAAAACTAGCATTCATCACGTTCCTACAGACCACAAACTCATGGGGATGACTAAGATAAAAAAAACACATGGCAGAATCTGACCATTCCCATGCTACACATACCAAGTGTTGTCTAACAATCTCACAAGCTAGATCAAACAATATGTGAAAGGAAAATTGAAAGCAGAAAGAAGCGGATACACATATACAATCAAATAGGTTACAGATATGTACTCAAGTTCTAATGCATGAATTATGTGTCTAGTTTTGAATAACAACATACATAGCATTGTAATACCCAGTTATGAATAACAACAAACTCATGTGATTCTAATGTCAGTCCAAACAAAGCATGAACTTCGCTGAAACTTCCCCATAATCCCAAAGGCATACTCAATCCCCCCAAAACGATAGCAACACATTTGTAGGGGTACTCATTGATTTAATTACGAGAACTAATCATAGAAAATCTTGACTAATATAGAAGAATTTAATCAACTAGAAGACATATAGTGAGATGAATGACATACATAGGTGTTGAGCTGCCATATAAAGCTTAAGGCTGTGAGGATCCCAAACCACGAAGCTGTTGTGTTTGAAGTAGGTCTGTCACCGAGTCTGTTGCAACAAATTATAAATTAGAAATGATCACATGAGTAATTAGAAAGTTAAAAAAGTTTTCAACTTTAAATTCTTAATTATTTGAATCAATAAAACTTGGAATAAACCAAGTACTGATTTAAACCAATAAAGATTCAATTAAAACTTAAAGCAAGTACATATTACTGTGTATTTACAAACTTACGGAGAACATGTATAAAAGCCAATTACACTACTTCAAATACTTTTTTTCAGTTTCTTTAATACTAGAAAAACAGCAACCTGAAATATATACACAATTCTATGATTTTAGATTAAATCAAAATCTAGCCAATATTTTAGAGTATTTGCTTAATTGTAATGAGACTACAGAGATGATAATGAACCAAACAAATATGAAGTTGAGTATTACTCTTGATTGTAAATAATAAATTCTATGATAATTAAAGTAATTTATCAATAAACTTGCCAAATAATTTAAACCCTAAAGCAATTAATCAATTCAATTGTAAAGTAAATAATTAATTAAAGCAAATAATGGCCAAACTTACCCAAAAACTAGGCAACTGGCATCAAGCAGGGGTAGGGACGTGAGTTTGGCAGATACATCAGTTGATTTTATATAAAGCAAGCAATCCTAAGGTCATACTAGAAAAAGGATGGGTGAGCAAAAGTTGAAAAGTGAAAATATGAATCATCGTTGTAGTTCTTGTTCGGAAGTGAGGCCAATCCCTTAAAAGCGTCAAGGGCAAGGGTTTCTTCGACAGTGGATAGTTAATCTGTCCAACGGTCCCAAGATGCAGAACTTTGTCTACTTTCAGTTCAATAGCATGTTTTCCCTTCGATGCTCGCTGCTGCAATATACCTTCTTCAATAACTTTGTGAGTTCGGACTTCATGACGCAGGGAGGCAGCCGGCAGGTTCAGCGATGCGGAGTAGCGGACAAAGTCTGGACTCTCGTCTCTGGACTGGAATGATGAACAGTGGCAGAGGCACAACGATTCAGAGAATGAGGGGAACAAGCAGGTCAACCGTAGGAAAATTGATCCATCTCTTGAAGAAGACGGAGAAGACGAAGTAAATCTTGAAGGTAGGGTTCGTGCGGCTTAAGCTCTGGGAGATAATCGATATGGAAGGGGAGATTTGGAAAAAAACTAAGTTAGAGGAAGTGGGGATATGAAAAATACCAAGTGTTAGCTTCTAAAAAATGTTTGCGCGCACACCCGGGCCGGCCCAGCTAGCCGAATACTAGTTTCGTATTGAATAAAAAAAATTCGAAGTGTCGATATTCAATAGTGATATTTTGGTGTTAGAAATTAGTGACACTTTTGTGTCATTAGTCTTATATTATCAGAAAGTGTCACTAAAAAAGTGTCACTGTAAGGCTGTTTTTTACTAGTGACTCTAATTTATATTTGGAATTACTTTTTTTAATATTTATTTTAATTCTATTTATTTACTCATTTACTTATTTCCTTTTGTATTTATTTTATTTATTTACATAAATATTTATATATTTTTTAGTGATTATTTATTACTTTATTTATTAGTATTTATTTATTTATTTATTTATTTATTTATTTATTTATTTATTTATTTATTTATTTATTTATTTATTTATTTATTTATTTGTATTTATGTATTTACTTATTTTTAATTTATTATTTATTTATTTATTAATTCTTTTATATATATTTCCACACTTAGCCCATTCACAATGTATTGTGTAAATAGAGTGAAATTAAGGATCATTGAGTAACACCTAAGTCCAATTTCTAAAATGTTTAACTTTCTTTTACAAGTGCTAAAATGTGTAATAGTCAATATAAATAATATTTGAATCAATGTTCTGTCTGAGTTGGTCGAATTTGCTGAATTTGATAAAGTAGTTTCTTTTTAATAATAAAACATATTTTAAATGTAATTTATTTTTAACTCCACATTTCCAACAAATTGAGAAATTCCAGATAAAAGTTCTCCAATTTTAGCAAATTGATTCAAATAAATGTATTTTGTTACAAAATGGCCTCACTAGCAAAATTGATGTAATCGATATACACCAGAACTCATGTTCACATTGAGGGACACATCTTCCAACCCCTCTTGACTCCATTTATCTGTAGAAGGTTGTAGAGCGGGCTGACATTTAAAAAACTACAACAGGCTTAAGACACCTGTGTATCAACTCGCTGAATCACAACGCGTGTTACACAAAATGTAGCTACCATATTTAATTTGATTAATAAGGTATTGAGAAGAGAATCTAAAGTTGATATGAATGGGCACATTAAGTTATAAGTTATAGAGTACGAAAAAGAGCCATTACATGCAACAAAAAAACTATTCCAAAAAACAATAATTATGTTAATTTATTGGTTTTTTTAAGATGATAATTATTCTTCGAATATATATATATATATATATATATATACATATATATATATATAGTTTCTATTTTTTTTAAAGTATTGATTTATGTATTTTTTTTACTAACTTGTTTATTTACTTATTTTTTTATTAATTTATTTATTTATTCATTCATTCTTTTATTTCTCTTATTCATTTTATTATGTGTTTATATATATATATATATTTATTTAAATTTATTTAATTATTTTATTTTTTAATTAATTTATTTATTTATTTATTTATTTATTTATTTTTATTATTTTTTCATGTATTTATTTATTTTTTATTTTTTATTTATTCATATATTTATTTATTCATGTATTTATTTATTCATATATATATATATATTTATTTATTTATTTATTTATTTATTTATTTATTTATTTATTTATTTATTTATTTATTTATTTATTTATTTATTTATTTATTTATTTATTTATTTATTTACACACTTAGCACATTCACCATATATTGTGTAAATAGAGTGAAATTAAGGATCATTGAGTAACAACCAAGTCCAATTTATAAGTCTTGTGGGGGAACTTCTATATCAAATGTTTAACTTACCGGACACAAAAGCTTACCCTCCTTATCTAGAAAGGGCCATCTAGTTTCACCATAAGTACAACTGCTCACTCGCAATATCTGTCAGGGTGCCTACAAATTTTACTTGTTAAACTTTATCTATGCACTTTTATTTGTATTTTTCTTGTTGAACTTTGTTTTGTAACTTCATATTTTTAATAAATTTGGAAAGTGTTCCCCGTCGCTTTCCCCACTCTCAGTGGCCTCTCCGGGATAATTATTCGAAAACAATAATTATGTCGATTTATTGGGTTTTTAGGTTATTATTATTTTTCAAAAATATATATATATATATAACAACATAAGTAAGGTTTTATTCTATAACAAATAATAAATGTGTTGACTTTTTTATGTGTATGTTCTTTCTTTTAAATAGAACATTATCCGTAAGGTTTTATTCGATAACAAATAATAATTGTGTTGATTTTTCAATGTGTATGTTTTTCTTTTAAATAGTTTCTATTGTTTGTTGTTGTAGTAATTGCACATTTGCGGCATAATCATTCAATTCTCTAGTTTGTTATAATTTGTTTAGATTAGATTATATTGAGCAAGAGTCAGTCAAATATCAAACAAAGCATCATGGATGAACACCAAAAGATCAAGGAAGTTGCAAGAGAATAAAACAAAATTCGACCGGGAAGGCAGTCAAATAAATTCTTGAAGCTTACTGCACAAGAACATGAAATAAAGTGCAGTAAGTTTCAAGAATTTATTTGACTGCCTTCCCGGTCGAATTTTGAGCTGAAATTTGGTATGGACAAACTAGACTTGATGAGGAACATGCTCAAAAAATTTCATCAAAAAAATCCACCGGGAACCGCCCCAAACAGTAAATTCGGACAGTCCCTCCCGTCCCTCCAGAGGGACCTGAGCAGTCCTCTATATATATATATAGATGAGAGATCAAATACAAATTTCTCCGAATTTACAGAATATAAACTCATCTTGAACATTCGTTGAATATAATTGATCTAATGGATGTACATGCACTGATGCGCAGTGCTCTTTCAGTGATAAAACCAATATTTTTTTCGAATGCAATATTCTGAACGTTAATATACAACTTTTTATTTTTAATAATATGCAACATACACTTTGAACATCAATATGCAATACAAATACCGTAAACACGTGTTGATGGAGTATATGGCCCAGGAACCCCCGGCCCAAAGACTCCTACTAATCTATCACAAGCCCAACAAGCTCAAGGAGCTCAGGAGGCCCAAGATTCGGCGGCCCAAGCGTCAAGAAGGCCACGGTACACACAGGGATGCCTTCGGCCACCTTGGCCGAAGGCTCCAGAACTCACAGAACCGCCATATTCGACCATGCGAAGCTACTGGGAGAAATTGACAGAAAACGGGAGCCCTCGGCACTATGGAGCCCTCGGCACCAGGGGAATCCCTCGGCTCAGCCAAGCCTTCGGCTACACAAGGAGCCCTCGGCTACGCAAGAAGCCTACGGCTGAACTAGCTCAATCATCGAAGATTCCTTTTAGAGACAGCCAACCACCGCATTTAATGCCACGTCGCATCCGCCAACCGCATTCAATGCGGTTGACGTACCACTGCCAGCACCACTAGGCTGATGTGACCCTTCGGCCGTTGGATTACTGACACGTGTCCCCTCATCGCATTTATTGCTGCTATAAATAGCAGCCTATTTCTCCTTGTAATAAACACAATCTACATCCCAACTCCACATCTCGAGTTCATTTAATAAAATCGACTCTCTCTCCTCCTATTTTGCTCTGACTTCTCTCTAGTTATTTCCGCCATAACCCCTCGGATAAGATACCCCCCGGGTAGACTATCCATCATTTGGTGCTCTCATTGAGAGCTCTGAACTATCAAGTAAGAAACCCTCCCCCTCTACCAAACACAAAATACTTACCAAAAATGGGAAGAACCACCCGTGCCCAGTCCAGAACCCTTGAGGAGAACCACATAGCCCCCGGCGAAACCAACGGGGCTGAGGCCTCCAACAGGCTCTTAGTACCCGAGGGTGGTGTCATCCTTGAGTTGGAGCAGGCCACCGCTGACCTCCGTCAGCAGCTACAGAAGAACGCCCCGGATGCCCGCATTGGCCTTGATAATCGAAGGAGGGATCGGAGTGAGAACCAAGTTCCCCCTCCGGCCCCGGCCATCGATCTTCAGGCAGCCTTTGCGGCCTTTGTTCAAAACATGGCTCTCAATTCCGGAGCCCTCGCCTCTCAGACACCCCTCCAGCCCTACACTGGAGGAAATGTTATTCAATTGCCACCGCTCCCTCCTTTGTTCAACAATCCTCCCCCGGGGATTGGCAATGCCGAGGGAGTCATGGCGCAGGATACCGCCTCCCAAGAGGCCCAGTCCAGGGACAAGCGCCCCATGATGAAAGAGAAGCCCCGAACCTCTGCACTTGAGAGGCTCGGGGGAGCTCCCGGGCACCGAGTGGTCCAAGACCGCCTCGGGAAGCAAGCGCTCAGCAGGCCCCAGGAAAGTGGAGCCTCCGCTTTGGGTGCCGAGGGTGTGCCACCCCCCCGAAGCAAAGGCAAAGCTCTCCTCCATGCCGATGATGCCAGGCACCAAATCACACAGGCGCAATCCTTCCGGGCCAACTCCCAAGGGGTTGCCCCGAAGGATCCCAAGGACGAAATCATTGAAGCCCTCCTCCGTCAGCTCGAGGAAAATCGTCAGGCACCCCCGACGGCTTCCACAGCAAGGCCGGATCCTGAGTACGCCGACCTCCGGGCGCAGGTGGAGGAGATGAAGCGTAAGCTGGCCGAAGGCTCAGGCGAGCCCCTCATTCAACTCCGTACTAGAACACCCTTCACCCCAAGGGTGTTGGCGGCCAAAATCCCCCACAAATATCGGGGGCAACCCATCAAGCCGTATGAGGGGAAGACGGATCCCCAGGAGCACTACAGCCGCTATCAAAACAGCATGATGATGATGGGGGCCTCGGATGAATACTTATGCCGTTGGTTCCTTTCCACCTTGGAGGGACCAGCGTATGAGTGGTTCAACCGGTTGCCCGAAGGCAGCATTGATTCTTGGCAAGAACTTGCCCACCGCTTCCTTACGCAATTTGCTGGGAGGCATCGCTCAAAGAAGCACTTCTCCCACCTTCTGAATGTGAGACAACAGAAGGAAGAAACCCTTCGGAGTTTCCTGGAACGCTGGAGGCAGGCCTCCCTTGAGGTCGAAGGCGCTGATGACCGGACACTAATGGCCCTCTTCCACACCGTCCTCCGCAACGGTAACTTCTCCCGGAGCCTCATTACTGATCCCCCCGCGATTATACAAAGGCCCTTCAGCGGGGGGACCGATATGCCGAAGCGGAGGAAATCGAGAAGGACCGCCGCAACACGGACCCCTCTCAGAAGAATGAGGGCAGGAATCGGCCCGGAGGACCTCCCCCTCCGGTCAACCGAGAGGTGCAGTACAACGATCGCCCCCGAGGTGGCCAAGCCAGAACCGGGGGCGGTTACAAGAATAATCCGAAGGCGTGGGCGCAACCCGTCCTCCTTGAGCACCCACGCACTCCCTTGACGCATCCCGTCAGCGTCATCCTTGATCATGCAGAAGAGCGGGGGCTCGTTGAGCGAGACTCCCGTACGCCCCTCGAGATCTACGCCATCGGCCCTGACGAGCCATATTGCCGCTTTCACCGCCACCATGGGCACAAAACCGACGACTGCCACCAACTGAAAAACGCGATTGAGAGGCTGATACAGGCGGGCCACTTATCTCAGTTTATCAGGGGCCCTCCTCCCCAGGGCCCCCCTCACCATCAAGGACCACCGCCGAAGGCCAACAAATGGGTGAACCCCAACACCATCCCCTTGGGGAACCCACAGGGGAAGAAACGAGAGATCGGTGGCCTCGACGACGAGGGAGAGGGCTCCCATCAACAATACAAGCGCCATATTCATATGATCAACGGCGGCAACACCGGAGGCGATTCAATAAGCCAAAGGAAGAAATGGGCTCAATCCCTTTACGTTGGGGAAGTCAGTCACATGCCCCCAACCAAACGGCCGAGGGCGGATCCAATTTTCTTCACGGATGCAGACCTCCCCTCGGGCTCCCTGCCGCATAGGGATGCCCTCGTCATCCGCACTGAGATCAACGACGCCATCATCCACCGGACTTATGTCGACACGGGGAGTTCTGTCAACGTCATGTATCTCAGCACTTTTCAGGAGTTGGGACTCGACAGGGGGTCCCTTCGGCACATCAACACCCCCCTCTCCGGATTCACGGGGGACAGCATCGACGCCGAGGGCGTCATCACACTCATGGTCGAATTCGGCGACGAATCCCATAGAGCCAAGCTCGAAGTGGAATTCGTCGTCGTCAACCTCGACTGCGCGCACAACATCATCCTCGGCCGGCCTGCCCTCGAGGACTTGGAAGCCGTCATCTCCATGAGGCACCTCTGCCTCAAGTTCCCCACACCCACCGGCATCGGCTATTCGAGGGGGAATCAGAAACTCTCTAGGGCCTGCTACCTTCAACTTACCAAGAAGGTTAGTAAAACTGAGTTTCGAGTTGACACCATCACCGCCAAGGCCCTGGAGGAAGAAGAAGGTAGGCCGAGGGCCGAGCCTGCCGAGGACACCGAAGACTTGATACTCAATCCGGCCAAGCCGGAGAGAGTCCTGAAGATCGGAGCCAAGCTCCCCGAAGACCTGAAGGCTGGCATCACCGAGGCCCTCCGCGCCTACTCCATTGTTTTTGCATGGGGGCCGGAGGATATGCCAGGAATCGACCGAAGGGTTATCACCCACCGCCTAGCGGTGGACCCTTCGGCCAAACCAGTACAACAACGAAGAAGGCCCCTCTCGGCCGAGAGAAGGGAGTTCGTGAAGAAGGAGGTATCTATGCTCCTCTCCATCAAACACATTAAGGAGGTGAAATATCCTTCTTGGTTGGCAAACGTTGTCCTCGCACAGAAGCCTCCTACCTTCCGCATGTGCGTGGACTACACTGATCTGAATAAGGCGTGCCCTATGGACCCCTTCCCTCTGCCGAACATCGATCAACTTGTGGATGAGACCGCGGGATGCGAGATTATGTCCTTCCTCGACGCATTCCGCGGGTATCATCAAATCTACATGCATGAGGAAGACGCTGAAAAAACTGCCTTCATGACACCCGAAGGCATCTTCTGCTATCTTGTGATGGCCTTCGGCCTCAAAAATTCAGGCGCCACCTACACACGCATGGTGGCTAGGGTCTTTCAAGCTGTCCTAGGACGCACCATGGAGGCTTACGTTGACGATATGATCGTCAAAAGTAAGAAGGCAAGCACTCACGCCGACGACCTCCGGGAAATCTTTGCCATCATGCAAAAATTCAACCTCCGATTGAACCCGAAGAAATGCACCTTCGGCGTGCAAGGGGGAAAGTTCTTAGGCTACATGGTCAGCCGAAGGGGTATCGAGGCCAACCCCGAGAAGATTCAGGCCATCATCAACATGGAGCCTCCGCGCAACGTCAAAGAAGTTCAGCGGCTGACGGGTCGCCTTGCGGCCCTCAACCGTTTCCTCTCCAAATCAGCCGAGAGGGCCCTCCCCTTCTTCCAAATCATGAGGAAAACGGCGGGCTTTCAATGGACATCTGAGTGTCAAGAGGCCTTCGACGAACTCAAGAAGTACCTCTCTTCTCCCCCAGTGCTCTCCAAACCGAAGGTGGGGGAGACGTTGTACTTATATCTCGGTGTTAGCCCCGCGGCTATCAGCTCAGTACTAATCCGAGAGGAAGACGGCATCCAACATGCCATCTTCTACGTCAGCAAAACCCTCCGGGAGGCCGAACTCAGGTACTCTCCCATCGAGAAGACGGTGCTAGCCATCGTTTGGACCGTCAAGAAGCTTGGTCACTACTTTCAAGCTCATCCGGTCCAAGTACTCACTCATCAACCCCTCGGCGCCCTCATGAGGAGTCCCACTAGCTCCTCTCGGCTGGTGAAATGGGCCATCTTCCTCAGCCAATACAACATCGATATCCGCCCGAGGCCTGCCATCAAGGGCCAAGCCCTGGCAGACTTCGTAACGGAGTGCACCGCGAGATCAGCAGTGGGTGAGGAGCCTTCGGCACCTCTTGATGAGTGGTGGACCCTCTATACCGACGGCTCCTCGGCTACCAGAGCGTGCGGAGGAGGAGTAGTTCTCATCACACCCGAGGGCTTCCGCGCCTACTATGCCATCCGCTTCTCCTTCAAAGTCTCCAACAACGAGGCCGAGTACGAAGCCCTCCTCTGTGGCCTTCGGCTGGCAGCAAATCTGAAGGCTAAAATGATCCACGTCAAATGTGACTCCAAGCTTGTCGTGGGGCAAATTTCCGGGGAGTACGAAGCCAAGGAAGGAAGGATGAAACAATACAAAGAAGCGGCTAAGGAGTTGCTCAAGGTGTTTGAGGCACATTCTCTCACCCAAATACCGAGGGCTCAAAACTCCGAGGCCGACATTCTATCCAAGCTCTCGGATGAATCCCCCGAGCACCTCTCGAAGATTGCAAGAATTGAGGAGCTCAGCCTCTCAAGTATCCACGCAAGCCCCGTCATGAACATTAACCTAAGGCCAGAGGATTGGATCTCCGACATCGTCGCCTTCGTCACCACAGGGCAACTACCCCAAGACGAAGCCCGCGCAAAACTAACAAAGCTGAGGGCTCCCAGCTACACCCTCGAGAGTGGGAGGCTCTACAAAAGATCTTACAACGGCACCCTCCTTCGGTGCCTTCATCAGGACGAGGCCGAAGTCGCCATGGAGGAAGTGCACAGTGGCACTTGCTCAGCTCACCAGGGACCCTTCTCCATGTCCCGAAGGCTCATAGTTCAGGGCTACTTCTGGCCCACGATGGCTAGAGATTGTGCTGATCTAGCCCGAAGGTGCACCGCTTGCCAACACTTTCAGAAGGCCCCCGGCAGACCAGCGGTCAACTATGCCCCCATCAGCACCGCTATCCCCTTCTCCAGATGGGGTATTGATTTAGTGGGCCCTCTGCCGAGGGGTACCTCCAACAACCGGTATATCATTGTGGCCATTGACTACTTCACCAAGTGGGTAGAGGCCGAACCCCTCGCCAGCATCACGGAGGCCCGGTGCCGTCACTTCGTCCTCAAGAACATTCTCACAAGGTTTGGCGTCCCCCAACAAATCATCTCCGACAACGGGACTCAATTCGAGGCAGCCCCCTTCTGTGCCCTCCTTGAGGCTTGGGGCATCAAGCACACATTCTCTTCCGTTGCCTACCCTCAGGGCAACGGGCAAGTGGAGAACGCCAACCGAACCCTACTTGAAGGATTGAAGAAGAAGCTGGAAGCCGAAGGGGGAGGCTGGGTAGAAGAGCTCCACAACATCTTATGGGCCTACCGCACCACCCCTCGGCGTGCAACAGGCGAAACCCCCTTCTCCCTATGCTATGGCTTTGAGGCTAAGGCTCCCACAGAAGTAACTCTTCCCACCCGAAGGGTTGAGCAATATGAGCCTGAGGCAAACGAAGCCAACATGGCCCTCGACCTGCATCTCATCTCAGAACGCAGAGAGCAAGCTTTCCTCAAAGCCGAAAACTATAGGAGACAAGTCAAAGGATACATCGACGCCAAGGTCCGCTCCCGGGAGTTCCAGGTGGGAGACTACGTCCTCCGGCGAAGGGAGGCCAGTCTACCCACCGAAGGAGGAAAGATGGCACCCAAGTTTGAGGGCCCCTACATCATCTCAGCCATCATCAAACCGGGGACATACAAGTTAAAACGTCCTAATGGGACAGAGATTCCTAGACATTGGAATGTGCACCACCTAGTGAAATTTTATCAATGAGTGGCCAAGCCCTCATCCTCAACAAGTGTAAATGTTCAATGGCCCAAGGCCCCGTCTGTTCCTGAAGAATAATCAAAAGGCCAAGCCTTCATCACCTACATATTGTACAAGCGGCCCAAGGCCCCCCCTTTCTCTCCTACAAATGAGTGGCCAAGCCCTCATCTTCACCAAAATAGGCCCGAGGCCTCTCCCTCTCAGGAAGGGAAACAACAACTTAGGTACCAAGTACCAAGTGTTTTCTCACTAAGCCGTACCCCACGAGGACGCAACCATGCATACATTATGCATACTTTTACACACTCTTCCAAAAAAAAAAAAAAAAAAAAAAAAAAAAAAAAAAAAAACCCGGGGGGTGCAACACCCCTCGGCTCCGGCTGGTACCAAGTGCCCCCGGCTATTTGTGTCCCACACACAAATAAAACCCTTCCCAGGAACGCTTTCCGCGCCATCCCCCAAGGGGAGGCGGGCAACGGACCATGTCCCGGGCCCAGGATTCGACTTCCACAAACGAAACGCTCCCCGCGCTATCCCCCAAGGGGAAGCAGGCAACAGACCATGTCTCGGGCTGAGGGGACGACTTTCAAAACCGAGGCGCTTTCCGTGCTATCTCCCAAGGGGAAGCAGGCAACAGACGATGTCTCGGGCCGAGGAAACGACCCTCAAACCCTTCGGGATATCGGAAGGTCATTCCCGAAGGGGGAGCCAACGGTTTGTTCCGTTGCCTCCCATATAGGCCAAGCCTTTCCTAGAAACCAAGTTTCTAGATGCCTCTCCTACACCATCAACAAAAAAAAAAAAAAAAAAAAAAAAAAAAAAAAATTAAGAAAAAAGATGTGTAGGGGGGAAGGAACTCCCCGGATACTATTTTCCCCGGAGGCTCAACACTTCGGATATACATTGCCGAAGGCTGCTACAAATGCGCAAGAAAATCTCTCAACATCGAATCATCTGGCTACATAGCCAAAAGCTTCACTACGTGAGGCCTCGGAGTACTATATGTGCACAAACCGAAGGCCGAAGGCAGAACGTCACCAGGCTCATTCAAGGATGAGAAAATTTCTAAGTCCACGTATTGGTATCCTTAGGAAAACACTCACCGAACCGGAGGGCTACTCATAAGATCTGTTGGAAACACATCTCAGAATTTCACTAAGTCCACAATCTCGAAACCCTCGGCAACCATATACACCGGGGGCTCAGGCAATCCTCACACTCGACGGATTCACCACAGTATCTATTGAAACTTCGTGGAAAAATGACTAAGTCCACAAATGGGGACCCTTCGGGAGGGCAACTCTTCACCTACAGACTCATCACTACACTACTAAATGAAAGCTTCCAATTCATTCTATCCCTCGGCATCACTACTACAAACATCCGAAGGGGGTTGATTCCACGCTACGACCGGAGGCACACGACAAAAATTCTTAAGAAAATTTTTTAAGTCCACAATCGCAAACCCCCCGATGAGTCTACTCTACATCCGGAGGGTTCTGGTCAAGTCCACAACAACGGCCCCCCGGCGATACTGCACTACAGTCGGGGGCTAGCAAGGAGTTACACTTAGAAGGGAGAGCATACAAACATACGGAAGGAAACAAAAGCATACATTCATACACGGAGGCAGCAAATTGAAACACAAGCGCAAAAAGGACGAAAGGCATTCATTCATAAGGAAAAGGAACGAAGGCAGACAAAACATGGAGGCACATTCATTCATATAAGAAGCCCGGAGGCATATTGCATTCATTAAAAAAAAACAGTGTTAACAAAGGATGTTTGTTTACAAATAAGGCCGAGGCCGAGGCCTACAACTATTACATCAAAATATGGCAAGTAAAATCTCAAGCCTGGGCCCCCCCGGTGACGTCATCCTTCAGTGTCGAAGCTGCATCATCCTCAGCTTCTTCCTCATCATCCGAGGCCAGCTTGTCCATCTCTGAGTCCTCGAGCAAAGGCCTCTCCTCGCCTTCGGGCATGGGGGTTTGGAGGTCAGGAAGCAGAGGGGGAAGACCAAACGGGGCCGGGTCGAACTCTTTCGGGTCCACCCCATGGTGCCTGGCCAACTTGCGATAAATCAGGGCTTGAGTGAAGTACTGTCCGCCTTCGAAGAAACTTTTGCCTTTCAGCGCCAACCACATGGCCCCGGACCCCTTCACCCAGCCATCGGCAGAAGCCTCCACCACTGAGGCCACCCACTGCCTCTGCTCTTCGGCCTTCCAGCCGTCGGCAATAAAAGCCGCCACCGCCTCCTCCCTGGCCTTAGAGATAGCTTCCGCTTTAGCCTCCACAGCCTTCTCGGCGGCTATCCTAGCGGACTCAGCAGCGGCCCTCTCGGCTTCAGCTTTCCCCTCGGCCCGGGCTTCCTCCTTGGCTGCCTCCAATTTCTTCTCCGCCTGCCGGAGGGCCTCCTCCAAATTCGCCAGCTGCCGAATGGCCTCAGTATTGTTGGCCACCAGCTTCCTCGTCACCTCGGCGGATTTAGCCCTCTCAAGGCGATGCTGCTCCGCCCTACGAACCAGTTCCCCGAAGGCCAGGCTCGCCTGCAAACATATAGGGAGGCACTCAATATCAGATTGTTCAAAGGAAAGAAAAGAAAAGAGGGATTAAGGGCGCAAAAAATCTAAACACTTACGGTGGCCGAAGCTTGGAGAGCCTTGAGTTCGAGGGCTTCATCCCCAAACCGGCTGAGGGTGGACCGATCTACCGAGGGAGTGGCACCCTTCAAGAACTCCCTCGGGTCGAGGGTGCCATGCATGATGGCTGTTCCCTTTTTGATTGGGAAGTGTACAGTCTCAAGGGGCCAGGCCCCCTCGACAAGATCCTCCAGGGGAGCAGAGGCTGACGGTTGGCCGGCGGGGGGATCGTCAATGATCACCAGGGGGGTATCCTTTGGCTCAGCGTCCCCCTTCGCTTTCTTCCTTTCCGGAGGCTTGACGCCCTTCCCGGCGTTTTTCCGCTTGAGCTCCCCCTCCTTGGAGCCTCCGGCATCAGTACCGGCACCAGCGATTGCAGTCCCCTTCGGGGGGCCTTGGCCCTCAGGGGTCTCCTGCTTCTTCAAAAGGGCGTCCACCTGCGGTTGCGTCGGAGGCCTCTCCTCCTTCTTCTTCTTATCCTTGGCCAGTTGCCGGGACAGCTTAGAGAAAGCTTTCGGATCCATGAAATCGCCTGCAAAAGAACAAGAAGGAGTTAGAATCAAAAGCAAATCAAAGACTTACGTCTCTAAGCACTAAACAACAAGGGCCCTCGGCAACCACCTCTGATACCCGGAGAGCCCCGGTCAAGGAGAGGATATCTCTCATCCTTCTCCCCCGGCAAGCGATACCGCTGAAATTCTAATTTGAGCAGCTCCTCCGGAAGCGTGGCGGCCTTGATAGTCGTCAGCTTTTCTGAACCACGCGGCTTCGCCTTCAGCTTTCTCCCATTGGCCTCAAGGGCAGCGTTGCCCACCTTAGGGTGTCTCTGAAAATGGTTGCGAAGAGGCCTCGGGAAGGTCACTCCCGGCATCCTGAGGTAACAGAAACGGTCCCTCCATCCCTTGTGAGACGAAGGCACCTCCGAGAAAAGCCTCCACGCCGGCACTTGTTGGAGGTTGGCGAAGCCCTCGCTATTGGCAGCACCCCCTCGACACAGGTTGAAGGATAGAAAAAATTGATCCAATGTGGGGACAACCCCTCGGCTTCGACATTGCGAGAGAAACCCTGTGATGTACGAATGACTATTCGGGGTCAGTTGGCAAGGAGCGAGACCCACGAACCGAAGGTATTCCACCAGAAAAGGGTGGAGCGGGAATCGGAGACCCAACTCCACCGAAAGGATGTGCACCGCGTAACAGCCCTCTGGAGGATGCAATAACACATCGTCAGGCCCCGGAACCACCACCTGTGCCGACGGACCGACCAACAGTTGAATTTTGAGATACTCCGCCTCCCCAGCCTTCGTTTTCAATTCGAGGGCGGCGGTGTTGAGATACGAGTGGCCCTCGGGTATTCCCACCGGCTGACCTGCGTCGATAGCAGCCTGCTTCTTCTTCGTGGCCGCCTGGGTCTTCTTCTTCTTTTTCCCGGGAGCGACGCTTATCGGTTCCGGATCTAGGGGCCGGGAGCTACTGGCTTCGCCGGCGCCACGAAGGGGGAGTGCGGCGACGGTCACCCTCTGCCGCTCTTTCTCCTCCTCTTCCTCGGCGACTTGGAGCGCGAGGGCAAGCTCTTCGTCTTCCGCCACCTGCTCGAAGTCCTCCGCCTCCAGCTCAGTCCGAAGGGTGTCTTGGACTTCCTCGGCGATGGCAGCGTCATTGTTGACCGACGAGTGGTCACTTGAGGACTCAACCTCGGAATAGCTCTCCGATTGAACCGGGGCCTCCACGGAAATATCTTGGGAGTCGCTGGCCGAAGACATCTTCTCGAGAACAGGGAAAAGGGGGAATATAAGAGAACTAACTGGAGGCTCCTAAGTATTCCCTAACACTAGATTTAAGGCCAGTGAAGCGAAAGGAGGAAGAACTGACCTCAAAAGATTGCGTTTGATCGAAGGCTGAAGTTTCTCTCTCTAGGAAAAATGGCAGAGCTCCGCTATCTCTCTAAGTTCGCGCAAGAACAAATGAGCTCAGGCTCAGGGTATTTATAGGCAGTGGGCCTCGAGAACTGGGCCTCGATTTGAAAAGCCCATCATTACGGGCCGCCGCCTCAGCCAATGAATGACAGCCGCCCACCCCCAACCAACAAGGGCACGCCACGTCAACCCCTCCTCCAACGGCTATATTACAACGACTATATTCCGGCACCACTGAAGTGCCTTCGAATGATAGCCTCCGGCTATCACCCGCCACACCCTACGGACAAATAATTCCACCAAACGCCTTCGAGCCCGTAGCAGTATAAGCCTTCGGCTTGTCAATGTTATCACCCCTCGGGGGATCATCAACTCATCATAACTCCTTCAGCCCGAACTCGCCTTCGGCCTAAAGGAGTGGGAGACTGGGATACACCCCTCGGGGATCATACACAACCAAAAATTCTTCATGCAACAATTTACAATTGACGCATACGGCCTCCGGGCAAACATCGCAATACATGCAGACAAGACATCTATGCTTTCCTCAGAAAACCCTCGACGTGTGAGGGATTGAGGGGGAGCCCCCGGCGAACATACGAAGGTTACGAGTACCTTCCCTCAGAAAACCCCCTACATGTGGGGGACTGAGGGAAGCCTTCGGCAATCAACAGAAGACAAGTTCTCAAACAAAGGCACCCAGACAGGCGATGAAGCCCCCGGAAGAATCATCACATCTACTCCTTTTCCCTCAAGTACCTTTCGGCAAAAGGAGTGAGGGACTCCTGATGGAGTATATGGCCCAGGAACCCCCGGCCCAAAGACTCCTACTAATCTATCACAAGCCCAACAAGCTCAAGGAGCTCAGGAGGCCCAAGATTCGGCGGCCCAAGCGTCAAGAAGGCCACGGTACACACAGGGATGCCTTCGGCCACCTTGGCCGAAGGCTCCAGAACTCACAGAACCGCCATATTCGACCATGCGAAGCTACTGGGAGAAATTGACAGAAAACGGGAGCCCTCGGCACTATGGAGCCCTCGGCACCAGGGGAATCCCTCGGCTCAGCCAAGCCTTCGGCTACACAAGGAGCCCTCGGCTACGCAAGAAGCCTACGGCTGAACTAGCTCAATCATCGAAGATTCCTTTTAGAGACAGCCAACCACCGCATTTAATGCCACGTCGCATCCGCCAACCGCATTCAATGCGGTTGACGTACCACTGCCAGCACCACTAGGCTGATGTGACCCTTCGGCCGTTGGATTACTGACACGTGTCCCCTCATCGCATTTATTGCTGCTATAAATAGCAGCCTATTTCTCCTTGTAATAAACACAATCTACATCCCAACTCCACATCTCGAGTTCATTTAATAAAATCGACTCTCTCTCCTCCTATTTTGCTCTGACTTCTCTCTAGTTATTTCCGCCATAACCCCTCGGATAAGATACCCCCGGGTAGACTATCCATCACGTGTCATGCAAAATTTCACACAATAAATATTGTTCGTGAAAACACCTATAAAAATATCCTGAAATGAAGGGAGGACATACTAGAGCATGTTTGAATTTATTTTTAGTCAAAACGCAGACCTAAGCATCAACCGTGAAATTAAGTAGTTTAGCTGACCATTGGGACTGAAGCTTTGGCGCATGATTGGGGAAGACCAGACCAGACGGCGGCTGAACCTTAACGGCGCACAGATGGGTGGTGGGCGCCACCACACCGCTGCCGACCAATCCCTTCATCTCTCTCTATCTGCCCAATCATTTTCACTTTTTCTGTGAGAAAACACAAAGGGAAAGGCAAGTTGGTCTTTTCGAAGCTATCCATTCAACTATTAGTGCCCAACCACCAGCCATAGCCATGAGACTCCATTGGAAGAAAATGTGAAAATTTGGATGAATTTTTTCAACATTCATTAATTATCAATTAATTAAAAGAATGATGTTGAAGTATTTTGGTCGTCGATAAAATATGAGTTAATTAAACTACAATATAAATATATCACACGCCTCTCCAATCAAGCTGAAACTCAGAGCAACTTAGAAAATGATCAATTTTTTAGTGTAATTTTTTTCATTTTTTACGTTTAGCCCATCTCTCTAATATTTAAGTCTAGTATAATTTCTATTCAGGTCAGGACATATCAAATTCTTGGATTTGCCCCTATATAACCATGATATGAGTCTTTATAGAAAGTGATGATGTTTATGACAAAAAAGATGATAACTATGACGAATTAGCACGATTCAGGCAAAATGTCCGATTGTGGGGGGAGTGTTGAAGTACACACTACTAAATATGAACCAATAAGTTATGCAATATAAAGATATTATAATCCTCCTCTTGTCAAGTTGATAGAATGAAATTCTGAATCTTAACAAGTATTATTAGATAAAGTTATGGATATAGAGACTGAAAAATCACAATCTTTGTTTTTAAATTATTTACTTATTTTAATGCTAATATTTATGATATTCCATTCACAAAAGTGTATGAAAGTATAATAAGATCAAACAATATTGAAAAATCAAGATACTTTAAGTCTCAGGTTCATAGTTTTCAATTATTCAATTCTACGTATATTCATCATTTCCATTTTGCATATTCTTGATTTATAAAAAAAAATATCTTTTGAGTCATTGGTTTATATAATTAAGTTCTATAATACTACGTACCGTACAGGGGCGGTTCCAGGAATCTGAGATGCCCTGGGCTGAATAGGAATTATACTAAGCTTAAATATTAGAGGAGTGGGCTAAATGTAAAAATGAAAAAAATTACATTAAAAAAATTGAAAAATTTCTAAGTTGCCCTGGGCTTCAGCCTACCATAGCTCGTACATAGATCCTCCCCTGGTACCGTATAACATAAATTACAACTAGAAAATTGAATGTAGTTTAGTAGCTATATGCTATTGCCATTTACGGGGTAATAGATTTTTCTTATTGATTTATTTGACTTTAGGGATTGATTTGGTTGAAATGAAAAAATGGTATACTGTAAATGAACTATTACAATAGAATGTGATATACGTAGTACTTTTTTAATAGATTCAACTAATTCAATCATTTTAAACATATATATTAAACAAGTCTGGATCAATGATATATATTGATAAAGACAGGGCTAGCTCATTGATTTTGAAGGCTGCTCAATATGGGAAGATGATATCCTACATTAAGTAACATATAAAAACGTTAATAGGACTATAGACTGCGGAATTAAAAAATGGCGTGTAAAGGTGAGCAGGGTAGTGTACGAGGAATTGACAAAAACTCATTTTTAATTACAAATTAACTTTGAGGCTAGTAAATTCAAAGAGCCGTAAACTTCCCTTTCTCTTGCAAATACCAATTGTGATTGCAATATAATGCCTTCGAGGCTTGTTTTGCTTAGGTATGGAAATCAATTAGTAGCTATTACCTTAATTATTCCACTAACATTGAGACTTTAGAGGTGGCGTGGTTAATAAGAAAACTGAGTTTATGTAGTTGATATTAAATCATAAAGTCAGTACTTGTATAAAGTATGACTTATTTAAAACCACATAGATTTTATCGAATTTTTTCCCATCTTTTACAATGGAGGCAAAGACATTATTTTTTGGTTTAGAAATATGATAGAATAAAGCAAAATGACTCACTAAACTATCTGCGCTTCTTTGTTATGAAGCAGCGGTCAGTCAATGCTTTTTAAGTTAGGTTCTATACTTCTATATACCTTGACATAAAATTTGTTGTATTGTTAATTAGTAGTTCCCTACTTCCCTGGTTTGATTTTTCTTCAATTAGAGATGGTCCAACCTGCCCAGCCACGCTTGTCATACACAAGGATAAATACTGCCATTAACTTTATAATAATACCTTAATAATTCAAGTAGTTTGGAAGGAATAAAATTCTCAAATTTTCAACTTTATATAAATTCACCTATACAGCTCCTGTTTTTTATGCCACATATCTCCCATCTTTTCTTTTCTCATCTACGTAGTACATACCATAAAGTTGCCTTTCCTTTGTTTGTTTTATAAGTTACCAAACACATTTTTAGAGGCCGTTTGGTAACACTGTTTTTCGGCTTATCAGGCTTATCAGCCAACTTTTTCACCAAACACGTAACTTTTGTTTTCGCGTGCTGAATTGTGTAATAAGCAGAAAAAGTAAGGTTGAAGTTACTTTTCTGGCTGTATCGGTTGAAGTTACTGTAGATGACCATTTTAGCTATTTTTACATATAATTTTTTCTTTATTTTATTAATAAAATATATTTTAGAAATAATTTTTTCTTAAATCTGCAGAATCAGCCAATGCAGCCATTTCAGCCAGAGCTTCATAAATTTCAGCAGAATCAGGCAAATCAGTCGATTTTCGTGCCGCCAAATGGGCTCTTAATCTTTATCATTAAATATTACTCCCTCCGTTCCCAAAAATACTTCCCACTTTCCTTTTTGGGCCATTCCCAAAATTTCTTCTCACTTTCCCTTTTTGGACAATTTGTGTGGCTCACATTCATTTTACCTTTTTCTTACACAACCACAACCACACTTAGCTCCCGTAAGACTAAAACTTCATACATTTCCCAATGTATGACCGAGTACTTCTTATTCCTATTTTGATGCATCCACGCTATGCATGGTCATTTATCAACCTTTTTCCTTGTTTTTTATTCCGCCGTTGCCCTCAAAACTTCGACGAATTAAGATCGCAAGTTTTATCCTATTTTCTCGGATGTGATAAACATGACATTGTAATGCACGTCTGCATTACGCAGTAATTTACGGGTATATGATAACCGTTTTCATCATTTTTATTTATATTTTCTGGAACGTCCTTTTGTTCCTTCCAGGATCATCATTTTTGATCCGTTACTTCGTTCCCATTTAAAGATTATCCTAACTTCAATAATTACTTCCCCTTATTTAAATTGTACGTAGCATTTGTTACCATATAGGAGTATATTGATATATGTACAGTTTTCATTGGTACATAAAATTATTGCACACTTTTTAATGCCCAAATTTTATACCCCCTTCGTATTACTGTCCTTTTAATGATTACACTGCCCATGACTAATCTTTATACTACTACATTTTTAAACCATTAATTTATTTTTTACTTTTCGGATGACCATATTTCGGAAAATTCTCAAAATAAGAGTAAAAATGTTTGAAAATTTTAAAATAAGGTTGTCGTATTTTTATTCTCTAAATAGGATTAATTACTGCCAAATTTGAAATATACTGTCAAGTTTAGAATCGGGTAATGTCATAACATGATAATAATTACTCATATTTAGAGAACAAAAATATAATACTTTTATTTTAAAATACACAAAGTAGTCACAAACGTCCTATTTAGAACAATTACCCTTTTTCCATGTTCTTTAACTTCATGCCCAACTAAAACTTTACTAAATCACTAGATTTACTGTCCTATCTCCAACTCATATGGAATTTGAGATCATTGTCCGAAATTCCATCTTAAAATAATGCCCTAGTTTAATGTCCTCCGAAATTTCAAGTACTTATTGTCCTAGTTTACTGTCCTAGTTTACTGAAGAGCAACTTACTGTACTCAATTGCATAGAAATTCGAACGTCACCATATTCAGATTATCCCAAATAAAAAATGCTCCATTCAGACCGTCTCCTAAAAATACGCTACTTTCCGTATTAAGAAAACTCCATTTTCTATTTACTGGCCAAATTATTATAGAGGGCATCAAAGGAATTTACATCTGGGCGTATTGAATGGAGCATGCCTTGCGATGCTTAATTAGTCATACGACGCATGCGTGAGTTTTTTGGTCATATTTTGGGAAAACCTTTATCTTTTAGTAATATCTACGTAAATTTCCCTTCCACTTTATTCCACTTTCTTAATAAGCGTACCAATTCAAACCGGGAAGAATTTTTAGGAACGGAGGTAGTACTTCTAAAATGATTTTTCCAGACCAAAAAAGTACTCCGTAGTAGATGGTGAAGAGAAATGAAGGCCTCTGCCTTCATTTTGTTGAAATGAAGGTTCCATGTTGAAAAGAGACAGACAACGCTTTGTTGTGCTGGCAGTGCAAGGAGTTGTTGACAGCCATTGCTGATTGATGTTCAGTTTTAACTTAGTATGTTGTTTGATGTTGGCTATTAATAAAAGGTTAAAACTTGTTTGTAACAGTTTCTAGTGATGTGCATGGATTGAATATTCATGCTTGTTTGTAGTAACTGCTGTTGTCTATAAAAAACCATTAGCTTTACAAATTGAATGAAAAATAGCTCAATTAATCACATATTCCATATGTATTCACATCAAAAGAAGATAAACTATATACGTAGATAGAAAGCATCAACCTAGATTGTAAAGTTTTATACGAAGTATTATAAAATGTTATTGATCTAAATATGTGAATAGCTTCCTTTTTCGTAGACAAATTCAAATCAGAATTCATTCAAAGTAAGAACTTCATGTGTCAATTGGGTTATTGACTAAAGCATTTTATCACTTAGGGAGCGTTTGGTAGTTCACACATTAAATCTTTGCATGTGAAGTGATTGCATGCAAAGTATAGGTAAACAATCATTTTGCATGTAAAATAGATTACATTGTTTGGCCAGGTGTGTAATTTATTTTTAAATTGCACGCAAAGTCAGTGCAGTGCTTCATAAAAGGCGTGCAAAATATTTTACCACCCTCCCCCCACGAAAAATACTTTACATGGTACTGTGCGAAATGTTTTAAAAAAGTGTCCTACAGTTTGCATTAAGTAATCAAACTAAGCAGTGTAAACATTTTACGTCCTTACACTTCGCATGCAAAGTAATTATTTTACATCCTACCAAACGCCCCCTTAATCTAAAATCATATAAGCAACAATGAAGGTAGGACCGTAGGGGTATAAATTGTACAAAAAAGTGTTGGTGTAAATCATAGCACCATTAAGTTGTTCTCTTAGCTTGATTAATTGTACGCTGCCATTTAAACCAAGTACATCAATTCACATTCCATCCAAGTTTGGCACCTTTTCCGTTTGCATGTACGTGTTCTTCGCTTTTCCATGCTAAGTGAAGTTAATTTAAGTTAGGTTTAATGTGATGATTACTTGCTTTGGTTCTTTCATTTAGGGGTGGATTCGGTTCTTTCGGTTCGATTTTGACCTAAAACCAAATACGGAACCAAAGTAAAAGTTCGGTTCGGTTTCGGTTCGGTTTTACACTCCAAAACTTGGAACCACGGTTTGATTGGTTCGGTTTGTTTGGGTTTGGTTTCGGTTTTTTCGTTTTTTACTAAAAATTTGTCATTTGATTTAAAATTGATATAAAAGTTGGAGGGATCAAACATATTACATAAAAATGCAAGCATACTTGAACAAATAAAGAAAATAATAATAAACAAATATGTCTTGAATTATATGAGTATGCGGGAGAGATAAAAGTGTGTATATATATTCTTAATTTACATTGTTTGTGACTAGTTTGAAAAAAGTTTATGAATACATATGTCCTATATGTGATATAGCTGAGATGAATATTTATTTGTTTTATCAATATAAAAATTTAAGTTATAAAAAAATTTAACTTACATAAAAATAAAAGTTAATTACTACTTATAACCAGTAAAAATATATAGTCATGCAACAAATTGCAACATACATACATAAAAGACATAATAGATCAATATAGCTACATTACTATGGGCAATGAATGTGTAAATGCATTTATAAACTAAACTAAACTAAACATAGCATAAACATTATTTCTCTAGAACAAGAAATTCAAAGAATATTGATGATATTAAGATTAATGCTTACATTTAACAAATAAAATTTCATAGTTTACTTTTGTTCGGTTTGTTCGGTTCGGTTCGATTTTTTACATTCGGTTTCGATTTTTAGCGGTTCGGTTTTATTTGGTCACGGTTCGATTTAATTTGATTTGATTTTCGTTTTTCGGTTTTTCGGACCAGCCCTACTTTCATTGTCTTTTGCTTCTTATTCATTTATGATGTTTCATTCGCCGTATTTTATGAAGAAGAGGATGGAAGATCTTACTTGGTGTTATTGGTCTATACAAAAAGGTGGTTTAGATATGATTAAGATTTCAAATTTTCTCATATTTTACTAATTCTGTAATAAATCTCTTATAAGGTGCTCTTATATTTAACCCTTTACTTCTTCTGTCCCAAATTGATTTGCAATACCAAAATTTTTTTGTCAACCAAAATTAAAGTTAATTTCTCCCTATCGATAATTAATTCAATTATTTTTAATAATAATAATTGGGAAAATAATTGTAAACAATACCAACTATTTGTATATAGAACAAAAATAATATGGAGTCACTTTTCGACAAGAAATTCAGTAATTTAATACATCAACAAATAATATCAAACTATCAAATCAAATAAATGATATGTGGAAATACGGCCGGTTGGTGTAACTCAACTGTGTGTTAATGCATACATCCATTTTTTTATTATATTAAAAATACTGTTTATTTCTAACAAAGTTATTGTATGCAATCTTGTATAATTAAATTAGTTTTACCATCAAACAACATAGCTTATACTATCGTACTAACACAGTGAAAAATTATATTGGGCATTTTCTTATTGCGCAACGCGCGTTACATAACTAGTCACTTAACATACGTATATGATGGTCCCAAGTGAGGTAAAAGTCTAGGGGGAAGGGATAAACTATTAAAATCTTTTCATTTTTCAGCCGATTTTCCTCTAACAGTATGAGTTCCAATATCTTTTGGGAGATATTGAAACTTACAGTGGAAGTCTTGACCTCAATAGTGTGACACTTTATAGTAACAAAGTTTATGACCCTTTTAGTTGTGAAAGAGATGGAGTAAACAAGCTACAAATGTGTTTGCCAAAATCAGCTGACTCATGGAGTAGGCTGCCGAAATCTGAAGGAACAAACTGCCAGATTACTGGGAGCTGGTAGCTGAACTATTTAGGAGTAGGCTGCCGAATGAGACTACTGCTTTAAGATACAACAAGCAACTATAATCTAACACATTGATGGGCCTTTAGAACAGGCTTAACACATAAGTATGAAGGATTTAGACGTATAAAGATAGATCACTTTGACGCATAGAAACAAGGAGTTGATTCTCAGAATACTGGACAGTTTTCTGGACAGTGAAATGAGCAAGATGTTTTTCTAGGAAGTTGTGAAGGTGAGTGAGAAATGTAGTGTGTATTGGGAGCTGAATATAAAAGATGACATAAGATATATTCTGGTTCGGAGGTGGTGTAATCTTCCTACATATAGTCCCAACCTATTTCAGATGGATTTTCACTAAATAAATATCACATTACATTTAGTACCCAATCTATCCTTGGCACAGGCATAGATTGTGAGATTTTTCACAAGGAATTTGAACATCATTCCAAGCTACTCAGTCCTCCAAGGTATTTCACTAATGACATTGACTTGCCAGAAGCTACTCATGTCCTTATATCATTCTCACCTTCTGGATCTGAACACAAAGCCCTCTAGAATGTCTAACACTAGTCTAGTTTACATGAGTGAAAAATAAACTACCAATTAATCTAAGCTCTATAGATTTGTATGAATTTGAGCTAGTCTAAGAGCATTAGATGAGTGGGGTGGAAACCAAAGTGGTGAAGAGGAATCAGCACTTGTATTTGCTGAATGTGTTCGAGTGGCTCTTGACTCCCTTCTATTCCACTTAGCTTCTCCACTGGTTTTACCTGCACTCCTTCTGTATTTATAGACTTTATTGTTGAAGCTCAATCGTTGGCTAAGGAGTTCAATCTTGACCGTTGCTTGATCTACTTGTTTTGTTCCATTTCACTGAGGAGAGCATGGTTGGTCTTTGTCTTCTTTATGTTCAATGATTCCTTATAATAAAATCACTTGCTTTTAGTAAAATAAATTTATAAGAAATTTTCATCAGGTGGTAAAAATTTCTTATAAACTTACTTTCTATCTTTTTATCATTTTGATTGCAAGTTTTTTTTTTTGCTATAGAGAAAATAGTGGATTTTGGTGGCCTCACGGCCCTCACCTGGGAAACTGAGGTAGGAGCTGACTGAAATGTTTTCATTAGGTTATTGTTTTGGTTTTTCTAGATGGCTGTCAATTTCATAAAGGGTTCCAGGTAACTCTTTCCGTGCCTTTATCAATTTTATCAATTCAGGACCCGAAAGATGAAACGTGTCGATATAGGACCCGGATGATGAAAAATTATCAATTTAGGACCTGAATGATGGGAAACTATCAATCTAGGACCTAAGTTGTCATGAACTTTATTATTATTTTTGTTTTAAAAAAATTTAAATATTAATTAGTTTTATTAAACTAATAAACTTTTGTGAAGAAAAGTTTATCAAAACTTAGTAATGGATTTAATAAAAAATTAAATAAATAAAAACCTATGAAATATTAGGTCCTAAATTGATAGTTTTCCATCATTCGGATCCTATACCGATACGTTTCATCTTTCGGGTCCTGAATTGATAATTAATCTATCTTTCGGGTCTTGAATTGATAAAATTCCTTTATTTTTTATTGTTTTCTCTTTGTTTTTGGTATGTTTCTTCTCTTTTGAGTAATCTTTTGTTTTTCTTGAGTACTTTCTTTTTCAATAATGATTAGCACATTACAATAAACATAGTAGAACATAAACAAAGATCTAGTCTAATACATGGATAACAAAAAGGGGTTTGGCATCATCAAAACTGCATACGATAGTATATATTAATCACCAAAATCTAGGGGCCTAACAATTTTTCCCTTTTTGATGATGCCAAAAACTAGAATCAAAACTACCTACAAAGAGCGAAAACATCGTTTAAAGTACAAGGTTGTTTGATTTTATTTCCCCCTTTTTGGCAGCAACAAACACCTTCTCAGGGTGCTCTTCTGCCAGATGGCTAGCCAGGGAGGAAGTTGGCTGCTCCTTTTCTTCTCTGGTTATCTGCTTGATTAAGATTTTGGAGTTTAGCATGGTAAATTCGGTTGATGTAACCAAGTGAGATTGCTGCTTCAACTTGTTTTGTTTTAAGCCATCCAAGAGCAAACGCTTCTTCCTGTAGCATATTAGATGCATTAAGGAGAAGATGATTGATAGAAGATAGCCTCCATGTTCTCCAAGCAAGTATTGTTTCACGCTCTTGCAGCAAAGCTGCCTTCTCTTTTTCGAAAATGATAAGTGACTCAAGAGCTGAAAGATTGATTTCTTGAGTCGAAGATGGTGCCAGTTGAGGTTCGAGAGAGATATGATTGGATGAGAATGTTGATTGTTCCATCTACGAAGATGGTGATGTTTGATTTTTGAAGAATGTTGGAAGAAGCTTTGAGAGATGAAGCTTGAGTGAAGAGTATGGTGAGGTAATTTCTTCTGAGTGAAGAGTGATTTTATACCTCTCTCTAGTTGTGGTGACCTTAATTAGTTACCGTTGGTGGATAATTTAAAAGGTTGCAACGTAATAAATGATCGGCGGCTTGGATAATTAGGTAATTGAGCAAAAAATGGTTAGACAAACTCACTTAATTAAATGCGCTTACCCTATTGGCTAAGTCAGCTGGTTGATCATTATATGTCGAGCATGTTGCATGCAACCACACATTCCTTTTGTTTCACTTCTTGTTCTTCTCTTAGATTTATTAATGTAACACATTGACGAATGTTAGCATGCTTTTGATGTAATCAAGATAAATTCTTTCCGCATGGCTTGATTCGGACAAATACTAATATTCATTGTATTTCAGGAAATATCTTTTGTAATGTTTGAGCAATATCTGTAATTCTTGATGAAGATTATATCCATTGATATCCAGATAAGATTCAGATAGCTCAGTCTTGAAGCATTTGAGATGTTCCAAGCTTGAATAAAATTGGGAGCTGGCTCTTTGGTGTTTTTATGCAGGCAGCTGATTTTTCTGCAGATTGAGTTGGCTGAAAGATTCAGCTTGCTGCTTTCCTGCTGATATCATCCTTCTTTTCTTCTTTCTAGAGTTTCTGGTGACTTTGTAGCATGATTTCTGAATACAACTAATCTTCCTTTTGAACGGTCTCCTTCTGTTATCCGGAACGTAGACCGTTCTCTACCATAATGATTTGTTTTTATTGAACAAATCTCACCTAATCCTCAGAGCTAGCCAAGTAATCTGGTTTCTGGACTTTGTCAACTGGAGTTGATTAGTTGTAATGAAGCCTAAAAACTCTTGAAAGATTATGTAGCATTTTAGCAAACTGTTCTTTGTAGCTCAAGATATCCTATAGGCTTAATTGAGCCTTTTGATTGAGAGTTTACTATAGTTTTCTTTCATCACCCATCTTCATCTTAAGGATCCTCAAAAGCGAGCTAAGATCAAAGATATTAAGGGATATTACACTCCCAGAGGTAGGAGAAGTAATATAACTAATATCTAAGTTCAAAGTTCAAGAATCAGTAGGGAATTCGAGAGGAAGGATGTAGAAACGTTCGCCCAAGGAAGGTTGTTGGCCTTAATCTCCTTAATGAGGAGCTTTGATTACACGTATTTGACTTTATTTTACAGTGGAGTAGTTGGGTTAGTTCACTATGGTGGTCATCACATTTTTTATATGATTGTATTGTTATGTGTCTTTGGGTATTCATTAGTCATTACTACCTAATTGGTGGTTCTTCCTTGAAACAGAGGTGCAGTGTGAATTTACCAGGCGGGCCACTCGAGATAGAGTGGAAGGAGGATGACAACCATGTTTATATGACTGGCCCTGCACAAGTCGTCTTTTATGGATTTGTTCCTTTTAAGCCCCCACCCCCACAGGCCGTAGTCGTATAATATTCTGCATTCGAGAATCCTAATTTGTTATAATTCTCCAATCAGTTTTCTTTACATGGTTTATTGATGCAATGCTCAACTGCTATGAGAACATTAGAAGGGCATCTCTTCAGAAACTGATGATGTTTGTACTAGAAACTGTGCTTTCCCACATTTATTACAAACGATGAGACACAAAACAACAAAAAGAACTAGTGACTCGTGTAATTATCATTGATGTGCCATGTGTTCGGAAAAATAGTTGTCCTCGGTTGGTTTTTATGCCTTTTTCCCTTCAACTACGCTTTTGAATGGTTTTTTTCAAAAATATTATAAAAATAAAATTTATTTACATAAATATAATTATAACTATTTCTTTTAAATGCATCTTATCACTCCATCCGTAGAATGGAACTAGGACATGCGACGTAAGAAATCAACACTACTTTAGCACTATTCGAGTTAATTTACGTAAAAGTTCATGTTACTACATCAGCCGTGTTACCCGTGTATATCCATCATAGACAATAAATATGGATTTGGTGAGCACATTATAATTAAAAACAAATAAACAGAAGATATGATATCAACTATCTCTGCACAAAAGCAAGAGAACGGTTTGATGACGACATGCATTTTTTTTAGTTGGGCCGTTGGGGTTTAATTAGCCAGACATTTTACCAAATACCAAGGTTGGATACTTGGATGTACTCTTCTGAGGCTCTTAAAATAGCACAACTACTATTATAATTCTTTGGTATTAACAGCATCGGTTTAAGCTACAATAACAAATTTCACATATAAGGAAATAAAGACTGTACAGAAAACGAACAAAAGATACAACGAAAAAGAGTAAAGTGGGGTCTGGTCATTCTACACAGGCAGTTGTCATTTACAATTGCTACAAAAAAGATTGCAACTTTCATCAGAGAATCAAAGACTTCAATAAACACATCACCAACCAACTATATATGATGTGATATTGACTGCTGTTTTTTTAAGAGGAACCTTTCAGCAGTTTCCTTTTGTGCATTACACAAGCAAAATTTCATAAGATGATAAATAAATAGATATAAAGTGCTCCGTAATAAGCATACTACTACTTCTTCAAAATGACAACTTGAGGCTGCTGCTCACCACCGGTATCCTCGGCAGCCTTGTCCATAGCCTTCTTAGCAAGCTCGTAGCCGGCAAAATTCATAGCACCGAGGGGGGCAATCCAGAAGAACCTCGGCACGGCTCCCTTGAACAGCCCCAAGACTCCTTCATGGCGAAGTATATAGAGAGTCACAAACGACAGCGACAACGGCCTCCCTTGAGGGGCCGTCATCATTCGTGTCTTCATCACATCAAACGGTGTTGTCACCACCGCAGCAAGGCCGCCCGATAATGCCCCAACTCCAATCGTTTCCCACGGTTCTAGCTCTCTTCCTAATACCTTCTGAACAGCCTGACATCATCACCATGATCAAAATACGTCAAAATGCTACAAAAGGATGGAACACATTCCCTACAGGGTCCCCCCCTTTGGTTCGAGTAACTTGAGACTACCAGGTAATAAAAATATAATACGGAGTATTATATTACCTCCTAGTTTGGTTTAAGATATTCAGACATAGTAATGTGGGATTATCTGGTTTGCTTCAAGTTTTGAGATGACTGGAGTAATCTCATACTATTGTCACATAGTGAATTAAGGTAAAGTGAGAGGTAATGCAATTACATTGGAGCTTTTAAGCATCATGAGATTACATTGGTTTTTAATTTTATCCTCTTCCATGGCAATTTTTTTCCTTAGGAGGGACCACAGTCTGTAACATTTCATTTTCTACATTTAGATCAGGTATTGCTGTATTAGGTTTAAAACAGATTAAAAATACATTCTTAGCATGTAACCAAACACATGCTTTTACATTCATGTAATGTCAATAATATCCCAGTAATCTTAGGTTCTCGTAATCTCGCATTACTCCCAAAAGATAACTTTCAGGAGGCAATCTCATTAATCAAGATAGTCTTACACTTCATGAACCAAACTCTCCTTAAGGGTTTGTTTGGATAATGGAAAATGCCATGAAAAAATGGAAATGGGAAAAAATAATTCTTACATAAAATGGATATTCAAGACTCTGTATCTTTTTACATGTATTTGTACATTGGGAAAAGGGTCAGAGAGCCTCCTTATATAGGAGGCTCTGTCCGGCCGTAGCCATTTGGGGCGGTTCCCGGTGGAATTTTTTGATGAAATTTTTTGAGCATCTTATTCATTAAGTCTAGTGTACTCATACCAAATTTCAGCTAAAACTTCAATCGAGACGGCATTCAAATGAATTCTTGAAGATAACTGTGTAGTTAAAAGCGCAGTTATCTTCAAGAATTCATTTGAATGCCTTCCCGATTGAATTGTTAGCTGAAATTTGGTATGTGTAAACAAGACTTAATGAATAAGATGTTCAAAAAAATTCATCAAAAAAATCCACCGGGAACCGCCCCAAATGGCGATGGCCGGACAGAGCCTCCTATATAAGGGCTTATTTGACCTTTTTATGTAAGTTCGAGGGCCTATGTGACCATTTTCCCTTATATATTTGTATGTATTTAAATGATGAATAAGTATAAACTAACATGATTTTGAACATGTCTAAAATAAATTACCGAGTTTCATTCATCTTTTATACCCCCACATTATCTTCACTTCCATGTTGTTCTCTCTAACTCCCTCTCGTATTTCGATTCCCTAGTTTTTTCCTAGTTTCAAATACATCCTAAGAACAAATTAGCAAAATATTCAACAATGAACAATTAGTTTCCTGAGGAAAACAAAACAAACCTTCTTTGACTCAGCATAAAGGCCCATGCCGGCAACATAAAATGGGACTTCACGGCAGAGAGTGGCGCCAGTCCCACGAAAGAAGCCTCTCAGACCATCTTGCTGCCAAGTGCCTACAATTGCGTGCCCCACATTGTCAAACAGGCCTGCTTGCAGCCTTTGTTTCAACACTTCACATGGTATACGCACTGCTGTCCCAAGAAAAGTGCTGCAGAATGATGCTGCGGATTGAACCTGAGCAGTGGTGTGCACATTAAGCATTATTATCTTTAATCAAAAGGGGGAGGAGAGGTCAGCAAATTCCTACGATAATGATGAAATAGACATTGATAATGTTATTTACATTTTGACATTTAGTTGAGACAGTATATATTTTTCGGTTTTTTCCCCATCTAACAGTGCAAAACAGTGAATATCTGGAAGAAGAAACTGATCAAAAGACACAATTCTAAATGTGTCCAAATTTCTTGAAAATTTGTATCATTGTATGAAACGGATTTTGAATAGCACTTGGTAACATAGAAAAGCATATTCAACAGTAATGTAGAAAGTATTCTCATTCACAATATTGGGAATACTTAGTGTCCTCATTCAATGGCAATGTCAAATCCCTTACCTGTAGGTCCGGAAGTGTGGGGGCCACTTTTATCAAAAGAAGCTTGCTAACTTCAAAAATTCCAGTGCGCAATCCATGGCTGCAATAGACATCAAAATCATGAATAACCTATGTAATATGCATGCATATATCTAAAAGGAGCTGAACATAAAAATGAGCATTGCCCAAAAGATATATAATCATTTAGAACATCATGGCTGACCTTGAAAACTGTCCTACAATTGCGGGAATAGACCCTCGGTACAATCCTTGCACTCCAATATCAGGGAGTTTTGAAATGATTTGGGGAAATGTAAGGCTGGATGCTTGTACTCTTGTCTGATAACCACGTTTACAGAAATACAAAAAAACAATGAGGAAGGTGCATGTCTTATAAAACAAATGCCCTATCTCATACGCAGTACAACTTTAATTAATTGTTGAAGCCATTACAAAGTATTTTCAAATTTCACTTTTTGTTTGGATCATAAGAATGTCAAGGTAAGGAGTAAGGACAGTTCTTTACTAATGAATGTCTTTACTTTAGAAAATGCAAAGGAGAACAGAATATGACAATTTGTTTTGGCAGTTTTATGATAGATAAATTCATAAAAATAAATTACATTAGTTTGAAAAGATGTCTGAAATAAATTTACAGAGCCTGAGTCTACCCTTTATTTCACCCCAAATTTTCGGTTCCTCCATTTCTCTCTCTAGTATCATCCATATTTCATTTCCCTAGTATTTCTGAGTCCCAAACAACCCTAAATATCATGAGATTCATGTCCAAAAACACTCCTTCACCACAGGTAGCATGATGCAGACTTTAACACTCTGCTCGGGAAGATAGAGCATATGAGATGAAAGAAAGCATGGCAAAAAAATAAGAGTGAATTTTGTTTTTCACTTGTTTCAGAAAGAAGAGAAATAAAGAATGAAAAATACAGAATTTTCCTCTAGACATTCTCCCTGCAAGTTGGAGAGAAAATGTAAAGTTCACTATCCATACCAAACTTCTTATTTTTACCTCATAATCATGTATTTATCTTCGCCAGAAATAAGAATTCAAAGTAAAAAGAATAATTTTTCTCTAGCTCTCCCTCATTATCTTTCAATCTCAAATGAGAGGAAAATAGAAGAGGACAATAAATTATTTTCTTTCCATAAATTCTATCCTCAGGAGAGGAAAGTTTCCAGATGGTGTAATAGACAATTTGAATCCTGAATTCCTGATTTCAGGATGAATGAGTACCTTGATTGTATCAACAGGATACAACAATGAGGTAGAGAGTGCACAAGAAAGGCCACCAGCCAAAGCAGATTTTAGGACACTTCCTGCCTGTATCTCAACAGGAGGCGGAACAGCAACTACAGTTGCAGCCTCAAACCAGATGCTTCTGTAAAAAATTTTGTGATTACGTATTAAACAATTAACAGTCTACCAATCAGTAAATCATTATAAGATAAATAAAGCATGTCTCACTTAAATGTAACATACATGAAATATATAACAGAAATTGCCCAAAATAGGAGTAAAACCAATGTGATATTATTCCAAAATAGGAGTATATTATGTTCCCCACTAAATATGTTTGATTAGTGGCATGCTTGGACTACATCCAATTATGGCATCAATACTGCCATCTTAATTCCTGATAATGCTAGAATATGGTAATATGACAGTAGTTTACTCTTATTTACTATTTAAAGGAAAATCGAAGTATTCCTATTTTGGAGTACTGCCACATTGCTTTTCATCCTATCCCAATATATAAATATATTACTAAAGAACAAAAGACATGCCAAACTTTAATCTTTACCAAGTAAAAAGCACATACAGGTTATGGTATACCCAAACAATAATTCCCAGAGTAACCGTGGACCCAAATAGTCAAGTGGTCTGCTTATATAATATAAGATTGGAAAAGAACAAGGCAACTGTGCAACATGATACACTGTTAAGTAACATATAATCTGCATACCCAGCAGATATACACACTCAAAAACAGCTTTAACACAGCCTATCAAAACCTAGCACAGTAAGAAACTAACAGTTATGTTCCATCACATCATTTTAGAAGAACTAGTTATCTTCTTTCTTCTGCTTGCTGATTTACTACCGTTGTTATGCGCTGGTATAATTTCAAAACTTCTGTGTTTAATATAATTGGAGTACCTTAGGAAAATAGGGTAAAGAAGACGCAAAATGAAGAATACAATCTCTTCTTTCTTATGGAGAGAAGTATTTCTCATTTAGTATGCAAGAGAAGAGATCATCGAGCATTTCTCTCATTTGGTACGAAGAGAAATTGGGAGGAGAGAAATTAAAATGGTGGGTCGCATCTCATTTAATCTCTTCTCTCTCATGGAGAGAAGTAAGAGACAAATGAGCTTCTTTCTCACAATCTAATCCATTTCTCTCTTGTCTATTTCATCCCCAAACAAAGTATAGTAGGCTACAAATGCATGTCTCTGTTGATCATATAGCTTAACAATAGTAGATTACTGGCATTTTGAGATCAAAATAAAGTCCTTCATTTAAATAATTCAGATATGTGACCACTTGTACTATAAAATTTTACCGAGGATCTTCTTGTAGCCTGTCTGAAGGAAGCAAAAGCATGAAATTCCGGAAATGCCCGTAAGAAATGGACTCCTCAGTATCTGCATTAAGGAAGCGCATCATGGCAACAGCATTGTCTTCATTTGATGGCAGGCCTGCATTTTTCAGTGAAGCCAATATCTCACTTTTCTGAAGTGTCCCTGACTTGCTCAGGCAAAGACTGGTATAAGCCCTTAGAATGGTTGGTTCCTTCTGCTCCATTAGAGATAAAAATTGTTTCCAACCAAAAGATTTCGAAAACAAGTGACGTCTTGTACGACGCATAAACTCGCGAGCATATCTTTTTGGCAGCTTTCTCTTTCTCATGGCGATCTCAAGATCTTCCAAAGTCACTTGGCCATCCCCATCACCGTCTAGCTCTTCAAAAAACCTCCTTCCTACAGGATTCATAAGTATATTATGGGAACGCCAAGAATGAGTGGAGGCAGATATATATGTAAGTTGGTGTTAAGCTGAAAACGTATATGTATTTGATGACTGATCAATAAGTAAAATAACCACAACTTGTAATCAATAATACCAACTAAAATTAATAAAAGTTGAACAACACTTGAAGCTATGTATAGTAAATGCATATATACCTTCAGCTTCGGTGTATCTGAAGAAGTCCTGGACAGAAATTAGTTTCTTCTTATCAGGATGGTCTTGTGAAGGTCGTCCTAACTGAGGTAACAGCTCAACTAGTTCCATCAACGAAACAGTTGACAAAGTTGACCTCAGCCGTTCCACATTCGATAAGGGAATGCTCAGCAATCCATTGGCCAGTTTTTGTCCTCCACCTTCCACATGGGGATCATCGCCATTGACTGCACCATCTTCCCCCTCGTTGTGAGGAGAGACTCCAACAACACTTGTTGGCAAACCTCCTACTCTAGCAAACTTCAGATTCCCTAAAAATCCATTGAAATCTGCTCTTTTCCCTTCAAACACATTAATAAGCACCTTCAGATGATCAAGCTGATTCGATCCTTTCTCATGAAAGTGTGAGTCAATCTTTTGAAGATTCTGAGCTACCTGATCATACATAAACCCAATAAACCCCTCAAGTGATGAGTTATTCCCTTCTTCATGACTTGCCCCTTCATAACGAGATACTTTACAGTTTGATTCGATTTGCTTAGTTCCGACCACAACCTTATTACTTTTCTTCTCATCCTGCCTTTTTACCGCCTTCAATGTGCTCGGAAGAGCCTGAGCAAAATTATTCACCATTAAAGACCAAGCAACGGAGAAATGGAAACAGTCAAAATGACTCTTGTTGCCCTTCCCGCCATCTCCTTCCCCATATTTCTCTTTCAGCCCCTTCCCAGCCATAACTTCAGCTCGGCTAATTAGCTTAAGCTAATAGAATACAAAGCAGAGAACAAACTTGCAGCAGAAAACAGCTAGCTAACTCCATCTCAATTGACTTGGTTTCAGATGAACACTAAATAAGTGTCTGCGATGTTTAGATTTGGGTAGGATACATAAATATGTCATATCAGCATAAACCATAGGAGATATAACATTTAAAAGTAACCAAAAAATATTTCAAAATAAATATGTTCTGTGTACATATTGATAATAAAAACTAAAATACTGTAATTGGTGAGACATATCCACACATCCAAATAATATCAATTTATTTGGAAAGCTGCCAGAAACAACCAATATATCTAAACAACCTGTATAGTAATACAAAGTGGGCCGTGGGGGCGGGATTCTAGTTGGAGCAATGCTACCTATTCTCCTTAATACAGATTAATGGTTGAGATCGACTTTCAATTTAGCTTTTTATTATGCTACAACACCAAATTCATATCAGTGAAATAAAGCTTTCTACAGATTTCATGAATGTAAGAAGAAGTCCAAGACTAAAATGAGAAAGCAATCTACTTTCTGCTGCAAGGTCCTTATTTTTAGTAAAAATAATACCTTAGCCACATATATTATCTCTACTAAGCAAAACTCCAATTGAATTAATATAATTATCTCAAAACATAGTTACAAATTTAAAAAAAGTGTGTTATTCTTCATGGATTTTAAGTCCAACCTTAATTGCGAAAATTTGAACAGCTCACAACCTGAACATGAATCGTTTTCCTATAAGGATCAATTACTTATTATTGAAATAATGGTGACCTGGGCCCATAAGCAAAGCTTTTATCTTCCTTGTAGTTCTATATAGATTGTGAACTATCAATTCCATCAAACGACTGATCTCTTAAACAATATCATAACAAACAAAGACGAAAACAAGAAATATGACTTAGAATTCCACGAGGAAAATTAAACGAATTCAAATAACCAGCAAAAGATGAAGGAAGCGTTTCTAGCATTGATCCCCAGCCATCGTCTCCTTGGTTGTCTTCCACGAGGATCTAAGTTGTACTAGTATTATTTTTGTTAATCCAATAATAGATGAACAAAAAATTAACAAAGAACCTAGAAAAACAATATCCAAGCACAATAATTTCAAATTCGAATACAAATTTAAACATAAACCCTAATACCAAAAAAAAATAGTTTACCAGGAGAAAGTTCAGTAGATGAAACCTGCTGCGGAGAAGCAAGAGAATGGGAATAGTAGGTCGGAAGAGAGAAGAAAGAGAATGGGATTTAGGATCTCCGCTGGAAATTAAAATGAACACATTAGCTTCTTCTACGGGAATAGTAGCTCCAGGGAGAGATATAGATGAGCCTAGCTCTGTTTCGTCTCTACGGAACTGGCAGAGTAATTCGATATTAAAAAACATATCTTTTGGGCATTTAATATAACTACATTGGTTACTGCTTTTTCTTATTAGTATCATAAATTGCTTACTGCTTATTAAATCCTTATCCTCATTTTTATTAAAAAATGGAGAAGAAAACAAATGATGAGCCTAGCTCGGCTTCGTCTCTACGGAGCATATACCATCAGTTCACATTAAATATTGGGATAAACATAAAAAAATGACACTAAGATTTTAGCAAATCTTAAATTAGACAGTAAAATTTTAGGTAGAACAAATAAACACAAAATTATAGTTTTTGGGTCCATTTTGACTACCCTATAACGCTAACCCTTCCTCGTCGTTAACTCCCCATCCGATTAAAGATGTGAACAATGGAGGTTGATCGTCTTGCCTAGAAGATTACCTCCGGGTCACTGCCTCGCCACCGCACTGCCTCACCGTCGCACCGCCTCGCCGTCGAAGCCGTCGCTGCGTCAAAGCCTACCCATTACCCATCGCAGGTTTCACTATCGCAGAATCGTGACATCACAGAGTGAGCTACCGTCGTTCGATTTGGAGCATCTCGCCGACAGTTAGGGGTGGGCGACAGTGCGGTTGTCGGCTGCGATAATAGGTGATGGTATGATGTTAGGCTGGTGACGGGGGTTGCGAGGGGGCTGTGGCTAGGGCTCGGGTTGGGGTTGGTTTGGGAGGCTGGGGATGGATGGTCGGAGATCGGGCTAGGGAGGTGTGGATCGGGGTTTGGCTGCTCGGATCTGGAGCTGGGGAGGTGGCAAGGGCAAGAAATGGGCTGGGGCTAGGGAGGGGCAGGGTGTTGGACTAGGGTGGGGCAGGGGCTAGTGTGGGGGTCGCTAGCTTGCAGGGGGCTTTTGGAATGGAGAGTTAACGGCGGGGAAGGTTCCTTTAACAGAGGCGTTAAAGAGTGTCTAATCCAAGATTCGCTAAAAACCTTAGTGTCAATTTTGGTCTTTATCCCTTGAATATTTTAGGCTAAAGGTCAAATAGGCCCTTGAAATAACTTAAAAGCAATTCACCCCTTATATAGGAGGCTCTGTCCGGCAGTCGCCAATTGGGGTGGTTCTCAGTAGAATTTTTTGATGATTTTTTTTATCATTTTCTTCATTAAGTCTAGTATATTCATACTCAATTTCAGCTAAAAATTGAATAGAAAGGCAGTCAAATCAATTTCGGAAGATAACAACCCAGTTAAACGTGGGGCCCAGTGTTTAATTCGTCCGTGTAGGTTTGACGTCAGCATTTTATCCTCGGTGTTGTAGTCGTTATCCAAAACCAAATTCAACCCCTCTTTATTATACTACGTACTCCTTATTTAAATGCAAATAAATGTAAAATTCGAAAACAAAATGACAAGCCAATAAGAATTTTCGATGTATAAAAAATGATTAATAAACTACAAAATGCACTTGTGGATTTATCGTCTTCCTGCCATCCATGATCCACCAACTTGTTCGAGAAAACTTGAGCCACAGTTCACATGGAAAGTCTGAAATAACCTCACAATGACCTATTCTTCTCTGAACGTAGTGACCGACCATTCCATCATATTTTTCATATATACTTCTGTTTTGTTTTTTAACCCCTGTCCTCCTCTCCACAACCCAAAGAAAACAACAAATTGGTATATGCGGAAACGCGGAGTATATACCACTGAGTGCCAAGAATGAGCTTAACCACTTCAATTATTGGATATTGACCAATGACCATACAAGCTTAACCATTTTATATGAGTTATTTCCTGTGGAGGGGTGTTTTTCAAACTTATTTCCAAAACTAAGGCACTTCTGAACTTATTTCCCAAAGTAGGGTAGTTTTTGCCATGTCATCTCATTATCACTGCGGGTGGCCACATCAGATTGTCCACATCATCACTGCAATTCCATGTCATCCAAATTAAAGAGTTTAATGTGTTTTCTAAAATCTAGGATAAAAAGAACACGACTGGGTTCGAACCTGCGTCAATTGTTGGACGAAAAAATTTCCCAACATACCCAACCACTAGGCTACTGTAATGTTTTGTAACATCATTGACGTTTGTGGTATTAAACTCATATACTCTTGAGATATTATTCGTTCTTTTAATATTCGTTCCTTTAATTAGAAATAGGGAAAAGGGGCAAATAAGCCCTCGAACTAATCAAAAAAGTGAAAATAAGCCCTTTTGTATGAGGTTCTGTCCGATCATCGTCATTTGGGGAGGTTCTCGGTGGAATTTTTTGATGATTTTTTTTGAGAATCTTCTTCATTAAGTCTAGTTTAGTCATACCAAATTTCAGCTAAAAATTCGACCGAGAAGGCACTCAAATGATTTTCGGAAATATACTGCGTTGTTTAAATACGCAGTTATCTTCAAAAATTAATTTGACTGTCTTCCCGATTGAATTTTTAACTGAAATTTGGTATGACTAAACTAGACTTAATGAATAAGATACTCAAAAAAATTCATCAAAAAAATCCACTGGGAACCTCCCCAAATGACGATGGCCAGACGCAACCTCATACAAAAGGGCTTATTTGCACTTTTTTTATTAGTTGGAGGGCTTATTTGCCCCTTTTCCCTTAGAAATATATTACTATGAGCATTTCTTTTCCAAATAATTAAAAAATATTACAAAAAACTTAATTTGAAATATTTAATTAAAAAACTAAATCAAACTTAAAATATTAAAATTTAAAAAACTTATTTGTAATATTTAATTAAAAAACTAAATAAAACTTATAATAATAAAAAACTTAATTTGAGATAGTTAACTAAAAAACGAAAATTCTCGAAATAGGATTAAAACAGTTTGAAAATTCCAAAATAGGACTGTCATGTTTTTCCCCCCTAAATTAAGAGTAATTACTGTCAAGTTTGAAAAAATAATGTCATGTTTGAAATCTGGAAAATACTTTATGAAAATTCTTTATAGCAACTCAACTTGGCTCGGTAGGGCCTCAGTTAAGGCTGAACGCGGATCTGGGAATTCCCGTTCCGTACCAAAGAACCGTCCCGAACCGTTCCAGAATCGATAGAACCGGAAAAATGTAATATCGTACCATACTGAGTTTTTTTTAATAATATGGTACGGTAACGGTTCTTAGTGAGAAGTGTACCGGAACCGTACTTTGGGACTGGACATGTTTTTCAAAATAACCGTCGCGTACCGTCCCATGCTCACCCCTAGCCTCGGTACATAGAACTCTGCATATATTAATTTACCATGTTTTTTGTCTTAGATAAATTTTACTACTCCGTCCCACTATGTTTGGGACAAAGAAGTGTGGCACAAAATTTTAAGAAAAAGTGGGATTGTGTGGTTGGTGTTGAATTGATAAAGTGTTAATAAAGTAAAAATAAATTGTAACCACCCAAATATTGCCAAATATTGTATGGGACAAACTTAATGGGACTGACGAAAAAGGTAAAATGGGACAAGGTTAGGGGACGGAGAGAATATAGATTGTAGTAAAGGGTGTAAGTATGAGTATGGTCTCCACAAGGACGGAAAAGGGGAATTAAGTATTAATTAAATTCAGCGATTAAAAAGAAATAAAATAAAAGCGATTGTGCGAGAAATAAAATAAACTAAAACTATTGCCAAAACGAGCGAGAGTACGGCTCCTTAATCGCTACTAATTTCTTAACGAATGATTAAGTGTGTGTGAAGGTGTCCTACAATAAATTAGATCTCTCTTAATTTATTCTACATGCAATTATAATCGTAGATGCAGTTCTAGGTTACAAGAGATATCAATTAAATTCTTCAAACACAAATTAAACATCATTCATGCAATTAATCCATCATGAATTTAGTCATACATCATAATTAACCCCTTCATCAATCCAAAATCCCTAATTAAAACTTTTCACAACTCATAATTGAAGAATCAACAGAATTGGGATGAACAGAATTAATTGACATTAATTAAAAAGTAGGAACTTACAAAGAATCCAAAAATATTGATGAACAAGGTTGAAAAGCTCTCTAAATTTCGCGTTAGGCGCTCTCTCTAAGTTATGTAACCTCAAAATAGGGGTATGAAGACCTTATTTATAGAAAAGAGTTGAATTCGGGCTGAACTGGGAAAATTCGGTGTAGACAGGGCGCTAGGCACGACGTGCATGGCGACCATGCCTTCAGAGCACATCGCGGGCATAATGGCCAGGCACGGTGTGCCTCCCTGGTAGGCACGACCGTGCCTGACCTCCAATAGCTGGGTCTTCGTTCCTTCTGCATGCACGGCGTGCCTACAAGGCACGCCACTGTTTCTTCGCCGGGGCGCTCCATCATGCACGCACATCGTGCCTAGATGTTGGGCACGCCCGTGCGTGCCTCAAATGATGCCAAATTCTTCGATTTCTTGCTCCAAACGTTCCCGAATGTGCCGTGATCGATCCAAAGGCTCTTTCTTCATCAAAACATCATCGTGAACCTCCCGGAGATCTCCAAAACTCTCAAATCACTCTTGAATGCTCATCAACTCTTCTCGATTGCTTCTGAAGCGCCGGTGCCGGACTCTAATAATCTGATATTAACTCCAAAAATACAAAAACTCGAACCAACGCCCGGTAAATTAAACATAACTTGAGCTGAAGTTGAGATTTATGACATCTAATAGCTACGAACTTATCAAGGGCTTAATTGACTATCTGGATATACTAGGGAAACTGTCAAATAAGTCTCCGTACTATATCCAAAAAGTCAATTGAGTTGCCGTACTATAAAATCAATCAATTGAGTCCCCCCAACTTAAAAAAATGATCAATTTGCACTTTTAGCCGGTTCAAGCTATGTTTGCTATTGCTTAATTTAAGCACTTATGAACTTTTGGAATTGGAGAAGCTAAAGATGGTGTTTACAAATGAAAAATTCTGCATAATTTAAACAGTTTGAAGCCAAAAGCTAGAAGCTATGGATGAGGTGCTTTTATCTGCTTCTTGGCTTTTTAGTAAATAAGTCCAACTTTTAGGGCCATTCTAATCTTAAAAATAATTATTAGCCCAAAAGTACCCCTCTGGCCCACAACACCCATTGTTCCCACAAAGCTTCGTCCCCTCTGCAGCAACGTCCTTCCGGCTTCCGGCGAGGGAATTCGACAGCTTCAGAGCCAAACGAAATTCTGAATAATCCAAGAACATAATTAGACTTCATCCAAACATGAATTTACTGAAGGGAACCGTAGCCGCTGAGCCTTGCTACTTTCTTCAGAGCCGATGCAAAAGGGAACCGTAGCCGCTGAGTATGGTGAGAAGCTTCACAATATGTTTGAATTCAGAACCGTAGCAGACGGTTCCCTTATGTTTGAATTTATTATCCAAACATAATTAGTAGTCTGATTTTTATTTCAATTTTTGGCTGCTTTTTAACTCCATGAGCATGGTGAGGAGCTTCACAATCGGCAATTAGGGCGGAGAGAAAGGAGGTAATTTTTGGAGGTTGCTTTGGTAATTTAACAAAATATTCTATCACAATCACTTTTTTATCAAACACTCCAACTTTTACATTTTATTTAAAATCACTTTTATTCTCAAACACTACCAACTTTTACTACAAATCACTTTTCTAACAATCTATTAAAAAAATCACTTTTAAAAAGCACAAGCAATTACAATTACTGGTAAACAAGTAACTTACTCTTAGCTGGACCATTTTAATGTATTTAGTTTCTTATTTGGAATATACCTTGCCACTTAGACCCTAAAAATATACACCTCAACGAAAAAGCATCTCCCAGATCGTCATCTTCCTCGGCAGCACATATACATACATTCAACTTCAAGATTGATTTTCTGGACTGATTTGTAAAGATCTAGGAAACCTCTCTTGCTTTCCAGAAATATTAATTGAAGAGATTTATAGATCTAATTATTATACATTTGCCAAAAATTTAAACCCGATCTACATGGTGTTGTAAAAATACATGTTCACCTCAACAGAGAATGGATAAGAATTAAAAAGAAGAAAAGGAAAAACAAATAGAAGAAAAAATAGAAGAATAATATGAAAATAATTGGGGTTGCAAAGTAAGATATGCTCATACGCCCCCTTCATGAAATTCCTTTGTGATTGCGTTTATTTGTGAAAATTGGCCGCCATTAATGGTGATCAAGGGCGGATTCAGTAATTCGAGATGCCCTGGGTTGAAAAGCAATTATACTAGGCTTAAACATTAACGGGGTGGTGGGCTAAATATGAAAATTTAAAAAAATTACTCTAAAAAAGTTGAATTTTTTTTAAGCTGTCATGGGCTTCAACCCACCATAGCTCATACATAGATTGCAGATCTCTTGAGTTGTATGATTGCAGATCTCTTGAGTTGTATGTTGGTATTCAGAAATTTTAGATGCAGTTGGTTGGAACAATTGGAGCTACCCTCCAACTTCGCATCGACTGATTTGCCTTTGTAGGAGTAGGTCCCATCCGAGAAGCCGAGAAGGGGGCAGAGTCCATAATATACTCCGTATTACCGAAGTCAGAAAGAAAGAAATTGCAGAGGCGTAGAATAGGGAGAAGGAAGGGAACAAACAGAAAAAAGAAAGAGAAAGAAAGTAAATAATGCCACGTAGATATCCAAGTCAGCTAGTACCGGTTCTACCCACAAGAAACCGACTAGATAGTGAAATTGACTGTTTTTTTATAGTTAAAGGGATTGAGTTGATTAATTTAATAGTACGAGAATTTAATTGACTTTTTGAATATAGTACGAGGACCTATATGACAGTTTTCCCAAAAAAACATTTCTACTTAGACCTAACAAACTTATACTCCGTAAATTTTAGTTGGTTATGTGTGATGGGCCTACAAACTCAGCTCATTGGGCCTAAGTGAATTCGTGGCAGTGGCGTAGCCAAGGGTACAAGTCAGGCTGATCCACCACAATTTTTTTTATATAAAATTTTACACAATCTTTTAATATTAATATTTACCGAGTATTTATTTTTAAAATTGGGGTTGGCCGGAGCCTACCAAAGGTCCTTAGCTACTCCCCTTGTTCCTAGCTCGGTCCAGTCCACTGGAACTATAGCCCCCATCACACAAATAGTAACAAATCACTACTCTTTAGGGACACGCACGGCTCGATAGGCCACAATATGGACGCACTACAAAAACACACTAGGTTTGTGACAAATTTTGTTAGGGACCGTAGTGTAAAGAATCTAACAAATGATTTTGTAAGGGATTTTACTTGTTCTACTCGAATAACCGGACATCCAGACGATTCAAGCCTCAAGGTCACCTCAAGCATCATAGGATGGTCGACCATTACTTGTTCTACTCGAATAACCGGACATCCAGACATAGGGAGTGTTTGTAACTGATTATGCTTCTGCTTGTTTTTTGAAGCAGAAGTAGAATCATGATCAGTTTTCAGAAGTTGGCCTCCCCCAACTTCTTAAAAAACTGATTCTAGGAGTAAATTAGAGCACCCGAATCACTTCTGCATTTTCACCCACACTCCAACTTTTGTTTCTATTCCCTGAAGAAGCAGAAGCACTTTTAAGAATCATATCCAAACATCCCATAGACTTGGATTGTCATCTTTCACCATAGACTTGAATTGTCATCTTTCACCAATACTTAAACTAGTATTGCAATTCTAAAGAACTGATTTCACAAAAATTATACAATTAAAACAATCGTAGTTTTCGTGCCTAGTCCAAAATGAATTGTACAAAGTACTGTATTAGTTCTTGTAAAGTACTTCCATTCTTGAAAGTGATCCATGTGCAAGAGAGATATTGTCGTTTAGCGACGCGTCTGATGTGATATATACATGCTGCAATATGATATACGAAAACAAAATAAGAAACAAAAAAGTTACCCATTATTATAGTTATGGTCAAATAGTTCATTTTAATATACTGGTTCGTTTTTCATGTAACATACTACGTAATACGTACGGAGTATTAAATTCAATTCATCATCCCAACCACAAAAAAACACACATTGTATTTATAAGGGAAAATCGCACTTTAAGTCCCTGAAATAGTCATCAAAATGAAATGCCAGACCCATATTTTGGAGATTGTAAATGTCACCCCTCAATTGTCCAAATTGTTGTAAATATGGTCCTTTAAGTGGTGAAAATTATTCTTGCCCACATTGTATATTTCACCCTTCAAAGGACCACATTTACAGCATTTTGGACAATTGAGGGACGACATTTACAAACTTGGAAACACAAATCTGACATTTCAATTTCGTGACTATTTCAGGGATTAAAAGTGCGATTTCCCTATTTAAAATCATCAACGGATTAAAAAGTGTCACATAGCCTTTCTAACTACAAGGTGTCTCGTCATTATCTCCTACTCCCTCCGTCCCACTTAAAGGTTTTCACATGGTTTACGATGTTTGACTGACAATAACATTAAGTAATATTTGTCATGAATAATATTATTTTTGGTAACTAAATTTACATATTCAATAAGTACATAAAAAGTTTTATAAAGAGATGAAAAGAAAAATCAAATTCGATAGAAGTTGGATATATAAAGTAAAAGATTAAGAACAATTTATGTTGATGGGAGAACAGTTTTATCTTTTTATTTCTTGTCTGTCTTCTCCTTTTAGCATCGATATCATGGATCAATTCATGTTAGCCGACCCCAAAATCTTTTGGGATTAAAGTTTGAATGTTGCTGTTGTTGGGAGAATAGTAGACGGTAGCATTTAAGTAGGACCGGAGTAGCATCTTTAATCTTTAACGTAGCCCCTATTATCATTCAACTATGCTTGATGTACCCACTTTTATACCCACCTTATACCCATCATGTTTGTGGAGGTTTTTTTTGTCTGTGAACCCGGGATCACAGACAATATTTTGTCCGTGCAAAATATTGTCTGTGAGCCGGGGTTCACAGAAAAGAAAAACACTTCACAAACATAGGTGTGTACAAAAGTGGATATAAGAGTATGTACAAAGATCATTTTTTATTACTCCCTCCGTCCCCAATTAAATGTCCCATTTTACCATATTGGGATGTCCCTATTTAAATGTCCCATACCTCATTTGGTAAAGTTTGTGTGGCTCAAAATCATTCTTACTTTATTCTTACTTTATTCCTACTTTATCAATTAATATCAACCACACAAACTCACTTTTCTTAAAACTCGTGTCACCCTCTTCCGGGACTTTTAAAAGGGGACGGAGGGAGTATCATTTATCACCATGCGTGTTGCCGTGCAGGCAAAGTGGGTACAACATGGGTATGGGCCAAACCAATTTCAATAAAAACATTTGTTCACAATATCTTTTTACATTTTTTATCTTTTACCTTGTGAATAGCAAAATAATATATATGAAATCTGTCAAATGCGCTATTTGCAAGTTTTAATTCGGTTGATTCTAACTGAAGCTATTAATAGTACAAGAGTGAATTAAAGAACTCAAATTGGTACAGGCCAGGAACCTGGTTTACCTTACAGTCATTCAGACAAAATAATTCTTGACAAGTACTCCGTAATAGCTTTTGAAGACACATTTGACAAAGTGTTTGACAAGTAATTTAGATACAAATATCCCGTCTGTAGCATTAAAACATTGTTCTTCTTATCCCACTTAGAAGCAAAATATGTAGATTTTGACTTTTTCCACGAAATAGTTTTTACTTAATAGTAAATAGTAACACATACCAGTTTTATTCCATCATTTGCAATGGAGCCAAAGAGGCAAAGACTCGCTATTTTGTGGCTTGAAAATATGATGGAATAAAGCAAAATGGCTCACTAAATTGTCTGCACTTCTTTGTTATGAACTTGTAGTTAGTCCATGCAAATTTGGACGCGATTTTCACTATGGGTCATCCGGATGCTTTAGTACAGGTGTAAGACTGCGTGCATCCGAGTATCCGACCCCCCCTTACCCTACCTTAGGTGGGAGCCTTTGCAGCACTGGGGTAATGATGATGATGAGTAACACATACCAGTTTATGCCCAACATCTGTAGTGTGAAAACCCTAGTAGTATTGGGCTTAGCCCATTTGTATATCTTGTATAGGAAACCCTAGTACTCTAAATATAGCTATAAATATAGCCTCTTGTATAGCACTTTATCATCAAGTATATGAAATACAACAATACTTGTTCACATGGTATCAGAGCCTATACGGCAAATATAGTTAGCTAGTTAGCGTTATAAACTGCCGCTCCGAATCTGGACAGAAGTTCAGGCCATAATTTCCGGCGTGAATAGTGGTCGCAACTCACTTGAGTGCTTTTGGTAGTGATACAAGCCTACCATCGTGCTCAACTCTACATAGCGACTTACCGCCGGAAGTTTCGCCGCCGCTGCCTCACCCACGCTCCGCCGTCGGTCGCTGAAAGTCTGCACCTGCAGGTACACATCTTTGCAGATCTGCTCCGTCTTAGTCATCTGCGAGCGACACCGACAGGTTTTTCAGAAACCTAGGTCCCTGACGACCTAGACGGAGCAGTCCGGTTCGCCGCCGCTTCCACACGCGCTGCCGCCACTTCCACACGCGCCGCCGCCGATCATACTCGCCGCCAGAAACGAGCCGTCGGACCAGCTCCGCTGCTGGTTGAGCTGCTTAGTCACGGTAGTGTTTCTTCCGTTTCTTCCATGACTCTGTCGTTTTGATTTCACGGTTCTGCTGCTGTCCATACGTTTGTGATCAGATTAGGCACCTTACTTCTCTGCGTGATATTTTATTTGTAAACTAAAAAAAAAAAAAAAAGGTAAAAAAAAAAAAATAAAAAAAAAAGTAAAAAATAAAAAAAAAATGTCTTCTGGTTTTTCTTCATTTGCTTCTGTTCCGATTATTACAACGGATCGTTTGGTTGGAAGTGCTAATTACCAATCATGGGCTATTTCTGTGGAGATGTGGTTCAAAGGTCAAGGACAAATTGATCACTTGCTTACAGATGCCAATTCAGTCAAGGAGAAGAAAACGGAATGGGAGAATATGGATGCACTGTTGTGCAATGTTTTGTGGCAATCCATGGACTCCAAACTTCATCTTACATATCAATCATATCGGACGTGTAAACAGATTTGGGAGAAAGCCAAGTCTAATTACACTAATGATATTCAAAGTCTGTTTTCTTTTGGATCCAAAATTGCCAATCTCAAGCAACAAGAATTGGACATCCAGGATTTTCTAGGCCGGGCTGAGGCTTTACTCTTTGAGTATAATACCATTCAACCTATCACGGAAGATAGAGAGAAACAACTAGAACAACGACAACAACTTGTTATGGTTTTAGCTTTGGCAGGTCTTCGCCCAGAGCTGTTATCTATACGTGAACAAATTCTCTCTAGTTCTACTGTTCCAACTATGACAGACGCTTTTTCTCGAATTCTTCGTGCGGCCCCGATATCTGCTGAATTGGGTTCTACTGATTCTACCATTCTTGCATCACAAGGTGTGGGGCCCGACGGAGGAAACAACAAAGGATATCTGCGTCGAAGCCGACCTAAGTGTGACTACTGTCATAAGATTGGTCATACTAAAGATAGGTGTTGGAAGTTACACGGGAGACCTCCTAGCTCAGCCACTGTTGCTCAGATTCCGCCATCTCCAGTTGTTCTACCTCCAGACGAATATGCCGCCTATCAGAAATTCAAGTCTGCTAATGTGCCTTTATCTGCACCTGGTACGTCTACCGCTTGTATTTCAAACACCACAGGCTCATGGATCATTGACTCAGGTGCTTCAGACCATATTTCTGGTAATCCCCATCTTTTATCCCATATTACCAAACACCAACACCTTCCTTTAATTACTTTGGCTAATGGCCATCAAACTTCGGCCACGGGTATTGGGCAAGCACTACCACTTTCATCCTTACCATTACATTCAGTCTTATATGTTCCTAATAGCCCCTTTAACCTTGTCTCTGTTAGTAAAATTACGCGTGCTCTTGATTGTTCTATAACCTTTTTTGCTGATTCTGTAACTGTGCAGGACCGTCGTTCGGGGAAGACGATTGGCGTCGGGCATGAATCTCACGGCTTGTATCATCTTCATCCTGTTGATCCCATCGCTTGTGTGTCTGTTGAACCTGCATTAACGTTACATAACCGTTTGGGTCATCCTAGCCTCTCAAAGTTTCGACGTATGGTTCTAGGTTTCTCAAGTCTTTCGTCTTTAGATTGTGAGTCATGTCACCTTGGAAAGCAACCTCGTAAATCCTTTCCAAGGCGTGTTAATAAACGGGCTGCGTCCCCTTTTGATTTAGTTCATACAGATGTATGGGGTCCGTATCGAGTCACTTCTACTTTAGGATTTCGCTATTTTGTTATTTTTGTGGACGACTTTTCCCGTTACACATGGTTGTTTTTAATGAAAGAACGTTTTGAATTATTCCATATTTTTCAGACTTTTTGTGCCGAAATCCACACTCAGTTTGGTCATTCTATCAAAGTTTTACGCAGTGATAATGCTAAAGAATTTTTTGCGGCACCCTTTAATGAATTCATGACATCACGGGGTATGATTCACCAGTCTTCTTGTGTACACACGCCTCAACAAAATGGGGTAGCTGAACGCAAGAATAGACACTTAGTTGATACTGCCCGTACTCTGTTATTACATTCACATACACCACCTCAGTATTGGGCAGACGCTATACTCACTGCGTGTTATTTAATAAACAGAATGCCTTCCTCCGTTATTGATAATGAAATTCCTTATTCTGTCTTGTTTCCTAGTCGTGAGTTATTTCCATTACCACCTCATGTGTTTGGGTGTGTGTGTTTTGTCCATGATTTTACACCTGGATTATCTAAAATGTCAGCTAGGTCAATAAAATGCATTTTTCTTGGATATTCACGAGTCCAAAAGGGTTATCGTTGTTATTCCCCATTCCTTAAGAAGCATTTTATTTCGGCTGACGTCACTTTTATGGAGTCCTCCTTTTATTACCCATTATCTTCTGCTGATACTCCATCATGTTTGGACTTCATTTCATATCTTCGGCCCATCCATATAGAAACTGTTCTTTCCCCTCCATCTGATGAGCACCCCCACTGCCCTCCTGTGGTAGACCCTCCTCCATTACAGGTATACCATCGCCGTCCTCGACCTCCTGCCATTGAGCCTATCGTGGCCACGCCAGTTGATTCCCCTATGACGGTTCATGCATCATCACCATCAACTACCGCACCACCTGAAAACACTCTGGATGATTTGCCCATTGCCCTCCGAAAAGGTACACGTTCTACACTAAATCCACATCCCATATATAACTGTTTGAGTTATCACCGCCTCTCTACCCCGTACTATGCTTTTATTTCCCACCTATCTCATATATCCATTCCTAAAACCACACATGAGGCACTGGCACACCCGGAGTGGCGTAAAGCTATGTTGGCTGAGATGGAGGCTCTTCATTCTAGTGGGACGTGGGACTTAGTCCCCCTTCCCGCTGGCAAATCAGTGGTGGGATGTCGGTGGATTTACACAGTTAAAGTTGGGCCTGATGGGGAGATTGATCGTTTTAAAGCACGCCTTGTGGCGAAAGGGTATACTCAGATATATGGTTTGGATTACACTGACACTTTTTCTCCTGTAGCGAAGATTGCATCAGTTCGTTAGATTTTATCCATGGCAGCAATGAGCCGTTGGCCATTATTTCAATTGGATATCAAAAACGCTTTCCTTCACGGAGATCTACATGAGGAAGTTTATATGGAGCAACCACCTGGATTTGTTGCTCAGGGGGAGTCTGGTATGGTGTGCAGATTACGTCGTTCATTGTATGGCTTGAAGCAATCTCCGCGTGCATGGTTTGGGAGGTTTAGTGCCGTGATCTGCAGCTTTGGCATGATTCGCAGTGCTATTGATCATTCTATATTCTACAGACATTCTGCTGACAACAAATGTATTTATCTTGTTGTGTATGTTGATGACATTGTCATTACAGGTAGCGATGATCAAGGCATTGTGCTCCTCAAGCAACATCTCTTTAGCAAATTTCAAACAAAAGACTTGGGAAAGTTAAGATACTTCTTGGGCATTGAGGTCGCACAGTCTGAAAATGGAATTGCTCTCTCACAAAGAAAGTATGCCTTGGATATTCTTGAGGAAACACGGTTGCTAGATTGCAGGCCAGTGGATACACCAATGGATCCGAATGTTAAACTCTTATCAGAACAGGGAGATCTTTTGCCTAACAAGGAAAAATATAGAAGACTCATCGGCAAATTGAATTATCTTACCATCACGAGACCAGATATTTCATTTGCGGTAAGTGTTCTTAGTCAGTTTCTTGATAAGCCATGTACTGGACATTGGGATGCAGCTATCAGAGTTTTGAGATACATCAAGAAAACTCCAGGGCAAGGATTGTTGTTTGAAGATCGAGGCCACCACGATATTTTGGGATACTGTGATGCAGACTGGGCCGGATGTCTGATGGATAGACGTTCCACATCGGGATATTGTATCTTGATTGGTGGAAACTTAATTTCATGGAAGAGTAAAAAACAGGATGTGGTTGCCAGATCTAGTGCTGAAGCAGAATATCGTGCAATGGCCCTTGCTACATGTGAAATCTTATGGTTGAAGCATCTCCTCCAAGAGTTAAAATATGGAAACACAAAACCGGTTCAACTCATGTGTGATAATCAAGCTGCAATGCACATTGCATCAAATCCGGTATATCATGAGAGGACGAAACATATTGAAGTTGATTGTCATTTTATCCGAGAGAAGATCACGAGTGGACATATCATCACAAAATATGTGAACACAACTGAACAACTTGCAGATATTTTAACTAAGTCTCTCAGAGGTCCTAGAGTGGGATATATTTGTAACAAGCTTGGTACATGTGATTTATATGCTCCAGCTTGAGGGGGAGTGTGAAAACCCTAGTAGTATTGGGCTTAGCCCATTTGTATATCTTGTATAGGAAACCCTAGTACTCTAAATATAGCTATAAATATAGCCTCTTGTATAGCACTTTATCATCAAGTATATGAAATACAACAATACTTGTTCACATGTAGTAAAACTAAAAGTTTTACTTTCAATACCTGGAATTTGGATAAGAAGCCGAAGGAACCTTAAAAAGTGAAGGGTGAACATTTCCAACCTGAAATAAAAATAATGAGATTAGCAATTTGATGCTTTTTGAATTGGAAGGGAAAGTAAGAAGTGATATATTAATTTCCTAAAGATCTCTACTTGAGAAGTTCTTCGTTTACTTGAGAACTGCTTTGAAAGTTCTACCTTTTTTTGACGAATTGTTTGTGTACATAGAAAACTAGGGCTCGTGTATAAAAAATGTGTAAAATGACTTGTACAAATGGTGTTTCATCATTATCACTATCAGAACCTTAATCCCAACTAGTTGGGTTCAGTGGCACAAAATTTACACCTGATTCCCTTGGTGTCGCAATTTTAATAACAAGGAATATGAAATGTGATTAGCAAGAACTATATTTTAGAAAACCTTGCCAAAGGGGTATGGCAAGTTGTTCTGCACAACATTCAGGGATATCTCTGTGACAGGACTGAAATCTTTAATAAGTTCTTCAATCCCAGGATCAAATTTATTTGTACTTCCTGTAATGGTTGAGGAAACATTCTTCTTAATGAGTGGTTTCTCTCCTACACCTGAAGGTAGTGGGAAATTCAGTATTTAAAGATAAAACTTGTCAAGATTTCAGAATGTCAGCATAATTATCTTAGCGCAAATTTACATTTAGATCCCTCCGGAAGTGCAGATTCTTTCTTGAAATTTTCTTTACTTTCCTCCTTGAAGAGCATATCAAAAAGTTGAGTAGCATAATCAACATTAGGTGCTGAGAAGACTGGTTGAATATCATTTCTAGTGTTTGGCTTCTTGGGCTCACAGGATGGTAAATTCATACTTTTAATGATATTTGGGTTGGGATCAGGGATTGATACTCCTGAAAAACTGGAACTTGGATTTTCCATATCAGTGTCAAATGTAATCCAGTTTAGCTTTTCCTTTTCAACATCCGAGGAAGACGGTTTTAGATATTTATCAGCTTCTGGCTTAGGCTCCAGTCTAACAACTTTTCTTGGAACCCATCTTTTTTCCGCATACCTAAAAAATTCATTCAGTATAATGCACAAAATGTAAAAAAGGAGAAGGCATAATCTAGCAAACTTGATTATTGGAGCTACCAAATACCAATGAGTCTGATGTCATACTTTGCACGGATAAACTTTTCAATGCCAACTCTGTTATATTTTGGTGGTAGTTCAGCTTCCCAATAGCCATTTGATTTATCATTTCCGATTGCTGAAATTAAGAATTAAATCATGCTATTTATGGGTTTATTCGCTATACGAATATTTGTGTAAAGTTATTACCAATTGGTCTTACATACATTTGATAAATGCAACCTGCTCCGGAAGCCATGTATCTAAAGTGACAGACCTCACCTAGTAACAGAGAAGATGCATAAACTTTTAAGCCATAGCCCAGAGTAATTAGTAACCGCTGAAGCGCAAACTAGTAATTCAACTTTGATAAACCTCAACAACTAGCACACCAAATTTAAAGATTAGTTTGATCCAACCAGATTTCTTCTTGAGGGCAAGTCATTGTCACACTAGTTAAGGAGTGTTTGCAAAAGATAAAATAAGTGTTTCTCAGTTTTTCATATTAAAACAGCTAAAAGAAGTGTTTTAAAAAAGGCGTTTTTGCTTAAGTTAAGCACTTTAAAGCTAAAATCTTGAAGTGAGAGTGTCTTAAACTGCCTTTCACCTTTTTATTATACTAAAAGAACATTTCCATCAAACACTTTAACTTTTACGGAGTACTTTTTAAAATTCAATTTTCTTTTCAAACAATATCAACTTCTACTAGGAAATTGAAAGTCCTAATATAAACTATGGAGTAATAAACATGATTTTATGAGTTTGATCCATGTATAAGGATTGAGTTCATTCTTTTGTTGTTGTTTGATCCATGTAAAGTATGACACACAATAGAGTGACCTGATACAAATATGAATTCTTATCACATTTCAAGAACTCAAAAGTCGTTCATGAAAGAACCATGCATGAGAAGAAATATGAAAAGTGTCTTTATAATGAAGAAAATTGATGGACCTTTGAGATATGCCAGAACATTGCAAGCAAATGAAGATTCCGAGGTTCACGCTAGCCCATCTGGGACCTCTGTACATTTATTAATAGCATATAAAAGTAAACTTCATTAAGATTTTTTTTCTTCCTTAAGCTGTATAAACTTTAACATATCACGTACTTGCTCTTGCAATCAGCACATTCCTTGTTCTCTGGCAGTTTAAGTAGCCCCTCAAGTATCTGTGAGAATCATAAGAGGCATGAATTATTGTATATTTTACTGTCTCCAAACAAACGTAAAGCATAGTAAAATGCAAAGTTGAGTACATTTTGAAGCTAGGAGATTGCTATCAGCTCCTCTCATAAGTTAAAAAGTGTGTTTAGTATGGCTTTTAAGTTTTAACTCGATACAAATACAATTTAGGATAACCTAACCGGTGACAACTCCGGTACACATTTAAAAAATGGGGTACCGTACCTACCATGCATTTGATTGATCCAAATCATTATATCTTTATTAATTTAGATTTAAGTAATTCAATTGCATCATTCTAATTGGTCTATGTGGACAAAGGTATGATACTTAAGAGTACCATAAAATCTACCTAACCGAAATCATAGTTTGGGCTGGTTTTAGTACGAAAGGTGGTTTTACTTCTACTCCAAAAAGGTCAATTTTGAACTTTAAGACAAGGGGTACTATTGTTCAATCATGCTTTGTTTACACGTTTATTGTACACGACATTTTACACGCCGGTCGAATTGTCTATGCACGTACAATTCAACCGGCATGTAAAATGGCGCGTATAAACAACATTTTCTGATATTGTTTGACTCTCCATCCGTTAACTCCTCTGATTATAAATAAATGCAATAAGAAATAATTTAAAATATATACTACGTAGTAAAAGAAGACAAGAAGTCATCTTCCATCAACTGGATTCATCGTGCAGTATAAGAAATTTTTTGCACACAATATTTTCCCACCAATTCAATTAATAAATCACATCCTTTCAATATGTAATCAATTGGGTGATTGGTTAGTAAAAAAGTAATGAATAATAGGTACTTTAGAGAAACTGAGTAAACGAACCTTGAGATAAAGCAACATGATTAATTGGACAATTATAATATATAAACCGAAAAGAAAAGAAAAGAAAAAACTAAAAAAGAGTCAAAGGAAGAAGAGTAGCGCTGACCTTGGCGTGCTTTGCATTAAGCTCTTTGGAAACAGTAGCCTTGCCGTTCATGGTTTAAGCCCATCCAAAGCTTAGGTTGCAGAAGAGAAGAATCTCTCTGTTAATAACAGAGAGGAAAAGAAAAAGAGGCGATAGAATAAAGAAGAATGATTGGTCTGAGTTGCGGGAAGATTCACACTCTGAAAACAACTTTTCAAGTTCTTAAATCTTAACCATAACGCGGGGCCGCCCGCCACGGCGCTACCGCAGTGTGGCGCACTTTTTCATACAAGAGGTCTACTTGTACACGTTTTGAGTACACGTTTTGAGTACACGTTTTGAGTACATATATCTCCCTAATTGTCTGTCCAATGCAGCTTCTTAAAGAATTGTCTAGCTGTACAGGCAATTAGATGGTCTGTACACAAAACGTGTACAAACAACTTTTTTTTTGCGTACACTTCTAGTTTGAATTCGTATCATACTACAAAAATATAGGGATAATATCAAATCAGTCCTCGAACTAATATCAATTGTGCAAATCATCCCTTATAAAGAAGGCTCTCTCTGGCCGACGCCATTTGGGGCGGCTCCCGGTGGAATTTTTTGATGAAAATATTTGATCTTCTTCATTAAGTCTATTTTACTCATACCCAATTTCAGCTAAAAATTCAACCGGGAAGGCAGTGAAATGATTTTCTTAAATATACTGCACTGTTTAACTGCGCAGTTATCTTCACAAATTCATTTGATTGCTTTCCCGATTGAATTTTTATCTGAAATTTGGTATGGTAAACTAGACTTAATGAAGAAGATGCTCAAAAAAATTTATCAAAAAATCCACCGGGAACCACACCAAATGGTGACAGCCGGACATAGCCTCCTATATAAGGGGTGATTTTCAAAGTAAGACTAGTTTGTGGAATTTCTAATGAAAGAAATGTATTTCTATAGGAATGAGAACTTGTTTTGCGCACCCCCAAAGTTGCTTAATGTAACCTAGGTTGACAGTTTTAACCTTATTCTCATTAAAGTTATGCGTTCAAGTCCAAAATGAAACCTCCTTTACTCGATGCAGCGGCACATTTTTTTTGGTTTAAAGCTATTAAAATTACATTCTTTTTTAAAGTTCTTTTTTTTAAAGCTTTTTAAAGTTCTCTTTGTTAAATAAATTTTAAATATATGTATTCTATTTGCAGTTATTTACGTCATTCAAAATTTATTGATCACAATGAAACTATTTAAATTTATTAATATCTTTCGAAACTGAAAAAAAAAAGTTTGAGTTATAACTACTTTTTACATTTTGGAATTTACTGTATAACTGTTTTATACTAACGATAAATAAGCAGTGTTAAAACTATTTTTCTACCTTAATTGACTAAATTTGGATTTCACAGACTAAATTCTATAATAGTCAATATAAGAAATGTTATAGTTACTTTCTAACTAATTTGATTTAAGTTACTCTAGATGACCATTTTTAAATAAAGAGTTACAACATTTTTTTTAAATAAATGTGTACTCACTTCCCAATTTTTAATTTTTTAAATGGGTTGTAAATTATGAGACATAATTATATATACATACATACATGTGTGTGTACATGTATGAATAAAAATTCTAAAATATAAACAAAAGATAAACACCCTCTAATTGTATCCACAATTATTAGGGCTAAAAACGTTTGAAAATTCCAAAATAGGACTGTCATGTTTTTATTCCCAAAATAGGAGTAATTACTGTCAAGTTTGGAAAATACTGCCATCTTTAAAGTTTGGTACTGCCAAAACATGGCATTAATTAGTCCTATTTTGGGAATAAAAACATGGCAGTCCTATTTTGGAATTTTTCAAACGTTTTTAGTCCTATTTAGGGTAATTTTCCTTAGTATAAACAAATTTGGGATATATTATAGTAACCATAAATCTTATTTTTGTTACTATTTTTAAATTAGTATTATTTTAAAAAATATCTAATTATAAACAAATAAAATATTTTCTAGAGTATTAAAGAAGGAATAAACTTTTTTGACCAAGAAGGAATACGAAAAGTCTTGCTCACAGTAATAGCAATTTGACAGAGATTAAATGTTAAAACCTTCGAAACACACCAGGACATAATTGTCCAATGGCGTTGTAAATGGGGTGCACTTAGCAAAAACAAAGGTGCGCCGAGATGCTCCGTATACGTAGTATGATATTACATTATATTTTGATTCTATTCCATATGTGAGTGACTTACATAAAACTAGTGATCTAAAACAGTAAAAAGGTTCATGTGTTAAGGAATCGTCCGTTTGGTGAGTCGATTTTTCGGTTTATCAGCTTTATCGATCAATTCAAACCCTTCAATCAATACAAGACCGTGAGCCTTAAGTCCTTAAAGCCTACGTGAAACATGGGAGGCTCAACTAATTTCAATGTAAGGCTCTAAGCATGGGAGGCTCAAGTATGAAAGAACTTTTAGATTTTTAATAATAATAATCATCATTTTATTATTTTATGGGTCCAGATGGCATACCGATCAAGGCTTGGAGAAGTTTGGGAGAGAGAGGCATCAGGTGGTTAACAAATTTCTTCAACAAAATTTGGAGAAACAACAAGATGCCAACGAGTTGGAGAAAGAGTACTCTTATTCCCTTATTTAAGAATAAAGGTGATGTACAAGAATGTGCCAACTATCGAGGGATTAAGCTTATGAGTCATACCATGAAACTTTGGGAGCGAGTGATTGAGCAAAGACTTCGAAGAACGGTGAAGATTTCAGAGAATCAATTCGGTTTTATGCCTGGTCGCTCAACAACTAAGGCTATTCACCTTCTTCGGCAACTTATGGAGAAGTATAGAGACGTTCACAAGGATTTGCATTTAGTGTTCATTGACTTAAAAAAGGCATATGATAGGGTACCTCGAAAAGTTCTTTGGCGGGCCTTAACTAGAAAAGGCATTTCACGCAAGTATATCAGCATCATCATGGATATGTATGAGGATTGTACTACAAGTGTCCGTAATAGTGTAGGGAGGACTGCGGAGTTCCCTATTACTATCGGAGTGCACCAAGGATCGGCTCTGAGCCCTTTTTTATTTGCCATAGTCATGGATGAACTTACAAAGTCAATTCAAGATGATATGCCGTGGTGCATGATGTTTGCCGACGATATTGTATTGATTGACGAGACGCAATCAGGGGTTAAAGCAAAGTTGGAAGTATGGCAACAAACATTGGAGAACAAGGGTTTCAGACTAAGTAGAAGCAAGACGGAGTACATGGAGTGCAAGTTTGGTGGAGGTAGAAGCAGTGGTAATAGCGGAATTACTTTAGATGGTAAGGAGATACCGGTCAGCGATATGTTTCGTTACTTGGGCTCCATAATTCAGAAGGACGGTGAGTTAGATGGAGATGTATCCCATAGAATCAGAACAGGGTGGATGAAGTGGAAGAGTGCGTCAGGATTTCTATGCGATCGAGGTATGCCGACTAGACTGAAGGGTAAATTTTATAGGACAGCAATTAGGCCTGCATTACTGTATGGCACGGAGTGTTGGGCGGTGAAACAATGTCACATTCAAAAGATGAGTGTGGCAGAGATGCGCATGCTGCGTTGGATGTGTGGGCATACTAGAAAGGACCGCGTGAGGAATGAGACAATTAGACAAAGGGTGGGAGTAGCACCTATTGAAGATAAGATGCGGGAGTCACGCCTACGGTGGTTTGGTCATGTGCATAGAAGACCGAGTGATGCACCTGTCAGACGAGTTGAGATGTGTGGAGAAGAGGTAGGGAAGAGAGGGAGAGGAAGGCCCAAACAGACGTGGGTTAGGGGAGTCAGAAGTGATATGCTTCTTCTTGGATTAGATGAGAGTATGACTTTGGAGAGAGCAAAATGGAGGGCGGGTATTCGTGTGGAAGAGTGATCTTGTATCATCTTTTCTCTTCTTTATATATATATATATATATATATATATATATATATATATTTATCCTTATATATAAATATTACTTTATCCTTTTTATTTGATCTTTTATACGTATATTCATCTCTTTTATATTATCTTTTTATAATAGCTTATCTTTTTTATCTTTATTTTCGTCCTTTTCCTTTTGGTGATATCATATATCGATTCATGTTAGCCGACCCCAATATCGTTTGGAACTAAGGCTTGGATGTTGTTGTTGTTTCCCAAAGCATAAATTAAAATAAACACTACAAAATGTCAAGGGTTTCGTAAACAATGGGCACATATAGCTGGAATTTGCACTTTTTTAATAAGTATTCAAATTTGAGTATAAATTTTTAGTTTGGATTTTTTTTTGTAGTAATGTGGGATCTGAAATTCGCATTTGGATCAGGGGCTCCAAATTTATTATAAGAACATGATCACGTAGTATTTGGTTTAATCAAATGATGCTATTGGTATTTTTTTTACTTGGACTATTTTCAGTTCCAAACCAGACTTAAATATACCAGACTTAAATAGACCAGACCCAATCAGATCGGACTTGACTTCCGTAGTTATAACATACATCGAGACCAGACGTTTACCAAACCAAACTTAAACATACCAGATCAAACCAGATCAGACTTAAACAGACCAGACTAGTAAATTACAGTACAAATAAAAACATCCTTAATCTACATGTTTTAAAGTTTTTTTTTTACTCCATGGGGCGTCTGGGGGAGTAAAAAATTATATAGTAACAATTTCGGTTTATCAGCTTTATCGACACTATTATTGTTGTTGTTATTATTATTATAATAATATGAAGTAGTAATAATAACAATAATAATAATAGTAGTAATAGTAATAATAATAATAATAATAATAATAATAATAATAATAATAATAATAATAATCATAATCATAATAATAATCATAATAATAATCACCTCAATAATAATAATAATAATTATTATTATTATTATTATTTTATAATAATAAAAGTGATAAATCATGTTTGAAATTTTCTGATCTGATCTGAATGCTTCTGATCTGATCTGATTTGAATCTTTCTGATCCGATCTGATCTGAATCTTTCTGATCTGGTCTGAATGATTCTGATCTGATCTGAATCTTTCTGATTTGATCTGATCTGAATTTTTCTGATCTGAATAAAATAAGAACACCTTAATCCCTCTTGTTCCTGCACATACACTACGTACGTATCATAGATACTCTTGTCGATTCCAATTTCCATCAAAGTTAAAATCTGCTATTTATATCTCCCTAGTGCGGTGCTTTTTTGAGTTTGATTGTCTATTTAGCTTGAAATTGAGGTATGGTGGAGCTAGGATTTAGAATGTTTAAATCCCTAACTTAGCCTGTTTTTTAAGAATCCAAATTATAAAATTTACTAATTGAATTTTGTTTATGTAAAAAAATTGCCGAATAAAAGTAATTTACAAAATAAAAGTAAAATTACTATGGATATAATATCATTGTCATGTGATGTGAAAATTGAACATAAGTTACATGAAAAAAGTAACTATTATAGTCACTTCATTTAGGAGGTCACGTTTCATAAATATTCTTTATTTGAGTCATAATTATGTACTATAAAAAATGCAAAAATACCTAAATTTGTCTTCTACAATAGTAGAAGGAGCTATTTGAACATTTTCCCATAAATTTGTTCTTCGTATTTAAGTATAGTTTAAGAATAACATAACACACTTTCACATATTTGCACCCCATTTGCATGTTTGCCAAGACAATTGTCTAAATATGTAATTCTTATAAATGTAAGGTCACCCTCTTACTTAGTCATTACTTAGTCATAAATGTAAGGTCACACAATTTGTATTTCTAAATTTGCCAAAAATGGATATATGAAAACAAGTGAATCTTTAATGTGAAAATGAAAAAATCTTTGTCACAATCATTTGTGCATAGCGCGAGTGAATAACAAACAAAACATTTTACTAGAAGAAAAGATTTTAACAGGGCGTAGTGCTGAACAGAAGGTGTTAATTCCCAAGCATTGCTTATCACCTTCATATGTTAGCTTGACATTTCAATTCCATATACAATAATACCCAAAAATGACTTATTATGTCATGATGACTATAAAAAAGTAAAAACAACAATATGTCATTATCGCATGTTGGTTTGTTGTTCAATAAACCTATTTTAATCATGGTTAACTTTATGTGATTGTGTCTAGAGTAATCAATGATAGAGGAACGAACAATGAAACCAAAAATGATGTGTATAAAGAAGTATTTTAATAACATTTATCATTAAATTTAGTGCGTTTCAAATTATATTTATACCGTGTCACTGCGTGCTACTTACTATTTTATTGGGTTATAAAAATTAGTGTACTACTCTGTAATCATTGATAATCGTATTAGATATGTTTCATTTTACATCAAATTTTAATTTTTTATGGGGTATAATTCTAAATGATTAAATTAAAATTACAAATTTGTTTTTTTATACACGTGATTATACATAAATTGTAATCTTTTTTTACTAAAGTTAATTATACACGTGAAATTTTACCAACCTTGCATTGCACTGGAGTTGTACATATTTTTACATTAAGAACTACTATAGATTCTACCTATTGAATGTGTTTCGAAAGTTATTGTGCTTAAATGATAGCATTACTTTTCATATACAGACTCAACTAACATTTTCTCACAAATTCATATATGAGTATTGTTTAATAATGTCATAACACACTTTCACACATTTGCACGCATTTATACTTAGACTTATTACAGTCTCATACCAAACCAAACTTAAACAAACCAGACCAGACCAGACCATACTTGGATACTAGAAATAGTAGAAGCACCTATTTGAACATTTTCCCACAAGTTTAGAATCAATATATATATATATATATATATATATATATATATATATATATGTAAGGAACTTTGTAAGAGCGTACGGCGTGCCACATAATCCTACCATGTCATCATATATAACAATTACTTAATTACTTTTTATACCTTTTATTTTTTTAACTACATTCTATTTTTAATGCATATTGATATGAAAAGAAAAGATTGTAGGATAAAATCCACCTTACTTTGTAGGTTTTTCATGACCTATTAGTCTATTACTTACTCCGTATTGATTTGGATGGTTATTAAATTAAGCAATTGGAACCACAACAATAAATAGTCATCCGTACACATAGACTATATTTCATATCAATTATTTTATGAAGTTCTGGCTGGAGTGACTGTATTGTCTGATTATGCTGATTTATGAAGAAATTATATTTAAAATATTTTTTTAATAAAATAAAAAATATATTAATGAAAAACAGTTAAAATGGTCATCTACAGTAACTTCGACCCATACTTTAACTTAAAAATGAATTTGATATATACTATTAGATATCCATATATGAAAACACTTAAAACTTTATTGATCAAGTACGGAGTATATATATGATCAAGTAGCTTACCTTTATTAGGATGGAAATTCATATCATACATATAAATATATATGTTTATACAAAAAGTAAATATTTTTAGTTGTTTCTTTATTGAAAAAATTTCATTAATATTACTCTTTAAAATGTGATGGACAAAAATATTACTTAGTAAGCATTAGTATAGTAACTATATTAATGTTCAAATTTACATCTTAGTAACTACAGGTAAGTTACTATGATGTAAAGTTTAAACATAACTATAGTCACTAGGAGTAATATTTTTGTCCACGACTTTTTATTAGTAACATTTAAGGAAAAACTCCTTCTTTATTTTTACAACTACAATTTAAATGTTCCTTCACTTTTGAAATAACTTCCTAATTCAAATTAGGAAATCTTCATACATTTATGATGTTTTTAATTGGACTAATTTCAGTCTCAGACAAGATCGGATCAAACATCAATCACAATAATAATAATAATAATAATAATAATAATAATAATAATAATAATAATAATAATAATAATAATAATAATTAAAGTTATACATACATAAAATAGACATCTTCCGCATTGAATTACTCCAGATCAAATTAGAACTGAAAATGTCAATCTAATTAAAAATATCCTTATTAGTGACGTTTTCAATGTGACAGATTAAATGAGTAAATTGTAAAAATGATCCTTTTTTTTACATTTTCAATGTGACAAACTAATGAGTAAAATGTAAGATCTTACTAATAAAATTTACAAATACTTATTTCATACCATGTTGAGTGAGAAATATTTAAAAAAATAGTGTTTTGAGATGCTTAATGAAGTAATATAAAGGATGTGAAATTAATTAAGAAATTTTTGTGTGAATTCTTTAAAATCGAGTTCATAACAATTATGTTTAGTTGAGATGCTTATGTAGAAGTCCATTTTATTATTTTTCATATAAATTTTAATTTATTTTATTAATTATATATGTAATACGTAGTATATTTTATTTTACTTTTTCATAATTTGGGAGATTCCGTCAATTACAGTAGAGTCAGACAATTCGAGCAATTTTAGTATTATCAAATGGATTTATATTAGGCCGAGTTTATTTTGCTTTTGCATCACTTTAAATTATATTCGATTTTCAAAATATCAAATTTACAATTAGCTAAATTATGTACTGCCCGTGCATCGCACGGGCTTGAAAACTAGTTCAAGTATAATTCAAGAATGACATAGCACACTTTCACATATTTTACTCCCTTATTTGACCTATTTAGAGAGACAATTCGTCTAAAAAATGCAATTCGTGTAAATTTATAGTCACCTTATTACTTAGTCATTATAAATAATTTACTTTCAATTGATTTATATAAACCTTTAAAAATGAAAAAAATGGCAAAATCATTTGCGCTTCGCAAGATGAATTACTAGCAAAACATTTTACTAAAAGAAATTATTTTGATATAAGTTAGTGTGAGCTAAAATGTGTTGATTCCTAAACATTCCTATTAACAACTTCAAATGTTAGCCGTCATTGTGGCGCATTGGTTTTGTTGTTGAAAATGCCTTTTTTTAGTCATATTCAACTTTGTGTGGTTGGGTTAATAATAACCAATCAACATTATAGTGCGTGATACATACTATAAGAACTTTTTATAGTACAACTTTATATAGTACGTAGTAGGTAGTATAACTTTTTTAGTCATATTCAATTAAAGTTACAAGTTTAGTTTTCTTTCAAAATAAATTTGATTAAAACTAATTACACCTGTGGAATTTCACCAACCGTCCATCGCACGAGCTTTCAACACATTTCCTCTAACGTGGGACTGTTTCAATAGTACATGTATTGTGTAGTTATGTACATTTTTTAGGAAAGAAATCACCAACCGTGCGATGCACGATCAATCGATGAGATACGGATGTACTATAACTGTATATACATTTCTGCGTGCGAGGCTTCTTGGCGCATATTTGGGTTTGAAATTCAATATAAGACCCCGACAGTTGAACATTTGAGCTTCCATTTGCCGGAAGAACAAAGTGTTGTCTTATGCGATAATCAGCCTCTGGATTTAGTGGTTCGGGCATGTTCAGTTAAGGACAATGTGTTCACAACATGAATGGAGACCAATAAGAAGTACCCGGAAGTAATGCTTTAGTATTGTGAGCACATCGATTTTAATGCATATTTACAATGTTATGGTTTCAACGTATTTGTTGGATGTTTTTTATCTTATAAGTAATGTTTAGTAATCTCATTTTGACCATTACATTATAAGTGTGTTGGTTTAATGCTTTGATGTATATCAATATTACATGAAGATAGAATCCGTCATCAATTGATAGTGTGATTTGAATTACTAAGCACACATAAATTTGAAAGAAAAACTTTACTAGAATTTTATTTCTGAAAAATGTACTCCCTTCGGTTCACATTAATCTTTATACTTTCCTTTTTTGGAAGTATCATATTAAATTTTACACTTCCTTATTTGCCTTACCCTACACCAAACAGTGCAAAACAGTGCCAAATAGTGCCAAACAGTGTCAATCAGTATACACTGCAGTAAAGTCAAATTTATTTTCTTAATATATATGAAGTCAAAGTGTAAAGATTAATGTGAACCGGATGGAGTAATAGACTACAAAATAATTAAATTGCTTGCACTTCATAATTCATACTAGGGGTGGGCAAGGTCCGGGTCGGCCTGGTGATATTCATGTAATTTCCGATTGTATGTTTGTATTTTTAACTAGTTTTTATTAGTTCTAGTTGTGGAGATTACACACTTTTGGTGTAATAGTTTAGTTTGTAAAAATGTTTGTAATTGGTTTAGATTAGGTTTATTCTGAGCTCAAACAGGTCTAAAATCACTCCAGGGACCATTGGTGAAAATCACAAGTGGAAGGAAGGTGCAAAAATTCCAAAAAAAAACATGAAGATCCTGATTTTTGGTCTTGTACCCGGTCGGGTATGACCTATACCCGATCGGGTAAGTTGCTGAAAAATCAAATCGGATCAATCCGCGAACAAGGCAACGTGCAGGGAAGATTTTAACCACGATCGAGTGTCTATACCCGATCGGGTAGCCGACATACCCGATCGGTTATGTCCATGTTTTTCCAGCTTCCGCGAAGCAACTGAAGGCCCGGTCGAGTACCCTATATACCCGATCGGGTACATGACCCTGCAAGCCTAAAAAGCCTATAAATACACCCCATTTCCTTCACAATAAGGACACCAATTCACATATACTCTTTAGCTCAGTTTAGATTAGTGTTTTCTTTATATTTTCTATCATGTTTAGTCTCCAAATGAGGAGCTAAACTCTTCCATCTTGGTTTTGCTACTTTGAAGCTTAATGAATTTGTAAGTTGTGAGTTATTCTCTTTAATCTTCTTCCTTGAATATTAATTCTTCCTTTAAATACTATTTCTATATCAATGTTGGGGAGTGTTACTAAGATGACAATTAGTTAACATCTTGACATTAGTTATAGTAATAGCTATTTCTTCCTCTATGTTAATATTGGGGAGTGTTACTAAGATGACAATTAGTTAACATCTTGATATTAACTATAGTAGGATTCATCTTCTTTAATATTCTTCCTTGAGTATTAATTAATTCCTATTCATATTTCATATTAATATTTTGAACATTACTTAAAGGATCAACTAGTTTTGTTTCATATATTAATTATTACTAGAATCAATCGGTTAATACGCTTGTTATTAATTCGGTTCTTTCAATGGTAGTAAACTTGGGTTGTTAATGCATGCTTCTCATGATTAATAAGCCAAGGGGAATTAATTATATTGATTAAACCAATAAATCGCTTGTGTTGAGGTTATCAATCTCAATCGTTTTCATCTTGATTTTATTGCTACTATCAAGTTAATATACGGCGCTTGTTCTATATTGACTAGGTAGTAAGTTTTATTAATGAACGTGTCTCGTTATTAATAACTACCCTCGATGAACTGGATATACTCCTCGATTGAGTATTCGAGAGGAAGATAGTTAAAGATATAACCGGGATCGACGAACATTTCATTAAGTGGATAAAAGCAAAGCCAAGTCTTCTTCTCATTAATTAAACCACATAACTCATTCATCTTCGTGTTTAATTTATTAAACCAAATCAAACTAAAACCCCCCATTTTGTTACTAGTTCTATAAAAAGAAAAGTATTCCTTTCCTTGTGGATACGAACCTTACTACGCTATACTACGTATAAGTGTTGTATTGTATTATTATTTTGAGTGCACATCACGACAAAGTGCACGTCAAATTTGGCGCCGTTGCCGGGGAAAGGCAATCATTTTTCTTTTCAATTTAATTCAAGAAAAATAAAAAAAAATTAAATAAACAAAATATAAAGAGTTCTTACTTTTTCTATTTCTGAGCTTTCACGAGTATATGGTAAAAACCTGTTCTATAAACGAACTTACTTACCAAACAAACCCCGAAATAGAACAAGCCTTCGAGAGGTTGAGAAATTTATTTCCGCACACACCCTCGGAGGAATCCTCAAACGCTAGCTCTAGCTCTAGCGAATCCGAAGAGTCATTCCACATGGCTCTCGAGACAAGGACCTTAAGGGATCTCACCGCTCCCAATCTAAATCAACAACCATTGTGTATTACCTTCCCCACTCTTGATGAAGGTAATACATTTGAGCTAAAATCTGGGCTCATCCATCTACTACCATCTTTCCATGGTCTGAGAGGCGAAGATCCGAACAAACACTTGTCGGAGTTTCATATTGTGTGCACAAGCATGTGCCCAAATGGTGTCACGGAAGAGCAAATAAAATTGAGGGCTTTTCCATTCTCTTTGAAGGACACCGCAAAAGATTGGCTTTTCTATCTTCCTTCGGGAAGTATCAACACATGGGCGGCTATGAAAAAACACTTCTTGGAAAGGTACTATCCTGCCTCTGTCTCATCTTCTTTGAAAAAACAAATAAGCAACATTGAACAAAAAGAAGATGAGACATTGTATGAATATTGGGAGCGTTTTAAGAAGCTATGTGCTAGCTGCCCCTATCACGGATACACTGAACAAGACCTCATCTTATACTTTTATGATGGTCTTGTTGATGATGATAGAAGAATGGTGAATGCCGCTTGTGGAGGTGGCATTGTTAGTAAAACTCCTTCACAAGCGACAAGCTTAATTTCGGAGTTGGCCGAGAACTCACGGCAATTCAGCCGCAAATCATCAACCCGAAGAGTTCTTGCTGCGGAATCCAGCACCACCGCTCTAGAAAGTCAAGTTGCCGGCTTGACTTCTTTGGTAAAAGAACTCCTTCTAAAACCAAAAACTCAGGAGGTCAAAGCTTGTGGTATTTGCACATCAACCGGGCACCCCACTGATTCATGTCCATCACTCCAAGAAGAGCAAGTCAACGCCCTCGGTTTCCAAGGACATCAACAAAGAAGGTATGATCCTTTCTCAAATTCTTATAATCCGGGATTGAGGGATCATCCAAATTTGAGATATGGGAACCCTCAACAAGCCAACTCATCTTCTCAACCACCTTTCAACACCCAAGGTTCAAATTCTCAATATAATATGTCAACTGATGACATGATCCGAACTCTGATCTCAAACATGGTTACCATGCAACAAAACATGGGAGAATTTCAACAAACCATGATACAATTCCAACATGAGACAAAGTCAAGCATAAAAAATTTGGAAACTCAAGTTAGCCAGATTTCAAATGCTGTGAGTCGACTTGAAGCAAAGGACTCGGGTAAACTCCCATCTCAAACGGAGCAAAACCCGAGGCAACATGTGAATTCCATCATGTTGAGAAGTGGGACGACATTGAAAGAGGTAGAGAAGAAAGATCAAAGGATTGAAGAGGTTGACCGTGAGGAGGAAGCTAAATTCGAGGACGAGTCAACAAAAGCCAACCTCCCTCCATTGTCATCATATGAAGCAGTAGCTCCTTTCCCCGAGGCACTGAGGGAAACAAAGAAGCCAAGAAGAGATGCTGATATCTATGAGACTTTCACCAATTGTGAGGTAAACATTCCACTCCTTCATTTAATTAAAAGTGTCCCTCGATTTGCTAAATTTTTAAAAGAATTATGCACAATCAAGAGGACACAACACTCAAAAGGAAAACAGAAAGTTGAAATTAGTGAACATGTTTCGGCAGTTTTTCAAAGAAAACTCCCAAGAAAATGTACTGACCCGGGCATGTTCACTATACCATGCAAGCTAGGAGACACCGTTTCTAGGGCCATGTTAGACTTAGGGGCATCAATTAACGTGATCCCCTATTATCTATATAAATCTTTGAACCTTGGCCCTTTGAACAAAACCGATGTCGTAATTCAACTTGCCGATAGATCAACTATTTTCCCAAAAGGGGTAGTGGAAGATGTACTAGTTTCGGTAAGTGATCTAGTGTTTCCTGCCGATTTTCACGTACTGGAAATGGAGAGTGATGAACATGAAGTCCCTATTCTATTAGGGAGACCATTTTTAAAAACTGCTAATTCAAGAATTGATGTTTCTAGCGGACTTTTAACTATGGAATTTGATGGAAGGAAAATAGAATATAACATTTATAATTCTATTAAAAATCACTCTTCCTTTAAAGAATCAATTTTGATCATGGAGGAATCACTAGATAAACCACCGACGGTTGAGGTGGTAGCAAGAAAGAAAGCTCGGCCTTACTGGAAAAGGCCGAAAAATAAAATTGACACAAGGCCAAACAGGGCCTTAAAGAAGGATAAAAGGGATGTTCATGATCCCACATAAAAAGCTGAAAATAAAAATAACGTCGTGCCGCGACGTTAACTAAGGCGCTTCTTGGGAGGCAACCCATGCTAAGGTACGCACTCTTTAACTCTCCTTTTATCTCGAATGTCAACTTTGGGAGAATGGGGGACAATTCTCAAAAGAAAATAAGGAAAAAAATCATGTTTTAAAGGCCTGGGGAAATCTCCGATCGGTCATCATCAGTTACCCGGTCAGATCCATGCCGAAAAGAGGATTAAAATGGACCAAACAAGATTCCAGGCTAATGTACCCGATCGAGTAAAAGTCCTACTCGGTCGGGTATAGGGTAAAAAAGAAAGAATTGGGATCGAGTACCCCATACTCGATCGACCAGAAGAAGAAAAAATGATCGAATACCCGATCAGGTATACCTCATACTCGATCGGGTACTCGACCCCTGGAGCCAAACTGAAATTCCGACGCCATACCCGATCGGGTATATTTATATACTCGATCGAGTATATTTCCAAAAAATCCTACGGCGAAGAAAATTCGATCGAGTATACCATTCAATCGAGAACCAGCTCAAAAACAGGCATACCCGATCGGGTAATCGGGGTACCCGGTCGGGTACACGGGTTTTAAACCCAATTCAGACGCCAAAACAGGTCATTTCTTCTTCCCCAAAGGCCCAAATCCTAACCTTCGAACCTCCTTTCCCAAATTCCCCATTTTCGCACCTTCAAGCTTCAATTACTCTCTCGTACCTCAACCAAATCAACCCAAATCACCACCAAAACACTCCCCTAACTCTCCTCTACAACACCATAACCATCAACCCCACCCCCAAACCCTACCCCCAAACCCCAAGTCCGAATCCTAGCCTCCAAATTGCTCAACAATGACACCAAAGAGGGATAGGGCGGGGAGTTGCAATGCTAGGAGACCAATTCCGGGCTATGAAGATGCCCGTTTCTCTCTGGTAATGACAAAGATGAGCACTAGGGACTAGGGCTGCACAAGAATAACCCGAACCCGCATAACCCGCCCGACCCAACCCTACCCGACCCTATTTATTCGGGTATTTTATTTTTAAAAATATTCATGGGTTAAATATGTTTGAACCCGTATCTAATGGGTAGGGTTGCGGAATTAAAATCTCAAACCCGATAATACCCGATCCGGCCGAAGTTCTTTTTACTATTATTATGCTACAACGTTTTCTTGGATAATTTCAATTTAAGGCCAATGTGCTCTATCTAGGACTTTATGATATTATAATTATAATTAAACATTTATCATTTTTGACTAGGTGATTATTATATATTTGCGTTTCCTTCTAAATGAACTTCCTTTACGGAAGGATGTTTTAATACTATAACCTAATGTTTGTGTGTTTTGGAAACAAGTTAATCGAGTTTTAAATTGGTTACATTAATTTCCCACATGAAAGATGCAACCCGAAGTGATTTTTTTCCCCAATACCCGACCCTACCCGACCCGTTCATGCATGGTTTACCAACTTATTTTGCGTGCCGCAGGTTGGTTAATAGCCAACCTGAACAAATCGGGTAGGCCCAAAAAATATAGCAAACCCGATCCAACCCGCCCGATGTGCAGCCCTAATAGGGACAGTGCTTCGAGCTAAGTGAGGGGGAGTCACTCATTGGTACGCATTTATGTTTCATACCTTGTAAACTGGTATTATTTTCTTTGCAAAAAAAAAAGCAATGCTAGTTAGGTTGAAAACCCAAAAATGGGCAATCTAAGCAAAAAAGGCTTTAAAAAAAAATGAGTGAGTGGAAAGGATGGAAAATAAAAAGAGATGCTAGGATGAAAACTTGAAAAGGCTCCTAGGCAAAATGAGAGATATGAGAGAGATTTTTTTTTTACAGGACATCATTTAATCTCTTGAACATGAAAAAAGGAGAAGAAAAGAGATGAGCATAGAAGGCCATGAAACCCAAGAAGATATTGTTCGTTGAGCTAAACATTCAATGTAAAACTCATGTTTTATCCTTGGTGGTCTTTTGCTTTTTCTTATTGACTGTTGAACTCTTGAGGACTTGGAACTGTTGAACATTTGACTTTACTCGAGGACGAGTAAAGAAGCTAAGTGTGGGGGAGTTGATATTCATGTAATTTCCGATTGTATGTTTGTATTTTTAACTAGTTTTTATTAGTTCTAGTTGTGGAGATTACACACTTTTGGTGTAATAGTTTAGTTTGTAAAAATGTTTGTAATTGGTTTAGATTAGGTTTATTCTGAGCTCAAACAGGTCTAAAATCACTCCAGGGACCATTGGTGAAAATCAAAAGTGGAAGGAAGGTGCAAAAATTCCAAAACAAAATGAAGATCCTGATTTTTGGTCTTGTACCCGGTCGGGTATGACCTATACCCGATCGGGTAAGTTACTGAAAAATCAAATCGGATCAATCCGCGAACAAGGCAACGTGCAGGGAAGATTTTAACCACGATCAAGTGTCTATACCCGATCGGGTAGCCGACATACCCGATCGGGTATGTCCATGTTTTTCCAGCTTCCGCGAAGCAACTGAAGGCCCGGTCGAGTACCCTATATACCCGATCGGGTACATGACTCTGCAAGCCTAAAAAGCCTATAAATACACTCCATTTCCTTCAGAAGAAGGACACCAATTCACATATACTCTTTAGCTCAGTTTAGATTAGTGTTTTCTTTATATTTTCTATCATTTTTAGTCTCCAAATGAGGAGCTAAACTCTTCCATCTTGGTTTTGCTACTTTGAAGCTTAATGAATTTGTAAGTTGTGAGTTGTTCTCTTTAATCTTCTTCCTTGAATATTAATTCTTCCTTTAAATACTATTTCTATATCAATGTTGGGGAGTGTTACTAAGATGACAATTAGTTAACATCTTGACATTAGTTATAGTAATAGCTATTTCTTCCTCTATGTTAATATTGGGGAGTGTTACTAAGATGACAATTAGTTAACATCTTGATATTAACTATAGTAGGATTCATCTTCTTTAATATTCTTCCTTGAGTATTAATTAATTCTTATTCATATTTCATATTAATATTTTGAACATTACTTAAAGGATCAACTAGTTTTGTTTCATATATTAATTATTACTAGAATCAATCGGTTAATATGCTTGTTATTAATTCGGTTCTTTCAATGGTAATAAACTTGGGTTGTTAATGCATGCTTCTCATGATTAATAAGCCAAGGGGAATTAATTATATTGATTAAACCAATAAATCGCTTGTGTTGAGGTTATCAATCTCAATCGTTTTCATCTTGATTTTATTGCTACTATCAAGTTAATATACGGCGCTTGTTCTATATTGACTAGGTAGTAAGTTTTATTAATGAACGTGTCTCGTTATTAATAACTACCCTCGATGAACTGGATATACTCCTCGATTGAGTATTCGAGAGGAAGATATAACCGGGATCGACGAACATTTCTTTAAGTGGATAAAAGCAAAGCCAAGTCTTCTTCTCATTAATTAAACCACATAACTCGTTCATCTTCGTGTTTAATTTATTAAACCAAATCAAACTAAAACCCCCCATTTTGTTACTAGTTCTATAAAAAGAAAAGTATTCCTTTCCCTGTGGATACGAACCTTACTACGCTATACTACGTATAAGTGTTGTATTGTATTATTATTTTGAGTGCACATCACGACAAAGTGCACGTCACCTGGGTAATGATAAATTTGCAAAAACCGCCGGTTCCATTTAACGGGTAGATTCGGTCCGGGTATACCAAGTTTCGAAATAAGAACCGAACCTTACCCGCCCCGTTTGAGACGGGCCGGTTTGGTCCGAGTCCTCGATTCTTTTTCTTTTGTAAAAAAAAAACACGGCTTTGCAAGCATAGTTCCTAGTTTAAAATTCTCAAATTAATCGCGTATTAATGTAACCATAATATAGTAAAAATTCAAAATAATAGTATAAGCCAACATTTTAAATTAGTTAACAAAATATCGAACCACAAATGTATAAATTAAACCACACACAACCACAATAATTAAAACGCTAATCATCATTCATAAACTAATTAAAAAATTAGCACCATAAATTCATAAGAAATTAAACTACTTACTATACGTATTTGTCTATGAAAATAATTTAAAGCTTATTAAATATCCAAGTATAAGTAAATGAATATGTCACACTTGGTTGAGTAAGAGCCTTGGTTTACAAAAAAAAATATTAAAAAAAGAAAGTTTGATGCATTTGGAATAGAGAATTGAGAAAAATAATTTAGGAGTTTAATTATACGGACTTAAAAACTACTTTTAATAGATAGGGAAGTTTTTTAAATGGAAGTCTTTGTCTAGACACAAGAATATAAAAAACTTGTGTGCGTTGTTAGTATATTACTCCTTCTGTCCCGCTAAGATTGTCCCTGACACTATTCACTTGGTCAACACAGATCACTCTTAATCTCTTACTTTATGTATTAAATTTTTATCAAACTTGATTCTCGTTTTTGCGAATTTAATTTGTAAAGTATATAATGTAGTTTCTGAATATGTAAGTATGTAACTTTTTTTTTCTAAAAATAATTTGAGTACGGACAAAAATAATTTGAGTACGGACAAGCTAAATTCGAGGACGAGTCAACAAAAGCCAACCTCCCTCCATTGTCATCATATGAAGCAGTAGCTCCTTTCCCCGAGGCACTGAGGGAAACAAAGAAGCCAAGAAGAGATGCTGATATCTATGAGACTTTCACCAATTGTGAGGTAAACATTCCACTCCTTCATTTAATTAAAAGTGTCCCTCGATTTGCTAAATTTTTAAAAGAATTATGCACAATCAAGAGGACACAACACTCAAAAGGAAAACAGAAAGTTGAAATTAGTGAACATGTTTCGGCAGTTTTTCAAAGAAAACTCCCAAGAAAATGTACTGACCCGGGCATGTTCACTATACCATGCAAGCTAGGAGACACCGTTTCTAGGGCCATGTTAGACTTAGGGGCATCAATTAACGTGATCCCCTATTATCTATATAAATCTTTGAACCTTGGCCCTTTGAACAAAACCGATGTCGTAATTCAACTTGCCGATAGATCAACTATTTTCCCAAAAGGGGTAGTGGAAGATGTACTAGTTTCGGTAAGTGATCTAGTGTTTCCTGCCGATTTTCACGTACTGGAAATGGAGAGTGATGAACATGAAGTCCCTATTCTATTAGGGAGACCATTTTTAAAAACTGCTAATTCAAGAATTGATGTTTCTAGCGGACTTTTAACTATGGAATTTGATGGAAGGAAAATAGAATATAACATTTATAATTCTATTAAAAATCACTCTTCCTTTAAAGAATCAATTTTGATCATGGAGGAATCACTAGATAAACCACCGACGGTTGAGGTGGTAGCAAGAAAGAAAGCTCGGCCTTACTGGAAAAGGCCGAAAAATAAAATTGACACAAGGCCAAACAGGGCCTTAAAGAAGGATAAAAGGGATGTTCATGATCCCACATAAAAAGCTGAAAATAAAAATAACGTCGTGCCGCGACGTTAACTAAGGCGCTTCTTGGGAGGCAACCCATGCTAAGGTACGCACTCTTTAACTCTCCTTTTATCTCGAATGTCAACTTTGGGAGAATGGGGGACAATTCTCAAAAGAAAATAAGGAAAAAAATCATGTTTTAAAGGCCTGGGGAAATCTCCGATCGGTCATCATCAGTTACCCGGTCGGATCCATGCCGAAAAGAGGATTAAAATGGACCAAACAAGATTCCAGGCTAATGTACCCGATCGAGTAAAAGTCCTACTCGGTCGGGTATAGGGTAAAAAAGAAAGAATTGGGATCGAGTACCCCATACTCGATCGACTAGAAGAAGAAAAAATGATCGAATACCCGATCAGGTATACCTCATACTCGATCGGGTACTCGACCCCTGGAGCCAAACTGAAATTCCGACGCCATACCCGATCGGGTATATTTATATACTCGATCGAGTATATTTCCAAAAAATCCTACGGCGAAGAAAATTCGATCGAGTATACCATTCAATCGAGAACCAGCTCAAAAACAGGCATACCCGATCGGGTAATCGGGGTACCCGGTCGGGTACACGGGTTTTAAACCCAATTCAGACGCCAAAACAGGTCATTTCTTCTTCCCCAAAGGCCCAAATCCTAACCTTCGAACCTCCTTTCCCAAATTCCCCATTTTCGCACCTTCAAGCTTCAATTACTCTCTCGTACCTCAACCAAATCAACCCAAATCACCACCAAAACACTCCCCTAACTCTCCTCTACAACACCATAACCATCAACCCCACCCCCAAACCCTACCCCCAAACCCCAAGTCCGAATCCTAGCCTCCAAATTGCTCAACAATGACACCAAAGAGGGATAGGGCGGGGAGTTGCAATGCTAGGAGACCAATTCCGGGCTATGAAGATGCCCGTTTCTCTCTGGTAATGACAAAGATGAGCACTAGGGACTAGGGCTGCACAAGAATAACCCGAACCCGCATAACCCGCCCGACCCAACCCTACCCGACCCTATTTATTCGGGTATTTTATTTTTAAAAATATTCATGGGTTAAATATGTTTGAACCCGTATCTAATGGGTAGGGTTGCGGAATTAAAATCTCAAACCCGATAATACCCGATCCGGCCGAAGTTCTTTTTACTATTATTATGCTACAACGTTTTCTTGGATAATTTCAATTTAAGGCCAATGTGCTCTATCTAGGACTTTATGATATTATAATTATAATTAAACATTTATCATTTTTGACTAGGTGATTATTATATATTTGCGTTTCCTTCTAAATGAACTTCCTTTACGGAAGGATGTTTTAATACTATAACCTAATGTTTGTGTGTTTTGGAAACAAGTTAATCGAGTTTTAAATTGGTTACATTAATTTCCCACATGAAAGATGCAACCCGAAGTGATTTTTTTCCCCAATACCCGACCCTACCCGACCCGTTCATGCATGGTTTACCAACTTATTTTGCGTGCCGCAGGTTGGTTAATAGCCAACCCGAACAAATCGGGTAGGCCCAAAAAATATAGCAAACCCGATCCAACCCGCCCGATGTGCAGCCCTAATAGGGACAGTGCTTCGAGCTAAGTGAGGGGGAGTCACTCATTGGTACGCATTTATGTTTCATACCTTGTAAACTGGTATTATTTTCTTTGCAAAAAAAAAGCAATGCTAGTTAGGTTGAAAACCCAAAAATGGGCAATCTAAGCAAAAAAGGCTTTAAAAAAAATGAGTGAGTGGAAAGGATGGAAAATAAAAAGAGATGCTAGGATGAAAACTTGAAAAGGCTCCTAGGCAAAATGAGAGATATGAGAGAGATTTTTTTTTTACAGGACATCATTTAATCTCTTGAACATGAAAAAAGGAGAAGAAAAGAGATGAGCATAGAAGGCCATGAAACCCAAGAAGATATTGTTCGTTGAGCTAAACATTCAATGTAAAACTCATGTTTTATCCTTGGTGGTCTTTTGCTTTTTCTTATTGAATGTTGAACTCTTGAGGACTTGGAACTGTTAAACATTTGACTTTACTCGAGGACGAGTAAAGAAGCTAAGTGTGGGGGAGTTGATATTCATGTAATTTCCGATTGTATGTTTGTATTTTTAACTAGTTTTTATTAGTTCTAGTTGTGGAGATTACACACTTTTGGTGTAATAGTTTAGTTTGTAAAAATGTTTGTAATTGGTTTAGATTAAGTTTATTCTGAGCTCAAACAGGTCTAAAATCACTCCAGGGACCATTGGTGAAAATCAAAAGTGGAAGGAAGGTGCAAAAATTCCAAAACAAAATGAAGATCCTGATTTTTGGTCTTGTACCCGGTCGGGTATGACCTATACCCGATCGGGTAAGTTACTGAAAAATCAAATCGGATCAATCCGCGAACAAGGCAACGTGCAGGGAAGATTTTAACCACGATCGAGTGTCTATACCCGATCAGGTAGCCGACATACCCAATCGGGTATGTCCATGTTTTTCCAGCTTCCGCGAAGCAACTGAAGGCCCGGTCGAGTACCCTATATACCCGATCGGTACATGACTCTGCAAGCCTAAAAAGCCTATAAATACACTCCATTTCCTTCAGAAGAAGGACACCAATTCACATATACTCTTTAGCTCAGTTTAGATTAGTGTTTTCTTTATATTTTCTATCATTTTTAGTCTCCAAATGAGGAGCTAAACTCTTCCATCTTGGTTTTGCTACTTTGAAGCTTAATGAATTTGTAAGTTGTGAGTTATTCTCTTTAATCTTCTTCCTTGAATATTAATTCTTCCTTTAAATACTATTTCTATATCAATGTTGGGGAGTGTTACTAAGATGACAATTAGTTAACATCTTGACATTAGTTATAGTAATAGCTATTTCTTCCTCTATGTTAATATTGGGGAGTGTTACTAAGATGACAATTAGTTAACATCTTGATATTAACTATAGTAGGATTCATCTTCTTTAATATTCTTCCTTGAGTATTAATTAATTCTTATTCATATTTCATATTAATATTTTGAACATTACTTAAAGGATCAACTAGTTTTGTTTCATATATTAATTATTACTAGAATCAATCGGTTAATATGCTTGTTATTAATTCGGTTCTTTCAATGGTAATAAACTTGGGTTGTTAATGCATGCTTCTCATGATTAATAAGCCAAGGGGAATTAATTATATTGATTAAACCAATAAATCGCTTGTGTTGAGGTTATCAATCTCAATCGTTTTCATCTTGATTTTATTGCTACTATCAAGTTAATATACGGCGCTTGTTCTATATTGACTAGGTAGTAAGTTTTATTAATGAACGTGTCTCGTTATTAATAACTACCCTCGATGAACTGGATATACTCCTCGATTGAGTATTCGAGAGGAAGATATAACCGGGATCGACGAACATTTCTTTAAGTGGATAAAAGCAAAGCCAAGTCTTCTTCTCATTAATTAAACCACATAACTCGTTCATCTTCGTGTTTAATTTATTAAACCAAATCAAACTAAAACCCCCCATTTTGTTACTAGTTCTATAAAAAGAAAAGTATTCCTTTCCCTGTGGATACGAACCTTACTACGCTATACTACGTATAAGTGTTGTATTGTATTATTATTTTGAGTGCACATCACGACAAAGTGCACGTCACCTGGGTAATGATAAATTTGCAAAAACCGCCGGTTCCATTTAACGGGTAGATTCGGTCCGGGTATACCAAGTTTCGAAATAAGAACCGAACCTTACCCGCCCCGTTTGAAACGGGCCGGTTTGGTCCGAGTCCTCGATTCTTTTTCTTTTGTAAAAAAAAAACACGGCTTTGCAAGCATAGTTCCTAGTTTAAAATTCTCAAATTAATCGCGTATTAATGTAACCATAATATAGTAAAAATTCAAAATAATAGTATAAGCCAACATTTTAAATTAGTTAACAAAATATCGAACCACAAATGTATAAATTAAACCACACACAACCACAATAATTAAAACGCTAATCATCATTCATAAACTAATTAAAAAGATAGCACTATAAATTCATAAGAAATTAAACTACTTACTATACGTATTTGTCTATGAAAATAATTTAAAGCTTATTAAATATCCAAGTATAAGTAAATGAATATGTCACACTTGGTTGAGTAAGAGCCTTGGTTTACAAAAAAAAAATATTAAAAAAAGAAAGTTTGATGCATTTGGAATAGAGAATTGAGAAAAATAATTTAGGAGTTTAATTATACGGACTTAAAAACTACTTTTAATAGATAGGGAAGTTTTTTAAATGGAAGTCTTTGTCTAGACACAAGAATATAAAAAACTTGTGTGCGTTGTTAGTATATTACTCCTTCTGTCCCGCTAAAATTGTCCCTGACACTATTCACTTGGTCAACACAGATCACTCTTAATCTCTTACTTTATGTATTAAATTTTTATCAAATTTGATTCTCGTTTTTGCGAATTTAATTTGTAAAGTATATAATGTAGTTTCTGAATATGGAGCTTTTTCCCGGAATAATGCTAATTAAATAAATAATTCCCAAAATACTGCCGGGTTAAGAATAATTCCCAAAATACTGCTGGGGTTAACCACGGTTAAGGAAAGCCGCCACTTCAAGTGGCGGCTCTTGTGAAGCTCTACAAAAGCCGCCACTTGAAGTGGCGGCTCTTGTTAAACGTACCTGCTGCAGCACCAATTTAAACAACTAAACCTGTAATAACCTATAATAACCACCAATTTAAACAACTAAACCTGTAATAACCTATAATAACCAGATTATGTGCTCATCAGAGACTCAAAGTACATTCCAGTAAAAAAAAAAACAACCAAACATATGATTTACTAAGAAAACATATACCCGAAACACAAAACGAATCAATGAAACTACATTACAACATACATCCAAAACACAAAACGAATGAATGAAACTTCATATTATGAGACTTTCACAAACGGAATCAGTACACCACAAAATTGAGTATGATCCATAAAAGTTATAATAAATCTGGTGTATCCCAAAATGATTCGATCTGCTAGTGCATACTACAACTTTCACACAATAAGTGAAATACAAATATCATAACTCAACGTGATCATCATCATCATGAAGCTCATGTAGTTGTGCTCGGGGACGTCTGCGCTGGTTACGAGGCTGAAGAACAACTCTATCACGTCGGACTGCCTGAGAAGACCCTGCTGCGGATGTAGATGCAGTGGAATGCTGAGACGCGGCCATATATCCATAATCGACTCGACCCAATACATCAGCACACAGTGAAACAATGCCTGAACAAGCGTCATGGTATCCCTGTACATCTACCGCCTCATCAAGTATAGCAGTCGCTCTGTCATGGATGCTACGCAAAGCCCGTGTCTGTAATGCAAACATGGTTATTAGTGAAAAACACATGAATAAATATATAAAGATATTTTATTGACTATGTTGTTTACCGTCATATGAAGAGCGACTGAGCTAGGCTGGTAATGATCAGTGGGTAAACGAAAACTGGGAGAGATAAACACTCGTGTGATGGTGTAATACCATGTCATGTAGTCTACAGAAGCTGTGGGGACTAAAGATGGGATCCCGTCCACTATATACGCCGCTCTATCATCCCACATAGTGATATACTGAATATGGCGCATCCCCCAATCTTCAGTGTGCTTCCCCCGTCTATCAATCTTGTGCAAATCCACAGATGTATCACAAGGTCCGGGAGTAACCTGCTGCAACCCAAACTGGCGTAGTACGCGATCAGGAAAGTAATGCTCCACAACATCAAAACATATCAAAGGCACACGTGCTCGCCATATCTGAGTGTGCTCTCGGGCAACAGGAGGCAACAGGCCTAGAATCTCATCAGTGTACGGCATCCACGTAATCTATAATATAAAATTAAGTTATACCATGGTTTATAAAAACATAAAACAAATGACTTACATTTAATGATATACCTGATCATCACACAAGCGATCTAAAGCATCTCGGTAGTATCCTAACCCAGCAGCGGATGACGTGCGCGTGACATGAGCAAATAGCCATCTGACACATTGTAATGTATAAGAATATATAACAGGATTCACGTACGTCATACAAAAAAAAATCGTAAACATACCTACGACCCAAAGGATCCTCACCACGAACATGATGTGGCCCAAGTACTGCGTGCTGATCCATATCATCATCAAGAGGACCACCATCTACCCCATGATATCGCAGTATGACAGGTCTGCCGATATGAATTTGCTCCCATGACCATAGCTGTATGAGCAATAAAAACCCACCCATCTCTCCACCGTCACGATGACAACCTCGACATAACTGCCGATATAGGTATGCTAAAGTGGCACTACCCCAGCTATAAAATGCAGCTACATCAAAAGACTGCAGAATGGGTAAATACAAGACCTGCACCTCATTCCCACTCTTGTCTGCAAACGTGGAAGCTCCCATAAACATCAGAATGTATGCTCTCGCGTACTGCTGCACAACATCATCATCAGCATCAGCAGGTAAACCAACAAAATGCTCTCTCAACCAAGCCATCCTCAAAGCAGACCCCCGAATATCTGTCCCCGGGTGTGGCCTTACTCCCAACAATCTATGTACCACATCAACCCACAGTCTACATGCAGTCCCAGTAACTGCCCGACCCTGGATCGGTAGACCTGCCAATACAGCCACATCTCCTAATGTGATCGTGACCTCACCCACCGGTAAATGGAATGTGTGAGTCTCCTGTCGCCAACGCTCAAGTAGAGCGGTAAGTAATGCTCTATCTATATGCAAAGTCGAAACTAATCTATGAACACCATAAAACCCGGCTAATCGAACGTAATGAAGAATCCTATCGTCCACCCCCATGTGGAATGTACTGCGTAGGTGCTCACGACACCTATCTACCTGAACATCCAGGCCACGCCACACATCCTCGCTCCGGTGCGTGGCCTGCAATGTCAGGACTGAAGGATCAATCGGTCCGGGATCCACTGACACCTGCATCGGCGCTGTAAAAAGTAATAAGTGTATTAGTTATTTCATTTTAATATTAAATTAAAATTATATATTTATTAATATTGCTAATGCATTTGCGAATAAAAGAACAACATTACCCAGTAGAACTCCCTACGTTTCCCTCTGATCTTCTAGCACATGTGGTCCTGTTATGCCCTGTTTGCTTGCAGTTACCGCATCTCACAGTACCTTTAGGACCTTCATCCATTTCATTTCTCAATCGTTTAGCCTTAGGACGACCTTTAGCGCGAATCATCGACGGGTCATGCACAACCGCTAATATATGTGAACAAGGAATCTTATAAATATTCAGCTTCTGACATGTGCAATGGCGACGTTGCAAATTCACCGTTTGTTTTCTGCCACCCTTCCCCGTGGTTCGACCACCACGACCCGTCTCTACTTGGTATAAACCATGGCCTATGTCAAATATTGTGACCTTGTGATGCTTTGCCTTTTCCATATTTTTCTCTATCATTTCGGTCACTTGCTGGCAGTAGCGATGCCCTTCTGCTAATCTTCTCTTACTAGTTTCTCTTCTTTCCACAAAATAGGCATTCACACGATAAAATGATAACTCAACTAAGGCGGTTACAGGTAGGTATCGTGCACTCTTCATGACACTATTGAAAACTTCAGCCATGTTTGTTGTTGTGGTGCCATACCTGTACCCCCCGTCGTGGTGTAAAGACCACTTCTCCAAACCAATGTTGGCTAGATATTCTCGTGCTTGTGCCTGCATTTCGCCTATCTTATTAAATCCACCATCAAATTTCTTTTTTTGGCGTTGACTTGCTGTCCATATGAACAGATTCTTCAGGTGAATGTCTTTAAATTGAGTATGCAGATTAGAAGCGACATGGCGTATGCAAAGCCTATGTCGTGCATCTGGCTCCTCCCATCCACCACCTACCTCATTAAATGCCTTCATAATTCCAGCATGTCGATCTGAAATAACACACAATTCTCTGCGTGTGATAAAATGACGTATGCACGCCATAAACCAGGGCCAACTCTCTCCATTCTCCGATTCACAGATCGCAAATGCCAAAGGGAATAGTTGATTATTAGCATCACTACCCATTGCCACCAACAATGTACCTTTATACTTCCCGTACAAGTGTGTTCCATCGATGGTTAGTAAGGGACGACAATGTTTAAAGCCCTTAATGGATGGCTTAAATGCCCAAAAAACCCTTTGAAACTGCTGAACATCAGTGGTACCTAAAAGATGGAGAAAATTAAGAGGACAAATTTATAATGAAATTTAATGTGATATAATAATGATTTTAATAACTCATTGGTACCTGAAAGAGGTGGGTACCAATGCACGACTGTCCCTGGATTGGAATGTTGTAATGCCAACATGAAATGAGGCAATTCAGAATACGACGCCTCCCAATCTCCAAATATTTCACCGATAGCTTTTTGTTTAGCCAACCAACTTCGCTTATACGAAGGTATATAGCCGTACCTTTCCTTCATAAGCTGACTAATAGTGCGGACTTTTAGTGATGGATCGGTACGAAGAAGATCAATAATTTCATGTGCTATGAACTGAGCTGTGATACCAGCATGGTCATTGTTATCGACGTTACCTACACAAGTAGGTATATGAGGACCTGCATAACGAACAACTTTGAACATATCTAGCTTCTCATGTTTTTTGGTAGCCCGGATCCGCCAAGTGCAGCCACAGTCTTTTCTCCTCTTACACTCTGCCACCCATTTGTGTTTGTCAGACTCAACAACTGTGAAAAATTGGTTCCTCTTTACAGAGTATGCTCTAACCATGTTGATCAGTTGTTTCTTATTATCAAACTCTTGCCAACCTCAAACTCACCATCTACAGAAAAACGACTACAAGTTGTAGAACCCTTCCATGATTCATCATATCCCGCAGGGAGCTCATAAACTTTAGTGTAGTGGCTGGATGGAGCATTGCCACTCACGAGATCACCACCATCTTCATCTGAATCTGTTAGCGCGTCGTGGTTCACATTTTCATCTGCATCATCGTCAGTGCACTGTGAATCTAGAAACGTTGCAGCACTGTTCACATATATTCCATTCTCCTGTGTAACCATATTCATCACAACTGGAACACTTGGGGATGTAAAAGACAATGGCGGGTGGCCAGGTTGTATGGGCAACACCGCCACTTCTTCAACATATATCTCCATGGTATGCATTTCAAGATTCTCGATTACAGTCCACATTCCTGTAACGGCTTCGTCGTCAGCAAGAGGCATCAACATGTATGATCCACCATGCATGGGATATTTAACCTTCAAATCCAACGTCTTCATACGATTGATGGATGTGGCGGTATAAATTTTATTCGTTATTTCAGCCAGATCCACCCCACGGGAAACAACAATTATCTTCCGAAACCCTCCTTCATATTGAACTCCGTTTGACTCCTCGATAATATTTCCTCCCCATTGACAAACAATGGAGAAGTTTCTAGACATATTCTACGAAAAAATGTTCCAAAAAAAAGTATGACGTATGCCGTTATTTTAAAATCAACTACAATTACTATAATTGAAACGAAAAGTATTACATCGTAGATACATAGTAAAATTTCATACCATTCAAGTAGGACTAATAATAATTAACTAGTGACAAAAAAATAGAGTAATGAAAAAACAACAAATTAACACATGATTAATTAACACTAGTTAATTAGTTGTAGAAAAGCAAAGTCCGTTAATAAACAATTAAACAACAACAACTGCCAGCAAATCAACAACAATTTTGAGCAAACCAAAAACAATTTCAAACAATTTCGAGCAATAACTAAAAAAAACCTAGCTTTACCAAATATGGTGAAACTTGGTATAATTCAAATTTTACAAATTATATAAATTCAATCATTATAACAAGATTAAGAACTTATATATTTCACAACATCAAATACAAAGAAAATAATTAAAAAAACAACTAATTTCGAACACCAAATTAAAAAACTTAGGTTTAGCAAAAATGGTGGAATACCTCTATTCAAACGGTAGAAAGTCGCTAGAATGGAGAACAAACGACCTCGGGTACACCACGACTATTTTCCCTTTGATTTGAGCTTCTTTTGGACGAGAACTGGCAAGAATCGGGGCACCACTCACGGCTGTCGTCGTCGTCCGTCGGTTGCTGCAGAGTGAGGTCTGCTTCGTTCGTCGCCTGGGAAGGAGAGGATATGTCTACGAATTAATGAGCCGCCACTTCAAGTGGCGGCTTTTGTATTGCTATTGAAGAGCCGCCATTCCAATTGGCGGTTTTTGTGAATACAGTTCAAGAACCGCCACTTCAAGTGGCGGCTTTTCTTAACCGTGGTTAACCCAGCAGTATTTTGGGAATTATTCTTAACCCGGCAGTATTTTGGGAATTATTTATTTAATTAACATTATTCCTGGAAAAAACTCCTGAATATGTAAGTATGCAACTTTTTTTTTCTAAAAACAATTTGAGTACGGACAAAGATCTGTTTGTTTTTATCGTCGGTCAAGCATCGTAAACCGAATTGTCCCAAACATATAATAGAGATTATTAAAATAATGTTTTAAAACGGTTCGATCCGGGTACCGTTTTTTCAAATTTTAAGACCCGTTCGGTTCCTAAGTTTTCAGGACCCGCCCCGCCCCGAACCGTTTGGGCTTTCCAAAATTAGGACCCGACCCTAACCCGCGCTGAACCTGTATCATCCTGCCCGACCCGCGGTTCCAATAACCGTTTGCCCACCCTATTTCATACCACCATAGCACTAATCCTCCCCTGGTTGCGAAGGTCTGCACGTACACTACGTACGTATCATAGATGCTCTTATCAATTCCAATTTCCATCAAAGTATAAATCTGCTATTTATATCTCCCTAGTGCGGTGCTTTTTTGAGTTTGATTGTCTATTTAGCTTGAAATTGAGGTATGGTGGAGCTAGGGTTTAGAATTTTTCAATCCCTAACTTGGCCTGTTTTTTAAGAATCCAAATTAAGGGGTTTTGTGTCATATTTGGATATTTTAGATCATTCTTTGTAGGAGAGTATGCGTAATGAGGTCATCAAGTAAATTTACTAGTGGTACACTATAAATGATATGAAAGAATTTGGTTAGCTGCCTTACGTTTGATCTCTTAAGAGATGTCGTATTGCATTAAATAGAAATGATCTTTGTCTTTCCAACATACATGTATGAATGTATGATTCTGGACTACACATTTGAATTTAGTTTGTTCCAGAGTTTTGCTTGGTATATTTTCTTTGAGCTCATGAGAGGACCTGATGCAGCTATATCATTATTCTATACTTGCATAGGTGATTTCTTAAAGCACAAATCACAAGAATCGGGCAGAGTGGACTCGAGTGATATTTACTTCGAAGGTCCTTTTCTTATACCCAATGTAAGATTCAAACTTTTCCTTATGGCTCACCATTCCCTATCAAATTTCATGCCTACCCCTAAGTCAGAGGATCTGCTTCCTTAGACTTTAAGTATTTTAATTTTTTAAGACGTCAATAAAATTCTACTGGACCCTAAGAACTTAAAAGTTAAAGACACAAACATGATTCATAAATTTGATAAAATTACTTAATGATGCTCATCAGTTCGGTTCCGTCGGTTTCGGTTTTAGGAAATGTAAAACTGAGAACGGAACCACACAACTTGAGTTGGTTTCGGATAAATTCGGTCAGTTTGCATCGTTTCGGTCGGTTATAGCACGTTTCGGCCGGTTTGTTAACCCAAAATCATAAACCTTTCTTGCAAAAAAAATCATAAACCTTAAACCAAAATGCTGATGGGTTGGTCGGTTTTGATTTCATTTGATTCGGTTTTGGTAGGTTTTGGTTTTTTGGTTTTTTTTTGTTCACCCCTAAGAATTAGTGCATGACCCTATATTTCATCAGGAACTCAAAGAAAAAGATGGGCTTTATTGTTGAAGTATGCCAGCTTCTCTTTGACAACCTCAAATGCTTTCCCTTCTTATTTTGAGCTCCTCATTCTGAATCTCTTCATCGACCTAGTGTTATCTTTTAAGTAGTTGAGCATTTTTTATTTGTCTGATTGTTGTGATTATTTAGAGTAGGAAAATGGCTATTGAGCAGACTAAACCAAAGTTTAGTATCTCTATGCTTCACTTTGTCTAAAATAAATAAGATGAGGAACTATCTAATCCTGGTATTTTTTTAGTGTGTGTGTATAAAAGCATACTCCATGTTTCCCATTATGACACTTTGGCCCCTATAAATATTTCAAGATCTAGCTAGAGTACTGGATCTTTGGTTTGAAATCCTTAAACCTGACCTAAATATGTTTTGTATTGATTTGAAACAGTCTGAACTTCCAATATTGAGACATCAACCTCTTTCTTTCATTCTTATAATTTTTGAAATAGTGAATTATCCCATATAAATAGGCTAATGAGAGATTCATTGTGCCTTGCATATCTTTTTGGCTGTTTCTGAAATATACTATCGCTCACTTTGACTATAATCAGTTTTTATTATTCTCTGTTTTCAGTGTTTCGGCTATTACACAAACTAGAGAAAGAGACGACACATGAAAAAATGAAACTTTTTGACGCACATTGTCATCTCCAAGATCCAAAGATCCTTCACATGCTTCCACAAATAATTAGGAGCGCCCTTGACAGAGGAGTGGTTCATTTTGCAGTTAATGGTGTGTCGGAGAAGGATTGGCAAACCGTCAAGAAGATGAGCATAGAATACCCCAGTGTGGTTCCAAATTTTGGGCTCCACCCTTGGTTCATCACCGATAGGAGTCCTCATTGGCTAGGTACACTAAAGGATCACTTAGAGGGGACACCCGAAGCTGCAGTTGGTGAGATTGGTTTGGACAAAGGATCGTTCGGTAAGAAAATTGATTTTTCCGATCAGGTCGAAGTCTTCCGCCAGCAACTCCATCTTGCAAAAGACCTCAAAAGACCTGTTTCCATACATTGTGTTCGTGCTTATGGGGATCTTCTCGATATCCTTAAATCTGTAGGTCCCTTCCCTTGTGGAATCGTTCTTCATTCTTTCCTCGGTTCTGCCGAAATGGTCCCTGAATTTGCAAAGCTAGGTGCTTACTTTTCGTTCTCTGGGTTTTTGATGTCATTGAAAGAGAACAAGGCAAAGAAGATGATAAGATCAGTTCCTATGGATAGGATTTTGTTGGAGACCGATGCACCCGATGGGTATCCCAAAATGGGCAATCCAGAAGATGCTTTGGTTTTAGTAGGAGAAGGCAAAGAAAGGCTAAACCACCCGGGTAATATTAGTGTCATACTTGACTATGTGGCGGCTTTGCTTGATATGAGTAGTGATCAACTTGCAGAAGCAAGCTTTTCAAATGCACTGAAGCTGTTTTCATTTGAAGGCTCAAAACTGATGCAGTAAGGTTGTACTTCTGATTTAGTTAATCTTCAATTTGTATACAAACTATTTGTAACACTCTAGGTTCTTTGTGTTGAATAAAAAATGCTAGTTTGAAATGATGATCATATATACAGTGTGGATAACATGATGAGTGCAGAGAATACAAGGGAAAGAAATCATGATTTGTGGTGCTGCGAGCCTGCGACCATGTTGAACTTAATATTGAAATAGATTCTCACTCAATCAAAGAGTTTCAGTTTACTAGACATATATTGGATCTTTGGACTAAAGGAGAGTTGCACCTCTATTTAAAATTGCTCAAGTGGGTTATATGATTAAAGTAATTTAAAACCATTATTATATACTCCACATTATCCTTAGTATAATATTCATTAATCAGCATTATTCTTAACAGAATGTTTGGAAGCCGTTGATACTTTATATCCTAATCCCAAAAAAATATACATCCAAAATTATGAGAAGCTTAAAAAGAAAGGAAGTGAAGACTTTAAGGAATTGGTACTATATCAAATGAGAATGTCAAAAAAATGAAATGATTATTTTTGATAGATGTTTTGTTTATAAATGCGCAATGAATTTTTTTCTTAGATGAGCATTTTAATATATTTTGTTAGTGAACAATTTTATTATAACATAACTTTAATAATGAATTGTTATGCTTTACATACTTAAATTACATTCGTACGGCCGGTACTGGTATTATAGAGGTCAAAGGCTATTTAAATTGAAGAGGACCCAAATTGTTATAAAACCGGTCTACATAGAAACATGAAAAATAAAAGTATTGTTGGGGTATAAAATTAAAAAATGTTGCTTGACCAAGAGTTTCATTGGGACGAAAAATATATTATGTCCAAGATGTATCGTTTTAGATTGGCCTAATTTGGTATCATTCGATCTCAAAATTTAAAACCGTTTTCCTATATGTTTCAAATGGTATGATTTCAGTTTAAGATGAACTTTTTTTTTTTTTTTTTTTTTTTTAATCCCAGTGCACACCATCCGAGGATGGGGTAGGGACTGGGGAACACCCTACCTATTTATTAATAAGGAAAGATACATAATAGGAGGACATAATGCCGAGCCTACCAAGAAAAATATTAGATTACATACGGATAACTAATAGCATCAAATTTGAGAATGCCTACAAAATGATTAAAGTGATTTTGTGATCTTTTTATCTGGATCTTATTGTAGGCGATGTAGTCTGCTGCTCTATTGACACCCGGATCAATATATGAAAATGTGAAGCGATGACCGTTGTAGAGTCTTCGAATTAGACAGATATGTGTCCAATGGGTCCAGTGATGTAAACTTTCTCCACGTATAGCATTACAAACCTGTATATTATCAAGTTCAATAATAAAATTGGTTTGGATTAATGTTTCGAAAAGAGGTCTAAAGTAGATAATGGCCTTATAGAGAGCACACGTAAGGTCCAAGTTCTGCAAAGTGTGTGCGGCGTGCCCTTTATAGTTGCCATTATTATCTCGAAAAATCAAACCAGTCCTAACAAAGTTCATATGGACAGGCCGAGAAGCAATATTCACTTTAATATAATTATAGTTGGGCTTGATCCAATGACAAAGGTGGATAGTGTTTAATTTAGGGGTATTCTTAGTAAGGAGGTGGATATTGTATGGTGAGGGGGAGGTAGTCTTCAGGGGCCTGGCAACCGAGGTTAGATAGAGATCTTTCCTTATAAGAGTGATAGCCTCAGTGCTAGTGATAATTCTATCATCATAAAGTAAAGTGTTACGAATTTTCCAAAGATTCCAAATAATGATATTAGGAACTAAAAAGTTTAAATCTTTGATCGGTCCTTTAAAGTCAAAATACCAATGATTAATGTACTCATTGATGCCGCCATTTTGATTTTTATGGAAATGAAAAAGGACTTCAAAATGCCTCCAAACATTTACCGCGGTGGCACAGTGAAGGAAGAAGTGATCCATAGTGTCAACGTTATTACAGAGCACACATTTGAAGGGACCAAGGATCCCGAAGGATTGGAGTTTATTTTCAAAAGGCAGCAACTTGTTGAACATTTTCCATAGGAGAAAAGAGATCTTGAGGGGAATTTTAGAGTTCCAAATAAATTTAGAATTTGGCATATTATTCATTTTAGGGCGGATTACATCATAGGCACTCTTAAAAGAAAAAGAACCTTTCCTATTAGGTTGCCAGACAAGGGAGTCCTTATTATCAGTAAAGATGGGGGCATGTTTATTAATGAAATCAGTGTAGTACCTGGGAATCTTGTCAGCCAATGCAGCGATAAGAAGATTGTTTTGAAAGGCCTGTCTAACAGTAGTATCGGGGAAGGGGGGGTCAATATCAATTATGTCAATAAGCTTACCTTTGCCCGTCCAGTTGTCAAACCAGAAACAAGCCGATCCATCATTGATTGTAATAGCAATGTTATCATTAAAGGTGTCTTGGACAGAATTGACGGCATTCCAGAAAATCGAAAGATGAGGTTTTTTCAGGGAATTAACCCACTTGGCCCAAAGGCTAGAGTTGGTTTTAAGTTTCCAGTTAAGCTTTAGCAGAAAGGTTAATTGGATATGTTGGAGGGACCGAAAGCCAAGACCATTTTCCTCTTTAGGAAAACAAACTTTAGACCATTTCCGCCAAACGTGTCTATTATGAGTAGGAGTTTTATCCCATAAAAAAGAAGAGCATTTTTTCTCAATATCATTTAAGATAGAAAGAGGGATTTTGGCAGTGGCCATATGGTATAGGGGAAGGGAAGACAGGACATGCTTAATCAAAATCATCCTCCCACCAACCGATAGGAGGTTATGCTTCCAACCTGAGAGCTTATTATCGACCTTATCAAGAATGTGTTCAAAGTACACCCTTTTAGTTCTACCCTTAAAGATATTCGCACCTAAGTACATAAATGGAAAAGAGCCTTGGGGGATTTTAAAAATACTTTTAATCAGCATATGAGAGGAAGTCGTGGCATGTTTGGAGATAATGTAGAAGCTTTTTTGAGTGCTAATACGTTGTCCCGAGTAGTGTTCAAAATCAGTGATGGTTTTATGCAACAGAGTAATGGTTTTTTTATTATCGTTAGAAAAGACAATCAAGTCATCGGCATAAGAGAGATGGGTGATTAAAGGTACACCCATGTGAGAGCTATAACCTGTTATGTTTTTGTAGGAAAACATATTGTTTAAATGATGAGTAAGAACCTGGTTGATAATAATAAATAAAATGGGGGAGAGAGGATCACCCTGTTTGACACCCCTTGAGGGTTTGAAAAAACCATGAGGGTTTCCATTAAGAATAATAGAATACCACGTAGCGTACAGATTGTTTAAAATCAGATCAATAAAACGCGGGTGAAAACCAAATTTACCTAGAGCATGTTTAATGAAATTCCAAGAGCATCTGTCAAAGGCTTTAATCATATCAAATTTGAAAATGATATTGTGACCTCTAACTTTTTTATCAATACTATGAGTAAGCTCTCTAAGGATCAGAATGTTATCAGAGATTTCTTTTCCGGGCTGGAAAGCAGTTTGCTCCAGAGAAATGATTTTAGGAAGCAAAGTACTGATCCTGACAGTTAAGATTTTGGTAAAAATTTTATTAATAAAATTGCTCAGACTGATAGGTCTAAATTTTGAGAACTTATAGGCGTTTGGTTCTTTAGGGATAAGGATAATTAGAGTATGCCCGATAGACTTAGGGATAGGGACCCCACACATAAATTCAGAGACAGCATTGTATAAATCAGAGGCAATAATATCATAACAGAATTGATAAAAAGTACCATCAAAGCCATCAATCCCAGGGACACTATCTTTATTAAGATTAAAAACAGCCTCTTTAATCTCTTGAGCAGTAACATTTCCCAACAGGAGTAAGTTATCTTGATTAGTAACTTTGGGAGTTATACAAGAAAGGTAATCAGTGTAGTCCCCCTGATTAAAAGTGTTATCCTCAGTGAAGAGAGTAGAGAAATAAGCCACAGCATTATCACTAATACTTTTTTGGTCTTCCAGCCAAGAGTTGTCCTCCAATTGAATTCTATCAATTTGGAGTTTTTTATGTTTGGCTTTTAGAGTAAGATGGAAAAACTTTGAGTTAGCATCACCCTCTTTAAGCCATTTTACTCTAGCTTTTTGTCTATAATAGGTTTCAAGGTAATTTGACACTTGGATATAATTAGCTTGGGCCTCTTTAAGAAGGGCAAAGTTCTCATCAGAGTTGTACTCATCCACCTTGGCCTCCAAGAGACTTAAGGTACTTTCCGCTTCAGAATGTTTATCAAAAATATTACCAAAGCAGGAAATATTCCAATTCCTAAGGTCTTTTTTTAGTCTTTTAAGTTTGAGAGAAAATTTCCACATGCCAAAACCCTCAGAGGGGAGATCCCAAGAGTCTCTAACAATTCTAAGAAAATCTTTATGTTTGGTCCACATGTGCTGAAACTTAAAAGTTCTGGGGCCAGACTTTTGAGTCACTGATTGAGTAAGAAGTAAAGGGTTGTGGTCAGAGACACATCTGTTCATCTTTTTCAAGGAAAAGTTTAGATCAAGACTGTGGAATTCAACAGAAACCATTAATCTGTCAAGTTTTTTGAGAACCAACCCTTTTTTGCGTTTACCAATCCAAGTGTAGGGACTACCTTGAAACTTGATCTCAGATAAGCAGTTATCATTAATAAACTCATTGAAATCATTCATGTCATATCTATTAGGAATAGAGTTACCTTTGTATTCAGTGTTATCAGAAATGACATTAAAATCTCCAGCAACAATCCAGGGTTTTGGGCCACTGGTTGTTCTGAAGGTAGTGAGATCCTTCCAAAGGGTTTGTCTAGAGAGCCTGTCATTGCTACCATAGACCACAAAGATCATATAATTGATGTGACAGTTGTTGTCAGTAGCAGATAAGTTGATGCATTGATCATAATCAGAAAGAATAGTGATATCAAAGTTAGTGTTCCAGAAGATCCAAATTTTATTTTTGTGGTGGGCATAGCTATAGCAGAAGTTTAGGGCCACCATCTTTCCTTTTAAGAGCTTGGGGTTGATTTTAGGTTCAATGATAGCAACAAGGTTCACATTATTGGACTTACAAAGATGTTTCAGCCTGTTTAGGGACTGGGTATTACCAATCCCAAAAATATTCCATATTAAGAGACTAATCATAAGAAACCGGGAGAATAGAGAAGCTATTGGACCTGAGGTCATAGGAGTGTGATTTGTTGTGATTAGTTAAAGTTTTTGTTTCACTGTTGGAAATTAGTTTGGGACCCTCATCAGAGTGATAATGTCTGGGGTCCTCATCCATTTCCATTTCTATAGGATCTTCCTCAACAATGGTTTGACTCGTTAAATCAGTTATACATATATTATCACTTACATGAATGATAGTGTCATTAATGTGAGGATGAAGGGTGAGCTTATCCTGTTCGGTTGGGGGAATTTGGGCGCTTTCATTGTTGCAGGATTCAGAATGTTTGTTGGTTAAGTTGCCTTGATCTATCTCCTTACTATTTGGGGCAGTAACTAGTTGTCCATCATTTGGTAGGGAAGTAGCCCCCTCTAAGGCTAGGGGGACATCAGGAGTAGTATCTGTAGGGAGTGTCTTTCCCAGCTTTTGATGATCAGGTGGTGTCAAATCTTCAGTGATATTATCCTCATTTGTACCCCCTTGACCTAAGGGGACATTAACTGTTTTAAGCCCAGAAGATTCACCTGCAACCAAAGTATTAATTTCTTTCCTACGCCAGTAGGAAGAAGGTTGTGAAGTATCACTGGTATCAGGGACAATGTTTTTGCCCATGTCCACAACTTTAGGATTTACCACATCAAAAGCAGGGTTGTCACCTGTAAGGTTATTGGGACTGGTCTTATTAACTTGTGGGGGGGCAGATTTTGGGCAGCTACCATCAACGTGCCCGAAACGAAAACATTTCTTGCAGTATTGAGGCAGCTGCTCCTCAAGACGAATGGGCTGCCAGTAGCCCTCATATCCTTCCTCTTCCAACCAGAAGCGGTCGGGGATGGGTTTAAGGAGGTCGATTTCAACTTGCACTCTAGCAACAGAGGGTCTGAGCTTATCTAGGGTAGCTCGGTCACATCGGAGGGGTTGACAGAAGGCGGAGCATAGCTCAAATAGAAATTTTTCTTCAAAAAGATGGAAAGGGAGATGGAGTAATTGGATCCAGATTGGGACAAAGGATGACTCTTTGTCCGGGTGATACCCAGGGTACCAACGTGAGATTCTCATCGGGAAACCAAGAATGGACCATGGGGTCCGTGAACGACACCGAATGTATTCGGTTTTGTCATTGAAAGAAATAATAATTTCATCTTGGTAAAGAAGACCAATGGTGCAAGATTTGTAGTTCAGAGCTTCAAAGACTTTTCGAATAGCTTTGACAGGAGGTCTACCTTTGATGAACTTACCTACCAGGGCATATTGGAGATTAGAGGCCAGTTTGTCCGATCTTGATTTCGGTATCTTGACCGAGAGTTTGCCTTGGTGTTTTCCCAGAACCAGACTTTCCTCTGGTTCCGCCGCTGAAGCTCTTGGGTTCCCGGCGACTATCGCCGCCCAGGTTTTGGGGGGGGGGGGGGGGGGGGGGGGGCTCCCCCATCTGAAAGCCGATGAATCTAGATTTTGGGGTTTTTCGCCAGAGCTTCTCTCTCTAAAGAGTCGTTTTTTGATGAGTTTCAACTAGTGATGACAGTTTAAGATGAACTAAATTTTCTTAACTACTTATTATTCAATTCGATATCATTACAAATCTGGTCGGTATTGGTTCAGTTTGATTTTTATGTCCACTCATACTGTTTGGTGCGGACATTATTAACCATATTAAATTAAAGAATCACTAAATTGTATTTTCACATCATTTTTGAACACTTTCTTTACTCTCGCTATGCTCCTATCACAATCTGAGAACAAAAACCGCATATGCATGGGAGAGATACCCGAAAGAGCATATTCCGCACCCGTTTTGATGCCTATTGTATACTCCGTATGACTTTTCAAATAGAGGTTCAAGTTCCCCACTTCCCCTTACGCCAAAAATTGTGCCGCAAATCTAATATTCCATTTAAGTCAGAAAACGTTTTTTTTTCTCTTATTTGGGGCAATTTCCTCTGCATGTGTATCGTGTGTTCTCTAAACAAAATCACCACTCGTTGTCCAATACTTCCTACATACAATCGTAAGAGGTAGGACCGTAGGAGGCAATGAGTAACGAATATAACGTATGGTTACCGCTTATAAATTACAAAAGTTATTAAAAAAAAGAAAATCAAAATAGAACTAGAACGTTTTTATTTCTTAAGTTGAAGTAATTATTGACGTGTTTTAAGACTAACACCATTTACAGTAATTTCCAAAATTGGTATTGCTTTATATCATAAGTCCTGTTTGGCAAATAAAAGGGACACGCACTCATGCCCTCAATGAGTGGGTGATTACTTAACTCGTAGTAAATCAATATGGCATGCTGTCCTATTTGTGACACATTGCTTGCCTTAACAAGCTAGCTGCTTAATTAACACGGGGAGAACCGCCCTGTACAAAACGTGCACTCAATGAGAATCCTTTTGATCATGGAGTTCTTTTAATTATTTATGTATAGTTCCTCTATATATATTGTAATGGATGTACCCAACAATATGGGGGCAGCTCTTTCTCTCTATAACCACTTTTCCAAATTAAAAACCCACTAATAAATCATCAACTCAATCTTAACAAAAAAAATAAAAATGTCAAGATTTATTTCGTCCTTGGGTTGCATAATTTGCTTTCTATTTCTTGGTTTCATTGGTGAGCTTCCAGGAGTTGAGGCATGGAGTAAGGAGGGGCATATGATGACATGTCGCCTTGCACAGGTATATATATCCATTCTTTATTTATTCCAAATTATATTCTATTCAGTTCAATTTTATATATATAGAAGTGTAAATTTTTTATATACTTTAATTACATGTGTACACAGTTAGTTCATTTAAAAAAATCATCAATTGCCTGTGTGCATAGACGAGACTCTATATAGAACTATTATTACTAAGCTCCACCCTTACATACTTCATATTCCCAACCTTTTTATTGTGTCAAACTTTTTCATTCATTTCTTCTAATAAAATTAATGTGTGATTTATGTCATTTATTCATTCAAACAATCTAATATTCTAACCACATACATAGCTTGTGTTATTTCGTAGCTTGTGTTCATTTACTTTTACTTCTGTCACTTTCTTTTATGAAAATTTACTATAACATGACTTCCTTTCGTTTGTTGATAAACCTTTTTACTTCTTAATTACATTCAATAGATATTAATTAGTTTGTGTTCTATTTTATCCCAAACAAAAAATGTTTTTAGTTCATAAAATATCAGTCCAAAAGAGTCTAATTGAACGCCTCAAAGATGTGAGGATGATGATTGAACATAATATAATAAACGTATGATATGAGGGTGAATTTTGGTGACAAAATAAAAGTTGAGAAAAGTTCCCTTGAATTATTGTTTGAGAAAAACCAAATAACAGAGAAAGTAACAACTTTGAAGGGTCTTCTGAATAATGAGGCAGCTCATACAGTGAGGATGTTATTGCCGGAATACGTTGACGGCGACTTGTCGGAGCTGTGTGTATGGCCGGACCAAGTGAGGCACTGGTACAAATACCGGTGGACTAGCCCACTTCATTTCATCGATACTCCCGATCAAGCTTGCAACTTTAATTATCAGAGTAAGCTAAAATATTTGTCTATACTTTTCTTTTAATTATGTAAAAAAATGTTTAGCTTGTTTAATTTCGTAATTGGGATTCTATCATATACTATGTACAAAACCTATACCAATGTTACCAATTTATATACTATGTATATAACCAATTAGTTTCATCACATAAATAACTGTTTCTTCTTAATGTATAAAACCTATACTATACCAATGTTACATGTTAATTGGAGCCACCGGATGGAGATATACTTGTACATTTCAGCAGGAAAAAAAAAATCGTAAATTGAGATTTTTTTATTGACAGGACATTGTATATGAATGAGTAAGATTAAACAAGATTAAGGAATAAGGATGAATACATCCATAAATTACGAGAATAATGAAGCAGCATTTGCTTAAATTTATTGGTGCAATTATATACGTATATCTGTTAATTACTCCGTATAATAATGGAATCCAGCTTTGAAAATTTTAAAAAGGAAAGTAATAACTTTCCGGTAATTAAGATATGAGATTAAGGATGTTTTCTTTTGGACTGAAATTTGCTGGTCTGGTCTGGTCTTGTCTGGTCTGTTTAAGTCTGGTCTGGTCTGGTCTGGTCTGGTCTGGTCTGGTCTGGTCTGGTCTGGTCTGGCAAACGTCTGGTCTCTGTGTATTTATAACTGTCCAAGTCTGGTCTGGTCTGTTTAAGTCTGGTCTGGTCTGATCTGGGACCCAGAAGAAACCCTCCTAATTGTAAGAGTAAAGACCTATGGGAAAAAATACTTTCATACTCCCGTATTCAATTTGTTGAATTTAATGAATGGGGAACTTGACTTTATACTTTTTAATTTCAGCAAAGTCGTAGGACTTTGTATCCTATTTTGAAAAAGTTAATAGTGCCCAAGTTTATGACTAGTAGGGTACACACATTTATTTTTCTCAAAATGGGACTTAAAGTCTATTATCGACCAAAGTGTGAGGTTTAAAGATAAATTCCGCTAGTAAATAACAAAACATACTCTTTACTTTGTGTCTGTATGTTTTTGAAGGAGACTGCCATGATCAACATGGAGTGATGGATATGTGTGTTGCTGGGGCAATCCAAAACTTCACAAATCAGCTTTCTCACTACAGAGAAGGAACATCTGATCGTCGATGTAAGAGAGTACATACTATACCAAAAAAACATGGGATTGACAAAGATTTCAAAAATTGATAGAGATTTCGGCAGGGATATGCCAAATTGGTGTAAAAAAACATTTTGACGTGAAATCAACGGACAATCCGTGTCAATCCCGTAATTTTTTTTTTTGTGGTGATATACGGAATATATTAGTATAACATGTCAATATGATGATAACACCACTTATTTCATTTTGTTTGGTTTTGTAATAACTTATTAATTAGATCTTTATTTGTATGATAACAGATAATATGACGGAGGCTTTGTTATTTTTGGCCCACTTTATGGGAGATATCCATCAGGTTGAATATATGTACCTATGAAATTTATTTTGATCTTTTTCGAGAATTTAATTCATGTTTTTCCTCTCTTCTCTATATATTAATAGAATAAATGATAATAAAATATACTGTTTTTCTATGGCACAGCCACTACATGTTGGGTTTACAACAGATGAAGGAGGAAACACAATAGATTTGCGTTGGTTTAGGCATAAATCAAACTTGCACCACGTAAGTTTTATTGTTTTTTAACTAGTACGTTGATGATGTAGTATAGTATAATGCACTTATATGAAATATTATGAAACAAGACTACCAATAATTAATATAATTAATACTCTAAAAAAATTAATATAATTAATAATAAGTAGAGGAAACTGTTTTGTAAATTCGCATTTTTTGTAGAAATAATAAACATACTATGTACAAGTACTACGTATACTACGTATGATGTTTGTTGTTAAGCAGGTGTGGGACAGAGAAATTATTCTCACCGCAGCAAAGGATTACTACAACAATGATGTAAATCTTTTCCGAGAAGATATACAAACAAACTTCACCCATGTAAGTCATTCGTTAATTATATCATAATAGGGATGTTTTTACTGTCTGATCTGGTCTGATCTAAAATGGTCTGATCTAGTAATGACTGATCTCTTTATATTTTAATAATCATCCAAGTCTGGTTTGATCCGGTCTGGTCTGGAACAGAAAACAGTCCAAGTAAAACCTCCTATAAGGCTATCCTATTTGCATACCAATTTTATGATAGGCTATATCATATATTCATATATATCATAATATCATTCGTTAATTTTTTGGTAGATAATACTGGTTAACCTATTGACAATGTCTATTTGAATAATAGTTATTCCATCAATAGTAATGACAATCGCTCAGGAATTATATGTATCTTTTTGAACAAATTAAAGATGTTTTCAATTGGATCAAAATTCTCAAATGTGACCTGGTCTGATCTAATATAATCATGTACTCTATGGTTTCAATGTGTGGTATACTATTATGTGCATGTATTTTACTAATTGGGTATCCTATCTTATAAAACATTTATAACCTTTTGTGTGTATTGAATGAAAAGTAAGGTTGACTTAGAAGTGGTTTTAAGTCATAACCCATTGCCCATTGCTATAAAATAAATGCATTAACAATTTCTTGCAAATAAGCAAGCTAATATGAGTCAAACTTTCATTTTAAGAACCAAATTAAACTAATAGCGTACTCCTTAACTAACTATTGAAATGATTGCATTTAGAAATGCGATTTTAGCTCTTTACGCTTTCATATATAGGATCAGGGGATATGGACGGATGAGGTTGAGTCGTGGAAGGAATGTGATGATCAGGTCTCTTGCGTGAATAAGTAAGTTATCTCTATTACTCCCTATAGTATATGATGACTCGATCTTCACTTTGATTTAGATAAAATTTGCACTATATTTGAAAAAGTTTGATCCATCTATTTGACATTTGATAAATCGAAGAAAAAGTTTTTTGGTTCCATTTGACTTTATTTTATCAATCACGGAGTGTGTCTAACAATGGGAAAACTCTAATACCCTCAAGGTACTGTTATATTGTCTCCACATACACTATTTTCATCCGTTTGATGATCCCAAAATTTCTTAAACAGTACTATATAAAAAAAGAAGTACTGTACTACTTGTATATAAAATGAGATACGCTTTGATTAAATAATTATTATAACCCAATAAAAATCACATATGAATAAGCAATTACTCCTTCCGTCCTACGGAGTATTAGACTTAGCTTTGTCAACTTGCGTTTTATGTTTGTCCCATACACAAATTCCAAACCATACAATTTGTATTTTTCTTATTTCACACTCAAATCAAAATAGACAATATAATGTCAATGGGACGGATGGTATACGAAGTATATTGTGGAGTACAAATTTTATGTTACTGATTAACCGTTGATAGTCTAGTACCTTTTGGTCTGATAATGACAACAAAATGACATACCTAGGAAGGAGGTTAGAGGTTCAAAAATGTCAACCAAGTTGAAGAATATTGACCTTTATCATAGAACAACTATTACGGAGTATAATACTCTCTCCCTCCCGGAAACAAGTTCTCACTTTCCTTATTTGGATGCCCCAAAATAAACTTCTCATTTTCTTATTTGGCAAATTATCTACATCGATCAAAACAATGCAAAACAGTATCAAACAGTGCCAAACAATGTCGAAATAGTGTCGAAACAGTAAAATTTACCCATAAGTGCTAAAAATGTGTGAAAATCAACACGGGAACTTGTTTACGGGACGAAGGTAGTAAGTTAGAGAATATAGCTAAAATAAATTAACTGTCGATAGATCGAGTCATACTCTTCGATCGTTGAGATTAATAAGCTATCTAGTAATTGCATGTGATCCATGATGGTGATGAATGATGATGACGATAATATTTGTATTTGTAGATATGCTGCAGAAAGTATAAACATGGCTTGCAAATGGGGTTATAAAAACGTTGAGGCTGGTGAAACTTTGTCAGGTACATAATACGGAGTATAATTAATGAGTATATTTTGTTGATACTTAACTACTTGAGGCTCTAATTTTAATTATTAGTGTACGTTTTGGTGAATATGGATGTTAATGAATGAGAAAAAAATTGCCAAAAAAATTAATGAGAAAATTCAACTTCTAATTAAATAGAACTTATAGAAGTAAAAGATAACATCTCAAAGTAGGACCCATGTAATTCTGTTTAATTAAGATATTTTTCATACTTTTATTCTTTATCTATTACCAAATCTGTAATGGGAAAAAACATATTTACTCTCATTTGAAAACTTTTTCTAAGTTTACTCCTATTTTGAATACGAAATTACTTCAAATATTATTCCTATTTTACTTAATATAATGATATTCATATAAACACGTGGAATGCATGATGCAGATGATTACTTCAACTCAAGGCTTCCAATCGTAACCAAACGCATAGCTCAGGGTGCAGTACGATTGGCTGCTACTCTGAACCGGATTTTTGGAGACTCCAATTAATGAATAATAATAATAATAATAATATAATGTTGTTAATAAGATCTATTATTAAATTAATTATATAATTACCTGATAGGTCATAGCTTCTTGCTTGTACGTACGCTCCATCGCAGCTCCTTGTAGTTGTAGTGATTAATTACTTGCATTGTTATTTGTTTAATTAGCTTTACCTTTCCCATTTAGGGTTTCATGTAATTTCATGTTCAGTGTATATCTTTACCTTTCCTCATTCTTGTATTGTTAATTGATAAAGTGATTAATTAAATTGAGTTGTGTTTTTAAGTAAAGGAGATTGGCAAGAAGCGTACCACACACTCATCTTTCCCTACATACTTCGTTTGCTTAATACATCATTTATTCTCGTTCTGACGTTCTCTATTGTGTATTTGTGTATGTGCTGTAATATGCTCATACTATCGTATAAATTTTCCAACATCATATTCAATAAAGGATAAAACAATGTGAATTACTGAATTTGATACATGTGAATGGTTGGGTGTGTTTCGGAAAATAAAGAAAATTAATTAAAATAAATTAATTAAATAAAATGACTAGCGAAAAACAAGAAAGGAGATGAAGCAGAATTAGTCAAAGCTCGTGCTACGCACGATGTTCTTAAAACGTATTTGTTGCCTCCCACGGTGCTAGGAGCATTGCAACAATCGTTTCCCAGGATACGATGACTACGAACTAATGTTTGAACACACAAACAAAAGTTCCAGCGAACGAGAACACAGTATGAACACAGAGGAATTTTCAGAATGACTGGAGGTGTTTTTAGCTGAAGAAATACGTGAGGAATGTGTATGAACGTGTAAGTTCGTGTGTTGTTGCAAACCACCTGCCAGCCTTTATATAGGAGGATTTGTAGTGTGCAAATGGTGAATTAATGGACCTGAACGTTGGACATCAATGACCAGTCCGTTGGGCATTGAATCGTCCATGAACTGTCCATTTAAGGCTGCATTAAAAGATCAGAACGTTGGTCATTCATTGCTGTAACGTTTCAGAAGGCCTCCCATCAGAACTCCCTGGAAGGGGTTCTGTTCGCGGCCAACAAAAGACCCTGTGAGGGTTTCTGTTACGCGGACATATTAAAGTATAATATGTGATATTACAATTGAATAATACATATTACAATGAAGCATATAAAATTAATTATATGTGATAAAGTATTGTTAATTTTGAATAGTTGACAGACAAAATTTATAAAATTTGACAAGTCAAACTAAAATTCCATTGGGAGGGGAAGAAAGTATTATTATGGTAATTGTGGTAGGAACTAGGAAGTACCATTTCAAACTTAACAGAGTGTTTTTTAAATAAACAGATACTATCCATCATCATATCATGTTCAAAAACATCTTACACATTTGTCTATATAGTCGTGCAAAAAAGGAAAAAGAGAAAGAACCACTATTGCTAGAGTTAATGATATGCTCAATATACATGTTCATTAATTGAACTCAGTTTCCCAAAATTGAAGTATTTACATCTCGCAAGACATTCTCCACAGCTCAACTATACCTAAAAAATGATTTCCTGATACGAAGTATTTTATTTCTCTACAATACTATAAGAGTGAATATTGTTAGGGATATAACGGGCATAGAAAAAGTGTTGGTGGTTCTTTATGCATAAAGTTATTGTACACCAAGTATATTTTCTTGTACTTTTAACTTAATTAAAGTTTTCATTTTAACGGCTGCTGGTTATGCATCTGATTACTGTAGCTTTCCGTTACTTTTCCTTTCAAGTACTCCGTATTTTTCAAGATTCCTAATGAATTTTCTTCGAGAGCGCCTGCACACAAGATTAGTACAATGGGTAAAATGTTGATTTCAAAACTCTGGTTGTATTTCATTTTTTTCGTTTCTCACTTTTTTCTAAGATGTCAGAACTTTTTCATAGCCTGATGGGGGAGAGGGTGTGGGTATCATATTTAACTTATTCTTTATTCCCTCTATTCCATAAAATTCTTCCTACTTTGACTTGGCACGGAGATTAAGAAAGTGGAATAAAGTGAAAATGGAAAATGAATGGTTGTGGTTGTGTAAGTTAAGAAAAGGGAAAATGAATGTGAACCACACAAATTGTCTAAAAAGGAAAGTGAGAAGAATTTTTTGGAACGACCTAAAAAGGAAAGTGAGAAGAATTTTTTGGAACGACCTAAAAAGGAAAGTGAGAAGATATTTTTGGGACAAAGGGAGTATTAAACTTTACTACCTGATATGAGTATGGTGGCTGTGTTTTTGTTTATTTATCCACATGAAATTTTTACTCCCTCCGTCCCACTAACATTGGAACAAGAGGAAGTGACACACAAACTGATAAAAAGTGGTTTATTTAGATGATATTAAATTGATAAATTAAGAATAAAACAAGAATAATTTAGTGTCACGGAAACTCTGCCAAATTTAGTATGAACAATTTGAGAAAGACAAACAAGGTAAAAACATGTACATATAAATTATGAGCAATCAGATTCAAATTAATGTTTATAAGCATTCTCAAAAATACCTACTTTACCTTATACTCCATATAATTGTAACAGTATAATGTTCAGCCCCGGCCCCTTGTTAAATCTGTCTTTTTTATTGTGATTTTTCTTTTCTGAATATAAAAACAACATTTTTTCCCCTATATATTACCAAAATATTTGGCAATTTCAAAACGGTGGTCCTTCGTGTTGTGTGTTCCAGATTTACTTGAAAAGCAGTTGACCTGAAAAAAGTCATCGGTGTCAATGTATCGAAGCAGGTAAAAAAAGCAGATTACATGAAAATACTTGGTATAGAGTCCGGAGTAGTATTAATTTAGAATAGTAATATATATTGACACGCACCATGCAAATGTTACTCAAATATATTAATATACGTAGTATGTCAGATTTGGATGAAGCATACACAATACCTCCTATTAGGGGTGGGCGCGGTCCGATCCGGTCCAATATTTGGCCGAACCCGTACCCGTACCGTTACTATTCAAACGGTTCGGTTGGGTTCGGTCTTAGTCCTAAACCCGTTCGGTACGGTTTCATTTTGAAACAGGACGGTAGTACGGTACCATGCCATACCAATACCAAACAATGCTACTTTTTTCAAGTGCTTAAGAGGAAATTAAAGTTTATTCATCCTCCAAAAATCGACACAATTTATCAATTTTCATACTCATTTTGTCCCAAATTGACATGCAAAGTCAATAATTTTTTTGTCAACCATGTTAAAGTTAAATTCTCTTTATTGATAATTGATTTATTTTTTAATAATTAAAATAAAAATATTCAAAAGCTACATTGAAATCTCTTCAAGGTTGCAAGCTCCAAATTAAATATAATTAAAAAGTGACATTCTAGTTAAGTGAATAAAATGAAACTGTTTGACCAAGAAAAGTTCATTTTGCAAATCAATTTGGGATGAATGTAGTATTTTACATAATTAATAAATTTCAGATAAATTATAGTAGTACAAAATATAAATAATTAAACCATACATCGGTCCGATTCCAGGCTTCCTATGAATTAGCAAAGACGGTGAAAGTGTGAAGATAGTAGTCAAAGTAAGGGTATAAATGTAAATTTAAATCATTGAATCATACTTCGGTCCGGTTCGGTCCGGTACCGGTTCTCATTTTATGAGAACCAGTCATGGCATTGTTTAGAATCGGTACGGTTCGGTTCGGGACAAAAAAATTGAGATCCGTTTCAAACCCCATTTTTCGGTCCGGTACCATATCGGTTCGGTACCATGCCGGTTCGGTATTTTTGCCCGCCCCTACCTCCTATGAATCAGATTTGTATTATCCATTCTCTTATTTTATTGATGAAGCTCGATCTCTTTAAAGACCATTTGTAGTGATTGAAGATTAGGAGTCAAAAGATAAAAAATGGAACTTTTAGACTCTTAATTGAGTGTAATGATAGATTAAAAGGGGGAGAAAAAGTGGGAAGAGGAGTCCAAAAGTAGAAGGTTGGATTGACAGGGTAAAAGAAAAGGGAAAAAGAAAAAAGAAGAAAAAGCAGCTGCTCCTGGGGTTGTTCATGCATTCTGCTGATGTCACCATGATGTCACGCAGACGTCATTGAAACCCCAATTAATTTTAAATTCTTATAACTTTTTTATTTGTTCTCCAAATTTTTCAAAAAATATATCAAAATTCATGAATTTTTATGATCTTTCATATGACACCAGTATGTAACATATAAAATGAATTTTGTTTTTGAAGTATTATCTGTTGAAGGTTTTTTGAACCCAAAAAAATACGAAATACAATTTTTTTATTCATTGAGCTTTCACAAATACTAACTGAATATTCCATAATCAAATTTTATTTGAACTAAGTTCATTTTTTGTTAAGCGAAATCCGTTTAAAAAAATAGTGAATTTTCTTTTTTTACTTCGAAATGTGTATTTTTTATTTCATAAGTATCTAGGGAAAAAATCAAAACGAAAATATTAATTATAATAATTTAATTAATGTTTTACTAAATTGATATGTAAAAAATAGGAAGAGTGTACTTTATTGACGATGCACGGATGCAGCGAAAAACGGTATTGACGGAGTCTAAACAATGTTTTCATATGGACGGAGTCCAAATTAAACAATTTGGACTTTTGACCACTGCAAATGGTCTAATTGAACCAATTATTACATAATGCAGTCCGGTTACTGCCTAAGGCTACTGCACTTGAGTTGCTTGATATCACCCCACAATCCAGACTCAAGAGGGTGTGGTTGTCAAGATAATTAAGGTAACCCACATTTACAACATAGATTGTATTACGTTGTTTTTGTAATCAAATTTAATACTCCCTCCGTCATAGAAAATTCTTCTCACTTTGACTTGACACGGAGATTAAGAAAGTGGAATGGTGAAAATGTATGGTTGTGATTGTGTAAGAAAAAAGTAAAATGAATGTGAACCGCACAAATTGTCCAAAAAATGAAATCGGAAGAATTTTTTAGGACGGCCTAAAAAGGAAAGTAGGAAGAATTTTATGAGACGGGGTATCAAAGTAAAAAATCTCACGCTACTTTACTTGTTGATTTTTCTCAAATTATATACCCTCACAAAATAACTAGGAATTGTATATTTGATATTAAAATAAACCGATCGATCACTGCATGTGTCATTAATGTGAGAATTAGAATATTATTATTGTTACATGCTTTCAAGTTAACTGAAATATCACCATCAAGTTCATAGGGCTGAGGAGAATTGTGACACTTTAAAGATCGAGCTTTACATATACTTTTGTTATGAAAATTAAACTGTAGGTACTGCATAAATTATTATTTTTCTCAGTGTACTAAACTTCATAAAGATCGATCCAGAACTTATATTAAAGACATTGCATGCATACATCTATTATTTTCTTATGATCTATTGCAAGAGTTGTTAATCGTCTTATTTTTTTTGTGCTAATAAATAGTTTAATTACTACGGAGTATCATACAATTATACAGTACATATCTAGACTAGATCGATCACTTACGCACGCAATAAATAAAAAGCATATACCTTTCATCACAAAGTTATACTCACTTCGTCCCGAAAAGGTTGGTCAAAGTTGACTTTCGGATTGATTAATAAAGTAAAAACTGTGTGATTGAAATTTATGCAGAGGAGAGAGAATTAACTTTAGCCACATATTCTTTACTTTAAATGGAAATGACAAATCTTTTTGGACATTCAAAGAAGGAAATTTGTCGGGACGGAGGGAGTACTTTAGATATGTGCAGGGGCGGACCAGGGCTGTCTAATGAATTTGGAGGCCCCGGTTCTAAATGTAAAACAGAGGCCCCAAATTAATATTCTTTTTTTTTTTAAAAATATCAAACTAAATACTTATGCTCAAATAAATTGAATACTCATTAAAAAGAACTAAAAAGAGTAAAAGGACCAACGAAAAAATCATGCATCTATATTTTTCTTCTTTACTAATTGTATTTTACTGATTAATATTAATATATAATATTACTCCGTACTATATAATACTAAAAGAAATTTAAAAATTTGGGGCCCCATAAATTCGGGGGCCCTGTTCCGGATAACCTATTGAACCCCCTAAAAAACGGCCCTGGGGCGGACCATAGTAAAGACCTGAGGGGTTACCGCCCCTCCAACAAAATTTATTTTCAGTGTATATATTCCCTCCGTCCCGCAAAGAAGTTCCCGGTTTGACCTATACACACATATTAAGGAAATAAACTTACCAAAGGGTGAATTTTATTGTTTTGACCATGTTTCAACACTGTTTGACACTATTTGACACTGTTTTGTACTGTTTGGCACTGTTTTGATGTAGATAAGTTGTCATTTAAGGAAATAAGAACTTCTTTTTGGGACTTCTAAAAAGAAAAGCGGGAACTTCTTTGCAGGACGTACGGAGGGAGTACATAAAAAATTAATTTTCACACCCTCAAAAAATAATTTTTGCTCTTCAAAAAATAATTTGCCCCAAAAGCGTTACAAATGAATTGTACACCGTCAATAAAATGCTTGGGCATCTTGGCAAACGCGCATGGCGCGTTTATCAACTAGTCTCCTAAATAAAGGGCATGTTTGATGTTCAGCGATTAGCGGATGGTGGATTATGCATGTTAACAAGTTATCAATAGTGAACTTAGTCTGCAATTTTGACTAGCGGAATAAGTTAACGGGTTGTCAGAAAATGTTTGGTAATTTAGCTGGTTGGCAATAAAATTAGTAGAAAACGTCAAAACGCCATTTTTCAATACGCTAACCCAAAACTCTCCTATTAGCAACGTTTCCATTTCAACGTTTCCGTCCAAAAATGCTAGTGCCGAACAGCTATTTACCAAACTTTTTCACTTATTGGAAACGCAAAAAGTGGTCAAACATCATTTTGCGGTTGAAACGCCATTTACCAAACACACCCAAAATATGAAGATATCATTTTTCGTAGTTATATACTATCGCTATTTTATACTACCTCCGTTCCTTTTATATTGGGACGGAAGAGGGTGACACAATTATTAAGAAAAATGGGTTTGTGTGATTGATGTTAATTGATAAAGTAAAAATAAAGTAAGAATGATTTAAAGCCACACATTATCCTTATTTTACAATGATTTTAACGTTATAATGATAATTCAATACTAGACTAGACCAGACCAGATCAGACTTGGATAGTTATAAAAATACAAAGAAATCAGACCAATTCAGAATAGGTCAGATCAGACCAGATTAACAAATTATAGTCCAAGTAAAAACATCCTCCGTATTAAATTTAAATATGTATTTACATTTTCATAGAACCTGTTTCTACAATCTTTTTATAAAAGGAAAAATTGACAAGAATAATCTCACCTTTCACTGGTCTTCTCATAATAATCCCACCTTTAAATAATCCCAAAATAATCCAACATTTGCACCTCATCTTCTTTCATTGGACCCTGACCAAGTTTTTTACCTTTTTTTAAAAATCTTATATAAATAATCTCACATTTATAAGGATATATATTTAAAAAGTGAAAGGTGAGATTATTTGTATAATTTTCAAAGAAAGAGTAAAAAACATGGTCAGGGTCCAATGAAAGAAGATGAGATGCAAAAATGAGATTATTTTGGGATTATTATTATTATGAGAAGACCAGTGAAATGTGAGATTATTCTTGTCAATTTTTCTTTTATAAATGAGTCTGGTTTCTCACTTTTTATTCTTTTTAAAGTATTTTACTTTGGTTTCCTGTAAAATCAAATCGAGGAACACGTTGACTAATTTACAAGTATTATTATATTGTCACGACCAAATGAACTTTCTCATTTCGAAAATAATTAAAGAAATAAGCTTTTCTTCCATAACCTCCCCTGTTTCCAGCTTTCTCATTAAAGTTATGAGACCTTAAAAAGCTTTCTGTCAAAAACAAATCAGAAACCTATCTCAGAACATGAAGCCTGTCAAAAGCTTTCTGCCTGTCACAGTTTCCTGGTTTCTTCAACAGTAATTAAATACCACATTTATTGAAGCAAGAAAAATGAAACAGAGGGTTTGAAATTCTGGTTTTGCCACTTCTATATAAACAAAGCCTTCAGAAAAGCAAAAGATTATACCAAACAAAAATGGGATTCCAAGCAGCAATCACCGCGGCAGCTTTCTTGCTCATCATCATCACCCCCATTTCCACTCTCGCAATCCGGCCGGCTCAGCTGGAACCGGAATCCATAACCGCCGCCGGCATTGACGGGCCGGTCGTACTGGACTATGGAGTCGGGTCAGTTCTACCCGGAGGAAGCGGTTTTGAAATTCCCGGGGCGGGTGCCGCCGGAGCTTTTGGGTACGGAGTCGGAGGCCAGAACGGAGGGTCGTCGGCCGGAGGTGGCGTGGTGAATGAACCCTTTCAGTGCCCAGAACCCAGCCGATGTCTCCCGAAGCAGATGACGTGTCCGCAGAACTGTTTCAAGTCGTTTAGCCACAGCGGGAAGGGATACGGCTACGGCGGCGGCGGCGGCGGCTGCACCTTCGACTGCCACGCTTGTACGGCCACTTGTTCGTCTAACTAATTATGCGAAGCCCGCGCGCGGTGGCTCGCATATATCTATATTATTATTATAAATGCTAAATAGATAATATATTTTCACTATGGAATAAGGAGTGATTTAACGGGTTAATTTCATTGGAAATTATTTTGCCAACCTATTACATCAAATATAAAATGATATATTTCCAGATTTATGGGTTGGGGGAGTAACTTGGGGTGAAGTTAATTCCAGTAGATCTTGATTCCTGATGGAATTTGTATGTACGTGTGACCTGTGTTATGCCGTCAATATATATTAATCATATTATAAAATTTTGTTGAGTTAATTCCATTGAAATTCTTGTAGTACTCGAGGCTGTTTAATTTGTCTTGCTGGGTTCTTGTAAAAGTGCACTTTATAAGGTAACGGCCTCATTTTTTACTCATTGGATTATAAATTTGTTAGAAAGTAGGTCTCTTTTTTCTTTTTATTACTCAAGAGAGGTCTGGGGGAGGGGGGGCCTGGAGTAATCAGGACTGAAAAAAGGTATGTCTACATGAAACTTATACACATTTCGTTCACATTCTACTTAATTGTTTGTGCACACGAACAATTAGTACATCGAAATATGGAATAATGTTTTTATCATTTAATAGTTCAAGCCAATAGTTACTGCTAAATTGCTAATGAGCAAAATAAATTGGATTATTGATTTAATTTTTGTTAAAAAATGAAGTTAGACTGACAAGATTTCAACAATCTGGCCTGTATGAGGTTATATTTACACTTAATTATAACAAAAAATAGTAGCAATGAGTAAAGATCAAATAATAATACGAATAATTTTATTAACATTGCTAATGAGGTTTGATTTACACATGTAAATGATATGGAATGAGGTTTGATTTACACATGTATACATACAGTATTGATGCGCCTAATATGGTGTTTACATAATTACATACACACAGTGTATGTACTTGAGATAGATAGGTATCACCATTTGATCATATATCACCACCAATGGGTTGAGAGTGTATTAAGGTTGGGGGTAGATTTGTATGGGTCCACCCACTTCTTGTCTTTTTTCACTGCTTCCTCCCATCTCTCCTTGAATATTTGCAGTTCATATGTTGATTGCCTCCTAATCTAATATTCTTCCAAAGTTAATGCATTGAAAAAGATTAACCAAAATAAGAGTCCGGAATTAAATTATCCTGATCAAGTTCTCTACCTTAACTCTCATATCCATTCCACGACCCTGCATTTTTTCCAAAAATCAGGATGAATTAATTAGTGTAGGTATGTGGCTGGCAAACACAAACATGTATGAAGAAATACAAAACTACACCTTTGGGGACAGTCGAGGACTTGAAGCCTGCAGGAGGAAAAACAAACATTTAAACTTAATAACAATAGGTGTGAATGAGTTAGAATGCATAGTAGAGTTAGCTACCTTTTTAGGGGGAGAGCCGCCTAAAGATTGAATGCCAAGGTGTACTACATATTCACTGTCAACTATGCCCACGTTCTTTGTCCGGTCACCCTACAGAGAAACTCCCATAGCAAAATGTTATTAGCAGAGAGCCAGGGATCTTTATGTCCAGCATGGATTGGTCTATTGAAGTTTGATTTGTCTGTTATAATGTATATTTTATTATAATTCACAGTCAGTATGGCTTGGTCTGTTTCAATATGATCTGCTTCGTTTAAAATTGGCCTAATATTAGTTTGATCTTATGTGTCTGGGACTAAGATAAGTGACCAAATCCTAAGTTATCAACCACTTTATGCTTAATGGTTAGTCTTGAAATCTTTTTAAAAATAAGGTAGAGTATAACTCAACATTAAAAGAGCTCTTATAAAAAGTGATATGGGCCAGTTTGGCCAAGTATTAGATTGCTTTCATATTATTATTTTAGGACTCTTGTCTTTTGGCGCACGGTGGAACCTGCGACAACTCCTTGCCGAGGGAGGGAGCCAATTAATATTTCAGGCACCATATGTTCATATTCTCTCTTCCTTCTCATATTCATCACCCTTGGACTAAATCCTGTACCAAGGCTGTTAACAAAAAGAAGATTGTCCAACACTTTTTTGAGGTTTAGACAGGTATTTATCTGATGTGGAATGCTTCTTTAGATTCAACAAAAACAATCATCTTACATAAGTAAGCAGAAAATTAAGTAAAAGTCACCTGAGCACAATAACCTAGCTTCATGTCCATTCCCCACCCATGGACAAGATCATTCTGACAGACAATCAATTGAATTAAATATTTTATATAGCTCGGGCAAGGAAAAAATGAAGTGGATTATGTGTTTTGGCACTAAGCCTATATAAAAGGGACATTCTCACATTCTTTACTTTTCAATTACCTGTATAAGATGCCATACACAACGCCATGCGTACCTTGAAAAGACCGGAGCCATTCCTTCCACAAACCTGTAAACTAAAAGTGATAAATGCATTTTTCATGATATTAGAGATAGAGAGCCTTGAAAAAATAATTAGTTCAATAGTCTGATACAGTTGGGAAATATTTTATTTTTCCTAAACACAAAAAAAAAGGTGGGACGGAGGACTTGAATGGGTGAATGACTATATTCATATAAGTGCCCAACATAAGAAACCCAAAGGGAGCATTTGGATCGTGGAAAGTGCTAGTGAAAAAAAGATAAAAATGCAAGTTAAAGTTGTTTTTTCGCTATGTTTGGTTTTACTGTGGTCACATTGTAAATGAAAACAGGATATGATTTTTTTTTTAAATACATATATATGATATTTCATAGTCTGTAATTAAAACTTAAATGAATAAATAAATAATGTGTCACAACAAATATCCTTCAGTTCTCTTTTTTTTTTTTTACCCCTGATTTTCTTTCCTTCAAATCTTTCTCTGGGTTTCCCTCCTTTAATATTTGTCAACTTACCAATGGATCCAAAAAATATATTTTGACAGGAACAATGTGTGACATTCATTTTACATATCTAAGATAGCTTACCCACTGCAAGGAGGGCCTTCTCTTTCATCTGAACATCTTTTACTACCTTTACCCTGATTTACTCTTCTGCATAAAACAATGTTAACAAGGAATAAGAATTCATTGAAGAGCCCAAAAACAAAATTCTAAAGCAAACGGCATGATAAAGCTAACCTGTGAAGCCTGTTTGTTCTGCTTCTTATGGTAATCCTATGATGTATGCCAGGTGAATCAGGGTCTAGAGCTGGCTGAGATATCTCTAGTCCTTCCGATTTTACAATTTCTAGGTATCTGCAAAAATGCAGGGGGTATTGTTTTAGGAAATTTTCTGCTAACAATTAGTAAAGTGATTATGCACTTATGTATGATGAATCATAACCTTGCAGGATGAAAATACTGAACGCCTAAATCTTCATCCCATAGAAATATGTAGTCATAAATAGATACAATATCAGGATGCAAGAAACGCTTAGCAAACCACCTGATAATATTTAAAACAAAAAACAGTCAGTGACCTTAAGTCCCAGTTTGGGTAGAGGGATTTGGAGGAGTACGGAACAGAAGGTTTTGGGAGAAAAAAAATTGAAGACCAACATAATATGTGACCCTTAAAACATTTAGTTCATCATTCATTAGTTTGTCGAAACAATCTATTATCAAGATGACTAAGCCCTTCAGAACCTTATCATCCACCCAAACCGACTATAAAATATAACCAAGTGAAAAACTCAACATGAACTAACTTCTCAGGTGCACAAAATATAAATGGGGAAAACTGTCAAATAGGTCCTTGAACTTTCATAAAAGGGTCAATTAAGTCCTTCTATAGGAGGTTCTGTCCTGCCGTCGCGATTTGGGGCAGTTCCCGATGGAATTTTTTGATGAAATTTTGTAAGCATCTTATTCATCAAGTCTAGTTTACTCATACCAAATTTCAGCTGAAAATTCAATCGGGAACACATTCAAATTAATTCTTGAAGATAACTGCGCATTTTTGCGTTCTCGAATTAATTTGAATGCGCTCCCGATTAAATTTTTAGCTGAAACTTAGTATGAATAAACTAGACTTGATGAATAAGATGCTCAAAAAATTTCATCAAAAAATTCCACCGGGAACCGCCCCAAATCGCGACGACTGGACAGAGTCTCCTATAGAAGGACTTAATTGACTTTTTTATGAAAGTTCGAGGATCTATTTGACAGTTTTCCCAACATAAATGATTTACATAAAAAGACTACGTTTCAGTTCATAGGATCTTATTACCACTTCTTGCAAGAAAAAGAGGATCTTATTACCACTTTGTTTGATGAAGAGCAACTATATGAATGGCTTCCTTACTCCATGCAAGATCCCGCCACTCATCCACATTACCATCATAATGGAACAAAACAATTGTGAAATTCTCCGAGAGAAACTGATAATATAAATGTTGTTAGAAAAAGGAATATCGACGACACATGATAGTGAATCCTTCTGAAGTAGTGAAGAAAAAACATACTGAACTAGCAGAAGAGTACCTTTTGAATAATTTCATCAACATTATCCTTCTGTTCAATGCCAACTGGCATTGCCAACAAGTTATGATATCCTTTAACACTAACCTGGACCATGGAAAGACGAAAGGATCAAATACTCAAATGCGATGTACCAACTACTAAAGAGTGTTTGGGCGAATTTCATACTAAAAAGTGATTTTTATAATAAGAAAAGTACTTTTACTCAAAAAAGTGATTGCCAACCGAATGTAAAAAATGTGATTAATTTTTAAGAAGATGTATGACCTTTGACTTTGAAATGTGCATACCCATGAGAGGCTTTAGCTCGAGATCTGATGAAGCCTCAACAATGCCATGTGGCAAACTACTTGAACTTCCATGAGCCACATGAGCTTCCTGCCAAATTGCATGAAATCCATCTCAGAACGCTGATAGATGGGATAGATTTGGTAGATTCTATGGTACCCTTAAGGTACCATACCTTTGTCCACATGGACCAATAGGAATGATGCAGTTGAATTAATTAAATCTAAATTAAAATGAATAGAATGATTTGGACCAATGAAATGCATGGTAGGTACGGTACCCTAATTTTTAAAAGGGTACCGGAGTTGTCACCATAATACATTCAGTGACCTGTTTAAAAAAACTTTGAATCTCCATGTACAATTGATAGATGTGCTACTCTGTATTACACAATATTCTGTGGGGGGGAAACTACGTAATATGTAAAACAGCTACCTCTGCAAAGTAGAGTGGATCAAATTTTGATTCCATCTGGTGACAAGAAAAAAAGAAGACATTATTAGAGACCATATTTTTGTACCTTCTTCTTCCAAAAGTGCAAGGTTTTCTACTTATATGAACCATTATTTTATACACTACAAAGTAATGATTTTTTTTGCATAGACATATAAAAGAGGGCGGAGGATCTCTAAGATGGAAGATGTAGAGCAGAACCAAACATTACAGTCCCAGATATTTTAAATAAAAAGAAAATGATGGGTTAGTAAAACCTACTGCGAACTAACTAAACAATCGGGTTCACTCATTTAGTGTGTTTTGGGTCCAAGTGCCTTATGACCCAATTAAGCAACACCAACCCAATCCTGAATTCTATCACTCAAACAATATACTTCAACACTTGTGGTTCTTGCACATACAAAGAAACTTGAACTTAATATAAGCAAGCTTGTCACCCTTAACCATACCTCTTCTTGTTGGTACTGGAAAATAGTGGTCCTATAGACAACAAGCAACATCAGTATACAAACAAATCCCAAAATGTGCATCTCCTTCATCTTCAATCCACATGTTCCCTGCAACACCATTTCCTCACTTTTAGAATACAATTTAAATGGGATCATAAAAAACTGACCCAAAATAGGTGCCAAAATCAGCACTAAAACCGACCCAATATGGTTCCCTTACAGGCTCTATATTACGTTGCTATCTCACTTTGTGAAATAGGTTAGCAGAGAATATATGAGAACTTCTTATAAGTCATCACAAAGATGCCAGACAATTCATTCTCACCTTCGTTCTCATGCAGTCCACAGGAAAGGAGAAACCCCCTGCCCCACTCTTAGCCTCTTTTTGATAGGGATACTTCCATGTTTAAATTTCTAGCTATCAAACATGAAAATCTAGTTAAGTAGGATACTAGACAAAAAGTAGATTATAACCCAACTCATAATCTGACACAAAGCTCACTAAATAACCCAGAAATTCAATTGCAGGTAGAATAAGAAAAAGTATCATATTCGATTTTTTGTTAAAAAACAAACCTTTGAAGCAAGAATTGGCAGTTCAAAATCCGCCAACATCTAGAAACATAGATTCAGGAGTCGAATCAAAAGCCGGCCGGGCACAGAGTTCAGTAGCTGCAAATAAGAATTCTTGGCAGCTGAATTGAATAGGGGAGAGTGTGCTAGCTTAAAGGGCAATGCACGTATGCCGTGGGGAGAAAGAATCGAACTTTGGCTTTGGGCCACGGTTTTGAGAAGAAGGATGAAAGAGTCCTTTACAGACTAAACTGCAGGCGTCAGCGGCAGCTTTATAATTTAGGAAGACGAAAACGTCAGCGGCAGATATAGAGCTATTTTCCATTTTCGATTTCTTTCAATTTTGAAACGGAGTACGTAGTATGTAGTATTTTAGTTAAGGAAAACTATCAAATAAGCCCCATACTATACCAAAAAAGTCGATTAGACCCTCGTACTTTACAAACACTCAATTAAGTCCTCGAACTATTAAAAAAGGTTCAATTAAGTCCTTTCGATTAGTAAGTAACTGGTTTTCCGGTTAAATGTAACTCATTTCCCGGCAACCGTCGTTACTGGGGTTCAAGCACATCGCCGTCGTCGTCGCGGCCGATTAACCGGGAAACCGGTTACTTACCGACCGAAAGGGCTTAATTGAACTTTTTTTAATAGTTCAAGGACTTAATTGAGTGTTTGTAAAGTAGGAGGGCCTAATCGACTTTTTCGGTATAGTACAGGGGCTTATTTGATAGTTTTCCCTATTATTTAATAAAAAAATCTTTGTTCCATATTGATATTGATATGAATAATAAATATTGTAGGCGCAATGGGTTAGTATCAAAATTCATAAATTATTTAGTTATTTGAAATTTATTAGTACAATAATCTTTACCGAATTGTTTTTTAATAAAAAAATAATCATTTTCTTGTTCATATCATTTATACCATTCTCTCTATAATTGATTAGAACCAAAACTATGATTTCCATTGTGATTATTTGACAAAATAATCTTTTTCGTGTTGATAGTGTCCAAACATTATTTCTTCTTAGGTTGTTTGTCATTCAAACAGAGCCTTTTTATATAAGGACGGAGGGAGTATTATAATTGTAATTCATTGATACCAAAGTTGTAATTTTTAATATTAATTCATTTATAAAATAATATCCATATTGACCATTGGCAAAAAAAATCATAATGTGTATTCAACCAATCAAACAATTATTTCCATATTACTACTTTGCCCTATCTATTTAAAAGTGAATTCAAAACTTTTGTTAGGGCATCTCCAATGGTTTGATTCGAAGACTTGTTTGAAATTTTTAAAACTAATATCTTGTCATTGGAGTATTGTATTTCCTTATGTTTGAGAAAACTAATTAGCCTAAATGAGCTACTAGCTTGACCAAGGAGAATTATTATTATTGTTGGACAATTCTTTCTAACCTGTAATAGTATCTGCTCTATGAGCAAGGGGAATTATTAAATATAGTATTATCAATAATAAATGAAGAGTAAAAATTTATAGCTAACCATGGGAGGACATTTCAATTTTGCTACAAATGTTTATGTGGCTAGTTAAGCTATTATTGGGGCAATCAGTTAATCGCGGGAGATGCTCTTAACTCTCCTAATTAATAAACTATAAATATATAGAAATAATTACATAAATATAACCAAAATAAAGATAATATAAGAATATATAAAGAATACTAAAACATCAAATTACTTTTTTATGCTCACAAATGCGAATATGTGATGGCATACATACATATGTCATTTGTAGTAAAAATTACATACGAATAATTACATACAATGTCATAGTTACCAAGTTACTTAGAATGTTTTCTTTTGGACTGAAATTTGTTGGTCTGGTCTGGTCTGTTTAAATCTGGTCTAGTTTGGTCTGGTCTGAACTGGTCTGGTCTGGTCTAGTAAACGTCTGGTCTCTTTGTATTTTATAACGGTCCAGGTCTGGTCTGGTCTGGTCTGTTTAGGTCTGGTCTGGTCTGGTCTGTTTAAGTCTGGTCTAATCTGGTCTGGTCTGATCTGGTCTGGTCTGAGACTGAAAACAGTCCAAAAGAAGACATCCTTAAGTCATTATGGTAAAACTTAGTAACTTACATACGATTAGTACTATTAATATTAATTAGCGATATACACTTCAGTCATCAAAAGATATGTGTAGGGGTGGGTGCGGTCCGGAACGGTCCGGTAAATTAGTAAAACCCGTAATGTATCCGTGAGGTTTTTAACGGTCCGGTTTGGTCCGGTTTCAAGGATGGAACGTACCGTTCGGTACCATGTCATTTCGGAACGGTACAAAACGGTACGGTACAATGCCAAACACATGCTAAAAATTTTGAACAAATCTTGCAATTAGTAGATATCATCACACCAACCAACTCACATGAAATGTTGATATAAATACAAGAAGTTGCATATATAGGACTAAAACTCACAAATAAACAAAGGGAAAGTTCCCGAAACAGGATTAAAAGAGTTTGAAAATTCCAAAATAGGATTGCCATGTTTTTATTTCCAAAATAGGAGTAATTACTGCCAAGTTTCGAAAATACTGCCATGTTTGAAGTCTGGTACTGCCAAAACATGGCAGTAATTAGTCCTATTTTGGGAATAAAAACATGGCAGTCCTATTTTGGAATTTTCAAACTTTTTAGTCCTGTTTCGAGTAATATTCCCATAAATAGTGTAACACAACTAAGAAAGAGTATAACAAAACGATGATGCACGAGATAAATATCATTCTTAATTTACTTAGTTCATGTGAAAATATAAAAAAAGAATATCATCAAATTGTTAAGTATAATAGAAATCCCCAACGTTCTTCTTCTTCATTCAGGTTAAATATTACTCTGTAGTTCTAATTTAATTTATAGTTAAACCTTGAGAGCTAAGATTTAAACCATATTCATTAAGTTGTAAAATTGCACAAATTTGATACAACAAAAAGTCATGTATGTGCTCTAACATTACTAGAAATGAAGTCATTAATGATTTCTCTAAAATTTTATTATTCTTTCAATACATACCAAAATATAACATAAATTATCTAAAAAGAAAAAAATAACAATATACTCCGTATATTATATATAAACACACACATTTATCTATTTTAAGGGCGCATAAATACATACTTGGGCTATAAAATTGTTGGTCTATAAAAGAGATCTATTGAATTGGTATACAAAAAGTATAAAAAATTCGAGTGCATTATTTTCAAACGGTTCGGTCCGGTTTTTCGGTTCTCAAAATCTAGGACCTCTATACCCATTTCAAACGGTACGGTTTCAGTACGGGATAAAAATATATGGAACCGTTTAAATACTCGGTATTCAGTTCGGTACCATTACGGGACGGTTCGGTACCGATTCGGTTCGAGTTTTATGTCCACCCCTAAATATGTGCACAGAGCAATACTTTAATTTAGTAAACTGCTAACTAATTTTTGTCAAAAAAAACTGCTACGTTATTAAATTTGGTCAACATACACACCAAAGGTAGCGATGATTACTCTGATTTGAGTACACAACTTACTCTGATTTGAGTACACAACTCAAGCAAGTACGCAGTATCTGGATGCTTCATGATCTCATATTGATTATGGTTAATGTTAGTGCATACATTAAAAAAAGGACACTACTTTCCACACGTTTGATTGATCCATCCCATTATAAATGTCACATACCAAATTTAATAACTTGTGGGGTTCTAATTCGTTATTAATTTATAATCACTTCATCAATTGAGTACTAACTATACAAACTAATTTTTCTTTGGTAATTGTACCATACAAATGCATGTTAGAGGGTCGGGAATAATAAGTTAGCAAATCAAATCAAACCGGACGTTAAATTTTTAGTCCAACCCAAAGCATCGTTAAGAAAGTTGATAATTTTGTATTTTAATAAGTACAATATGAATAATGTCCTTGTTATAAAATTTGTTAGGTGCTAGTTATGGACCGCCTAAGCGCCAGATAAATTGAATCTACTAGGCCGATTTTTAAAACACATACAATTATTAAATTGATATTGACTTTAATTCATTCCAAGACCATACTACACGGCCTCCACTTGACCACACTTAAATATCTAAATCAAATATTAATAGACTTACATAAATTAGACTTAACAAGACTTAGAATATCTTCTTTTGTATTGAAATTTGCTGGTCTAGTCTGAACTAGTCAGGTTCGATATGATAAATGTATGGTCTCTGTATATTTTATGATTGTTCAAGTCCGGTCTAATCTGGTTTGTTTAATTCTGGTCTGATTTGATCTGGTATGATCTGATTTAGCAAAACATATGAGGCTTCAAATCATTAATATAGAAACAATAACTCAATTCCTAGATTAAACTATATATATATATATATATATATATATATATAAAATTGGTCCGGAATATACATATAAAATGCAGTTTTCTTTCAAAAATCATTTGACGACCTTCCCGATTGAATTTTTTGCTCAAATTTGGTATAGATGAACTAGACTTGATGAGGAACATACACAAAAAATTTCAGCCAAAAATATCACCGGTTGTCGGGGTTCTCACGAGTTCTCACTTTAAGAGATGTTCTCATTAGAACCCTCCCCTATATATATATATATATATATATATATATATATATATATATATATATATATATATATATATAGAGAGAGAAATATTCCTGTCCGGACGTCCGGACAGGAACCGCCGTCCGGACCGCGGCGTTTGGCCGCCTTCCCGGTGGAATTTTTTGATGAAATTTTTATGGCATGTTCTCCATCAAGTCTAGTTTATCCACAAAAAAATTCAGCCAAAAACTCAATCGGGAAGGTCGTCAAATGATTTTTGCAAGTTAACTGGTCCGGAAAATACATATTCCGGACCAGTTAACTTGCAAAAATCATTTGACGACCTTCCCGATTGAGTTTTTGGCTGAATTTTTTTGTGGATAAACTAGACTTGATGGAGAACATGCCATAAAAATTTCATCAAAAAAAGCCACCGGGAAGGCGGCCAAACGCCGAGGTCCGGACGGCGGTTCCCTGTCCGGACGTCCGGACAGGATCATTACTCTATATATATATATATATATATATATATATATATATATATATATATATATATATATATATATATATATATATATGGGAAAACTATCAAATAAGCCTTCGTATTATACCAAAAAAGTCGATTAGGCCCTTGTACTTTACAAACACTCAATTAAGCCCTCGAACTATTAAAAAACGTTCAATTAAGCCCTTTCAGTCGGTAAGTAACCGATTCCCCGGTTAAATGTAACCCGTTTCCCAGCAGCCGCCGTTGCGGGGGTTCGAGCACATCGTCGATGTCGTCGCCGTTTAACCGGGAAACCGGTTACTTACCGACCGAAAGGGCTTAATTGAACGTTTTTTAATAGTTCGAGGACTTAATTGAGTGTTTGTAAAGTACAAGGGCCTAATCGACTTTTTCGGCATTGTACGAGGGCTTATTTGATAGTTTTCTCTATATATATATATAGGGAAAAGATCAGGTGAGAAGTGTCCCTTAAAATGAGAAGTGAGAAGTAATCTCAGCCCTTGGATTTGCATCTCATCTTACAACACAATAAACTTATAGGCTAAATATAAGAACTTATAACCAATAAATCATAACTTATAAAGTTCTCCATAATAATTACGAAAATGCCACCGCGTCAATTTTTTTCCAGATTTCCGTAATTATTTTTTTGCGGTAGCATTTTCGTAATTATTTTCGAGGGGTCTATAAGTTTAACTTCGCAGTTCTCAGGCTAAGAGCACTTCTCACCTGATCAGCTCCCTATATATATATATATATATATATATATATATATATATATATATATATATATATATATATATATATGTGGACAACTTCGTCCTTACGACCTTACTTGAAAAGGATCTGTTCTATAGGATCAGGATCCTACCTTTGAATCCTTGAATCATAAGGAGATCGGATGGACAACTTCGTCCTTTCTCTTCTAATTGTGCCGATATTGCATATCACACATTTACTTGTAATATAAAATTACCTAGTGTCGTATCTAATATATGTTAGATAGAAAGATTTCAAATATACTCCAAGCTAAGTACATATAATAAACACAAGGAGTGCATAAAATAAACTCATTTTACTTTATACTTATACTAGCGTAGAGAGTTTGTTCTTGTTACGTGTTCTCTGTTTGTTCTATCACTTCTATGTGCTATCTATGTACCCAAACTCCCAAAGTTGTTTGCAGTTGTTGTCATGCCACTTTCAAAAATGCCAAATCTGCCATTTTTATGATGTTGTATTATATTGCTTGATACTCTACGATCTTATCAATTTTCAGACATGGCGGTGATTCATTTCCGTTTGGTTGTTTATTTGTCCTTTTCCTATTTTTAGAAATTTTGTGGGATCGAGTTAATTAAGGATGTTTTTACTAATATGTCCCATACCCAGATTAGATCAGACCAGACCAGACCAGACCAGACTTGGATAGTTATAAAAATACAAAGAAATCAGACCAGACCAGACCAGACCAGACCAACAAATTACAGTCCAAGTAAAAACATGCTAATTTGCGGCCAGGTTATCAGTAGTGGCGTAATAAAATGTTTGAAATTTTAGTGGCTTAATGAATCACATTTGACAAGATTATACATATCACTAAAATTATTCTATTCTTAAACTAGTACGATAGTACTACTACGGGGATGTTTGGCAATTGGTTGTTGGCGGTTGGCTGTTGGCTATTGGCTGAATCTGTTGGCTGATTGGTGACAGCGGATTTTGTTGGCTGTTTTGATTAGCCGATAATATTAGCTGTTCATAAAACACTATTTGGTTAAACGATTGTTTACTATCGGCTGAAAACTTGTTAAATTACTTTTAAGGACATCAATTAATTTTGTTTTGTTTACTGACTACTTTTATATATGTTTCGCACATTTTGCTAATATTATTAATACAACCACTTAATCCGTTTTTATTTAATAAAAATAAAATTTTATTAACACAAGTAACAATTCGTTCCAACATTGATTTTAAACACAAATAACATTCGTTTAATAAGTAGCATCCGGTAATTCCATTTTGTCCTATTGATTTAAAAATATCAAACTAGTTTGCTCCTTTATGTAGTTGGGAATATATACAAGCAGGTGTGGCCTGCGCTATCACGCTATGGGTACTCCAGCCTTGAGCAACGATTGACACCATAATATTGTTGGGTTTGCTAGTTGCGTTGACATTCAGAATTATATTACTGATTTGGCATATTGAAAAAGATAAATTAAAAAAATTAATGTGAAGGTAGAAGATACCTTGGTCGAGAAAGTTGGATAATTTGGTGTAGGAAGGTTGAAGAACGAAGGCTTGCTCCACGCTGTATTTTGTTGTTGTTAACTTGTTGAAAGGCATGGAAGAAGGAAGTGACGAGCATGAACGGAAGGGAGCAATGCGGATATAATAGTAATTTACGATAGATATTCAAACGGCCAAACCTTAAACGCTAGGTTTATTGGCTTTTCTAATTTTGGTTGTTTGAGATAATAAACCAAGTGAAAAAGCTAATTAACCAAACACCTCTATTAATTGTTTATCTGGTCAAAAAACCAAATAGTGGTCAAATCAGTCAAAAAATGGCTGATAGGCCATTAACCAAACACCCCCTACGTAATTTGTAGTGAACAACTTAAATATTACTGCCTCTATCCTAAAAAAATCTTCTCTCTTACATTTTCGGGATGTCCCAAAAAAATCTTCTCATTTCCGTGTTTGGAAAGGTTTGTGTGGCTACCATTCATTTACATTTTTCTTACTCAACTACTACCATACATTTCCACTTTATTCTCACTTTCTTAAACTCCGATCCAAGTCAAACCGGGAAGAATTTTCCGGGATGGAGGGAGTAAATATTAAGTGAATGACAAATTCTTGAAATATGAGTAAAATCTATGTAAAATGGGTGGGAGTTAGGAACCAAGAATCGGAGAACGGTTGGAATTGAAGTGTTAAAATATAGTTCAATTTTTACACATGAGTTGTAAATTGTTAGCAGATCGGCTCTTATTCTTTGTTCATAGTTCGGTTCATGATTCATACAAAAAACAAAATTCTAACGAACCGTTAGGGAACCGTTGTAAAAAATGAAAGTATCGCTAGTAATAATAACAACAACAATAATAACATTAACAATAACAATAATAATAGTAACAATAATAGTAATAATGATGATGTAATAATCAATGACATTTAGTACACAATGATTTAAATTTAATTGATTGAAACTGATGAGGATGAATACATTAACCTCGTTTTTTACAAATCATGTTTTGTTTATCACGGAAACTTCATAATTATATACTAGTATAAAGTAACTCAAATACATTTGTGTTGGTTTGATACATTTTCTTACAATATTCAAGATAATTTTAATTGTGAGATTTATTCATTTATTGTAAATAATGCTCCTACGATATAAATTGTAACGATGCTTATATTTGAATCCGTGTATTCAATATGTTTTTTTTTTACGTTTTGAGGAACTTGAACTAGACGTCTTATTGTACTATAATGACCCAACTATTCTTGATATCAAATAACAACGAATTTTACATTTTATTTACAATTAAAATTCAAAAATTAGCTCATTCTATTGAGTGTTGAATAAATTAAGTTTGGATTTGATGTTTGAAGTGATAAGAGCATAAAAAAAATACTTATTTCTTGTGTTTTGAATTTTCGACGTTTTTGAGTTGTAGAAAGTAAGTTGTGTTAATTTCTCTATGAGCAAAATTTTATGTTTAGGAACCGATAAAAGTATAAGCGCAATTGTTTACTATTTGTGTGGTTTCGTAATGGTTCTTGATTTTTACATAGGAATCGAATCAATTTGATGAGTTAAGTTTTTTGTTAACGATTTCACTAATTATTTTAATACTACCTCCGTTCTTTTTTAAATGCAACGTTGGACTTTTTACACTATTCATATGTTCTACTTTGACTCTATTTTATTTATTAATGTATTATAAACTAAATTTGAAAAAAATATTGTTAAATTCCTCTCACCTTAAATTTTCATAATCTAATTTTTTTAATTTTTTTACTAATACGAAATGAAAGATATTAATGGTCAAACTTGTGTGTTGGCAAACGTGAAAAGTGAACCGTTGCAATTAAAAAAGAACGGAGGAAGTATTATTGAGCTTTATATATTATTGAATTCGTCTCCAACCCACCCTGTTCACCCTCATGTAATGTTGACCTGTAAAAATTTAATTTCGAAACTGTTTACATCCCTGTCTTCGGATAACAGCACCGTTCACATCGTGACTCAGCAATCGTGGAGTAGAAACGCACTGTATCTTTCTCCGTATTTCGTTCTTTCTCATTTCACATCCACTTACAATTTTCTTTTTTAAACGTTGGTAAACTATGGGTTGTTAGACATCCAGCATTGCGCATGAATTCTGGGAGTGAATGGGTTTAAATGACTCCAACGTGATGTGAAGGACAGATCCATATATTAGTGGCCACGTGTCAAAAATTTTAAGCTATTAACACCATAGGATTGTGGATGCTCTTCAGCTTCTTCTTTCTTCTCCTTCTCTTCTCTTCTCTTCTCTTCTCTTCTCTCCTCTCCTCTCCTCTCCTCTCCTCTCCTCTCCTTCTCCCCTATTTTCTGATGCTCTTTCTTTTATTACAATTTTCAATTAGTTTATTTGTTTAGTTTTTAGATTCGAAGCTCCAGCCAGATCAGTTTGAAATTTTAAGGAATTGAGCTTTAATTTTTTTTATCATCAAAACAGACCTTTATTCATATCAAAAGATTCAAGATCATTACATCAAGCAAAGAGAAAATAAAACTGACACCAACTGAAACTCCAACAACTACGACTGTAACCCTATGGTGAGACTTTGAGACGGTCACCCCTGAGAGAGCAACACGAATCGCTAACCATGTAGTGGGTTTGACACAACCAAACTTGTTCTCATAGATCCAACCATACCCAATGACATAAAAAGAGACAAAAACTCAAACAAACTGTCAAAACCAACAACAAGAGTGAACACAAGAAAACAAATAACAAACAGATAAAAATTACAAGAAAAACTTTCACGAACTCTAGCATCTCGTACATCCCATGGTGGTGGTTCAGGAGGAGGTCGTACCACCGGTACCATGCTAATTGATCCTCCATGGCCTTTGGCTGCCAAAGATCATGCATCAATCCTCCGTCCCTGCATAACAAAATTCATCCCTGCTCCGTGTGACCAGAGTAAACGGATAGACGGCGCCAATCTTCTCCAACGACGACAGCAACGCCGCATCCTCGAATCTTGACCACATCGCCGATCTCCTCGAGCCATGACAACGAATCCGCCCTCCTCCACCGATCTCCGCCCTCCGCGTCTAACCTGGACTCCAGCCGAGCACCAGCGACAAAGGGATAGCAAAGCCGATCTTCGACATAGTCGAAGCCCTAGAGAGAAAACTCCTCAACAACAAAGTGGAATTGAGCTTTAATTAAAAAATGCACTTGGTATATTATTAACTTTTTGATGGAAAATAGCCTCTCATATGAACTTGTTAAATAATACCATATTACGGCACTTTTTTTGGAGATGGGCAATATTACCTCTTTGAGAATGCATGATTTTGACATTTTTGACAAATTATGGCATTCTTATGCAGGGGCGGAGCCAGAAAAATGTGTGAGAGGGTCAAAATTTAATTATATACAGTATCAAAATGATGGATAATCATTATACAATACTCAAGTTAAATGTTTCAGATATAGCTGAGATAAATGGTAATTTAAGGTGTTTCATATTCAGATTTTGCTTATTTTAAGTTAAGATGATGCTGATTTTTCCAGAAGTCATAACTTTTTACTTGTAATGAGTTATGTGACCCATAATATATCAAATCGAAGAAATTTCAGAGCTCTACATTCTTGAACTTTCAGCGGGGTCGGCTGACCACCCTGACCCCCTGGGTCCGCCCCTGTTCTTATGTCTAAAAAATGTCATGTGTAGATAAAAAATGACATGTTTTTGCATCTGGGCCATGTTTTTGTCATTCTTTTTTGTCCCAATGGCATTTTCTTATGTCTGAAAAATGTCATGTTTTGATCCAAAAATGTCATGTTTTAAAAAAGTCATGTTTTGATCCAAAAATGTCATGTTTTTACATCATGTCCATGTTTTTGTCATTCTTTTTATACCGGTGGCATTTTCTTATGTCTGAAGAAATGTCATGTTTAGATTCAAATATGCCATGTTTTTGTCATTCGATTTATCCCGATGGCATTCTAGAGAGGCATTTGCAACATAGTCCATCTGCACCCGAAAAGATGCCGACACCTCCATAGGATAATTCAGTTGCGGCGGATGACATGTTGGCACCATTCTCGTCGGAGGGCATCAAGCATCCTTGCAAGAGGTGTGCTGCGGCAGTCTCTCCTGGCGGATAAGCAGGCGGCGGTCTCTTTGGCGGAGATGGCGGTGGCGGTCTCACATGGCGGTGGCGGATGTCTCACCTGGCGGCGGCGATGGTCTCGTCAGCTGGCAATTGTGACAGCTTGGACGACATCGAGCGTGCGCAGATGTTGGTGGTGTACGTCTAGCTGCAGGGGGTCACGGGAAAGCCTTGGATTTTACGAAGTACTCCGTATTATTCTTTTGTTTGCAGGGTTAATTTTGTCCATCTACTATATTTTTGTCCTACTGAAATCCTAAAAAACACGGATGTCCTAAGTTTGCAATTTTCCATAGTTTTAGTCTCATTTGGGGAATTTACTCTTTGGAATTCCATAATATATTTATTCTTATTTAAGAAAATTTTGAAATCATTAAAGTGGATGTGTGCAATAGCCTCGTTTGGGTGTGACTTGTAAAGTTAATGAATAAGGACGTTTAAAGTTGAAGAAAATACTGAAGTGAAAAATAAAAGGTGTTTATAAAAATATGACCTTTTAATTGTGGTGACTATTCATAAACTTAAAACAGAAAACAACTTTTAAAATCTTCTGATTTTTAGAATTAGATTACTAATAGTCAGAATTAGACCCCTTTTATTATGTTTATTATTGGAATAAAAAGAGAAATCCTAACATTAGAGCTATGCAAACAACTACAATAGTGACCATGACACTATATTGTTCATGGTAGATTTTATTTATATTTTTGTAAATGAGTTCATTTTAGTAGGTTTTTTGAAAGATCTTCTAAATAAAAATGTGACATTGCATATTTTAGTAACTATGCGACTATGAATGTTTTTACTTGGATTGAAATTTGCTAGTCTGATCTGGTATAATAAATGTCTGGTATCTGTGTATTTTATAATTCTCCAAGTTAAGTCTGGTCTGAGATTGAAAACAGTCCAAGTAGAAACATCCCAATATTTTAGGAAAAGCTTCTATTATTACACATGTGACTGTTTGATTAAATAAAACACAAAACTCGCAGGTATATCAAATGGGCACTACTCTTTGTATCTAAAATTGAGATCATTCGTCGCATAATTTTTATACTCAAATGGTCCTAAAGACTAAAGTAGAGGATGATCTTTATAATACGGAGTACTAACTTGTTTAATTTCGAAGGGCTGAAAGAGAAAATAATACTCTTTCATATGTGATACTTCGGCAAGGAGTTATCTACTCATCTTCATTTGCAATAGGGGCTGGTGGAATGTGTTGGTTTTCTTGCTTCCATGGCTCACCCTCACCCTCGTTTGCCTAAGAGGCATCATTGTCCTTGATGTTGCTCTGCCTTGAGCTACAAGGCCATTAATGCTTTTCATACCTTCTATCTAGTAAATAAAAAATGTAACTCTAGTCACAAAGAAAATAGCTTAGATTTATTTGGCTTGTCTTAACTCAAAAAGGCATCATGGATTTGCTATTTAATTAACTTGCTTTATTGTCATATACAATCCTTGTGTCATTCCATCTTAATGTTTATCTTCGTACACTCTTAGAACCTAGACCAACAATGTTTTTGGTCTCTGATCCGGTCGAATTAACACCGATATATACCTTTTATTCGTTGTCTTATACAATATTTGATAGTACATGTGTGTCTCTAACTCATTTTACTTTATTTGTACTTTACGAATTCAATACTAATCACATAATTATGTCTTCTTAATAATTGCACCACTCTCATTTCGCGTGCAATCATAGTGGAACATGGGAAGTATATATAAGTAATATAAGTACATATTAAAATTACAACTTAATCATTCTATTATGTTATACTATCGTGTGTTCATTTTATGAACAAAGTAAGTTTAGCTCATACATGGTCTCATGCCTCTTGAATTCATTTTATGAAGTAATCAATTGCGGTTATACTTATTGGCCAGACAAATGAAACGTTATTATATGTAACACCTCGATCTCGCGGGGTCCAAGGTCGTTACTCGTGGATGCTCTCCCAACCTAGTATTGGCTTCCCAAAGCAACACGAGTCTTTATCTCACATTTCGTCTCACTCGTGCACACCCTGTGGAGGGTCACTCATCCCAAGACTACTCTCGTGCGAGCACGCTTAAATTGGTCGGAGTTCTTAAGAGATGAGCTCATTTAAAAGAAAGTGTGCCCTTATTGGTATGACTAGTACTATCAATCATCCTTTGATGTCTTCATGTGTATTTCAATTACCCCACTTAGAAACGCAATGTTCTCATCTCAATAAAAGCCCAAAACCCCCCGCTAAGCACCTGATTCCGATGATTCGGATGAGCACACTGTCGGTGGGTTGCTCTGATATCACTTGTAACACCCCAACCATTTAGGGTCCAATGTCGTTACTCTTGTATGCTCTCTAGATATAATACTTTCCTAACAAACTAAACACTTTATCCTCACTTGTGCACGTCATGAGAAACTTCTTATGGGATCATCCATCTTAAGACTACTCTTGACGAGCACGTTTAATTATTTAGAGTTTTTAACATATGAGTTCTCGTAGTACTGTCAGTATAATCTTTTGGAATCATCCTACGTATTACAATATATTTTTGTGTTAGGGTTGTGTCTAACAGTCTAAGTGTATGTTAAAGTCACAACTACATGCAATTCTACAAGAAAAATGAAATGCTACTTGAACGATGGAGACGAAATGTGCTGGTTAAATTTGAATGTAAACGCAACGTGAATGTCTGAATGAATATGTTCGACAAAGTTCGATGAAAAGACAAAATGAAAGAATATGTTTGACAAAGTTACACGAATATATGCTTATCAACTATGCTGCTTCATACTTCATCATTATGCAACCTCTTCTAATTATTGAATTTAAAATTTTCACTTTCATTAATAAAGTTAGCAAGTAAAAAATATAAATTGTTTAATTAAATCCATCTTCATACAACTCATCCATGATCTTAACTTGGTCTAGCAGACAGCAACCATTGAACCCAATCAAGCATCATATCACTCTCCATTTATCTTGAATGAAAATACGATAGGAGATCCACCATGACACGCACGTACAATAATGGTGGTGATTAGAATGGTTTGTGTTCTAACTATTGTCAAAAACTAGATTGTTTCAAGCACTTCTTAAGTCATCTTTTATGAGTCATAATTCAAATTCAAAGTGGTTATTCACTTATTCTGACCAGCACTTGGACTATGGAAAGCTAACAAGAATCGACTGAAAATATAAAAATTAAAGACGAGTCATAGAATAGTTCTCAAAATTACATAAAGCAATGCTGAAAACCCCAAATTTATTAGTGAGCAACTAAGCAGGTTTCATTACGTCAGACGAAAACTTATGGACTCGGGATGCTTTTAATTGCACTGATTTCAGTCTCAAAAAAGACCAAATCAAATTAGCCTAGAGCCTTGGACAATAGTAAACACACATAAAACATAGGGAATTTACCCTAAATAGGACTAAAAACGTTTGTAAATTCCAAAATGGGACTTCCATGTTTTTAATTTCCAAAATGGGACTAATTACTGCTATGTTTTGGCAGTACCTGACTTTAAACATGACATTATTTTCCGAACTTGACAATAATTACTCCTATTTTGGGAATAAAAACATGACAGTCCTATTTTGGAATTTACAAACATTTTTTGTCCCATTTCAGGAACTTTCCCTAAAACATACATCAACCATAATATTTCAGACTACAACATACATCCAAACCTAATCAGATCAGATAAAAAAATTCAATCCTATTAAAAACATTCTCACACTATTCAGTTAATTCATACTCCGTATTTGGTTATTTTAATTTGTTTAAATTGAAAATATTAAAGATTATACTTTAAAACTTCAATTTATTATCAAGTAAATGTCTTTAACTGTTGATTAGTAAGCTTGGTATACCATGAAATAATAAACTACATCACGAATGATTAATAAAAAGTATCCCATACAAATACGAGTACTAGCAAAAAAGTTACTCCGTAATATATACTATCGTATATATATATATATTAAAAATATAAAAATGAAGAAAAAAGAAAGAAAATGGAGTACTAATTTATACTTCCTCCGTTCTTTTTTAATTGTAACAGTCAACATTTCACGTTTGCCAACACACAAGTTTGACCATAAATATCTTTCATTCCGTATTAGTAAAAAAATTAAAAAAATCAGAAAATTTAGAATAAGAAGAATTTAACAATATTTTTTAAAAATTTAATTTATTATACATCAATTAATAAAATGTAGTCAAAGTAGAACATGTGAATAGTGCAAAAAGTCCAATGTTGCAACTGGAGGTAATATTATACTATCTATTATTATCAAAAAACTGTTTGTAGACACTCTCAGTGAACAAGTTTTTTCTGTTTTGTAAATAGCCTATTCACAAACAAATATAGTTTTAATTAACGACGTGTACAAAAGTACACAACATGTACAAACCGGGCATGTACAGGTACAAGAAGTAGGGCAGTTATATTATTTATTAACATACATTGCACGTATGACATACTTCATATATGTTTTGCACCAGTACCAAAACGACCAACAGTTTCACAAGTTTGTTCAATCTATGTTTTTTAGCTTGAAACGCCTCAAACTCTTGACCGGAGAGATGCGGGCAGGGGTGGTTCGGTACGGTATACCGAATATTTTCTTTCATACTTTTACCGTACCAAAACTTTCGATATACAAATTTATATATTGTTACCTTACTGAAGTTTCGGTATACTATACCGCATTACGGTATACCGAATTAGTTTCGGTTCAGTAACAGTACAGTATCGGTAATTACCATGTATATCTCTTACTACAACAAATTATCATAGACTAACGAAATATACCAAATTGGTGTTACTAGCGACATATTTAATCCATTATTAAAATGTTACAAAATACAATTAAAAATCTATTGATGTCATATTCAATATTGAACAATAATTATTATTAGTATATTTAAGCAGTTCAACATGCCACATATTAAAAAGTAACACATTATCCTAAAATAACTTGAACAATATAGATAAAATTAAATCAATAGTGATCTCTAACAAAATAAATAAAACTATTCAAACAGCATGGATATAAAATCACTTATTCCTAATATGATATTGTGTATTTAGTCCTTTTTATAAATTTTTAAAATAATATTTGAATAAGACTTTTGGACAAAGTTGTGTGCCTTGACTCGCGGAATCCTTATGTAGATACACCTGTCACATAAGTGTATCTCTCTTCACTCATCAGCTACTCAGCGGCCCAGCCATTGCGACTCGCAAGCTCTTGGAACAAGATGGACTTGTTTACTGACATTAAGTACATTACTCATTAGTAATTAGGGTTAGTTTGTTTGAATGTTACGTAGTAAAAGCCTGGAAGGTTATAGCGAGTTTGAAAAATTGGACCTTTATCTTTGTATTTTAGTATTTGTGACCAACCTAAGCATTAATTTTGAGCTTCAAAATTGTAGTGGACTTTTACAATATTTTAGAATTTAAAGTAATTCTTCGGTGGGGAGTCGGTACAGTATTATACTAGTATACCGCAGTATTTGAAAACATTTACCGTTACCGTACCGAAATAAATCAGTACGGTATGATACCGTACCGAAAATGACGGTATACCAATATTCCGGTATTTTTTGGTACAGTAAGTGCGGTATACCGATTTTTCGGTAATTTTGCCCACCCCTAGATGCAGCCAGGGTTTTGAAATAAATTTTCTCCGCCATGAGATCAATTTTTTTTGGTTTCATGCCTGTCCCAAGCCATGATAAAGGATGAGGGTGCTGTGGTAGGCGTGTGACGGCCAACAGTATCACCTAGTCACATCACATGACATGAATCCAATTATGAATATCGCTACAGCTAGGTCGTCGCCCGTAAGCGACGCGTCATCCCTCCGCCTGGGGGTGGTGTCAAATATGCAAGGGTGCGCTACACTTCATAGGTCTGGGTGTGGTGATAAGAATGCTAAGGTTGCTAGGTCGTCGCCCGGAAGCGGCGCGTCATCCCATTGCCCTTTATGGTGGGGTCCGAGGCGGGGCTAAGAACAGAAGGTGGAGTGCTAGATTGCGCTTTAGGACGTGGAATGTTGGGTCTCTTACAGGCAGATCTTCCGAGGTAGTCGAAGTTATGAGGAGGAGGAATATCGGCATTATGTGTGTGCAAGAAACTAAATGGGTTGGAGAGAATGCACGTGAGATTAATCCCAGAGGTTTTAAGTTGTGGTATTCGGGGAGAGATAAGACCAGGAATGGGGTAGGCATTATTGTGGCGCGTGAATATGTTGAGGATGTGGTAGAAGTCTTCAGGAAGAACGATCGCATCATGAGCATTAAATTGGTGATGAGGGGTGAGATTGTGTCTGTGGTAAGTGCCTATGCACCACAAGTGGGATTGGATGCATCTACAACTCAACAGTTCTGGGAAGATCTTGAAGATGTGGTGCGGCGAGTGCAAATGGGAGAGAAGTTGGTCATAGGAGGCGACCTCAACGAGCATGTGGCCTCGAGACGTGATGGCTTTGAGAGTATTCATGTCGGACATGGTTTTGGCACTATAAATGAAGCAGGAAAAAACATTTTGGATTTTGCCTCGACGTATGAGTTGGCTATAATGAACACTTAATTTAGGAAAAGAGACTCTCACCTTGTAACCTATAGAAGTGCAGCTAATAGTACCCAAATTGACTACTTCTTAGTACGGACTACTTGGAGAACTAGCTACACCGATTGTAAGGTTATCCCAGGTGAGAGTGTTGTCACTCAGCATAGGATGCTTGTGCTTGACTTTCGAGGTAAGAACCATAGAAGACAAGTTAAGCAACAAGTGGAACCAAAGATAAAGTGGTGGAGGCTTGAGGGGGATCTTCAACAAAGCTTTACACACAAAATGTTCGGTGAAGATGTATGGCGTATTGATAATGGAACACATGTGGAGGATGCGTGGTTATCGATGGAGCTGACCATTAAAAAAGTGGCAAAGGAGGTACTTGGAGAATCTAAAGGATGTCTGCCACCCAAAAAGGACACGTCGTGGTGGAATGATGAGGTGAAACAAGCCATAAGGAACAAAAGAGATTGCTACAAAAAGATGGGGACAAGTCGGAGTGATGAGAACATAGAAGCATACAAGGAGGCTAGAAGACAAGCAAAGAAAGTCGTAAAGGAAGCACAAGGGAAAGTGAACAAGGAGTTGCATGAAAAATTGGACTCTAAGGAAGGAGAACAAGATATCTATAGACTTTCTCGTCTTCGTGATCGTAGGACTCAAGATATCGGAAAAGTTAAGTGTGTGAAGGATGTCGATCATAGGATATTAATGGAGGACAGAGAGATAAAAGAGAGGTGGAGGTCATACTTTGATACATTGTTCAACGGGAACAAAGTGCAAGATATCGGTGATTTGACCATACCAGATTGTATGGTAAATCGTGATTTTGTGAGAAGGATCCAACCAACGGAAGTTAAAGAGGCTCTAAGGAAGATGAGGCGGAAGAAAGCGGTCGGTCCAGATGGCATACCGATCGAGGCTTAGAGAAGTTTGGGAGAGAGAGGCATCGAGTGGTTAACAAATTTCTTCAACAAGATTTGGAGAAACAACAAGATGCCAACGAGTTGGAGAAAGAGTACTTTTATTCCCTTATTTAAGAATAAAGGTGATGTACAAGAATGTGCCAACTATCGAGGGATTAAGCTTATGAGTCATACCATGAAACTTTGGGAGCGAGTGATTGAGCAAAGACTTCGAAGAACAGTTGAAGATTTCATAGAATCAATTCGGTTTTATGCCTGGTCGCTCAACAACTGAGGCTATTCACCTTCTTCGGCAACTTATGGAGAAGTATAGAGACGCTCACAAGGATTTGCATTTAGTGTTCATTGACTTAGAAAAGGCATATGATAGGGTACCTCGAGAAGTTTTTTTGGTGGGCCTTAACTAGAAAAGGCATTTCACGCAAGTATATCAGCATCATCATGGATATGTATGAGGATTGTACTACAAGTGTCCGTACTAGTGTAGGGAGGACTGCGCAGTTCCCTATTACTATCGGAGTGCACCAAGGATCGGCTCTGAGCCCTTTTTTATTTGCCATAGTCATGGATGAACTTACAAAGTCAATTCAAGATGATATACCGTGGTGCATGATGTTTGCCGACGATATTGTATTGATTGATGAGACGCAATCAGGGGTTAAAGCAAAGTTAGAAGTATGGCGACAAACATTGGAGAACTAGGGTTTTAGACTAAGTAGGAGCAAGACAGAGTACATGGAGTGCAAGTTTGGTGGAGGTAGAAGCAGTGGTAATAGCGGAATTGCTTTAGATGATAAGGAGATACCGGTCAGCGATATGTTCCGTTACTTGGGCTCCATAATTCAGAAGGACGGTGAGTTAGATGGAGATGTATCCCATAGAATCAGAACATGGTGGATGAAGTGGAAGAGTGCGTCAGAATTTCTATGTGATCGAGGTATGCCGACTAGACTGAAGGATAAATTTTATAGGACAGCAATTAGGCCTGCATTACTATATGGCACGGAGTGTTGGGCGGTGAAACAATGTCACATTCAAAAGATGAGTGTGGCAGAGATGCGCATGCTGCGTTGGATGTGTGGGCATACTAGAAAGGACCGCGTGAGTAATGAGACAATCAGACAAAGGGTGGGAGTAGCACCTATTGAAGATAAAATGTGGGAGTCGCGCCTACGGTGGTTTGGTCATGTGCATAGAAGACCGAGTGATGCACATGTCAGACGAGTTGAGATGTGTGGAGAAGAGGCAGGGAAGAGAGGGAGAGGAAGGCCCAAACAGACGTGGGTTAGGGGAGTCAGAAGTGATATGCTTCTTCTTGGATTGGATGAGGGTATGGCTTTGGAGAGAGCAAAATGGAGGGCGTGTATTCGGGTGGAGGAGTGATCTTGTATCATCTTTTCCCCTCTTTTTTTTTCTTCCTCCCTTTTTTCTTTTTCTTTTATATTTTTATCCTTATATATAAATATTACTTTATCCTTTTTATTTTATCTTTTATATGTATATTCATCTCTTTTATATTATCTTTTTTATAATAGCTTATCTTTTTTATCTTTATTTTCTTTCTTTTCCTTTTGGTGATATCATGTATCGATTCATGTTAGCCGACCCCAATATCGTTTGGGACTAAGGCTTGGATGATGTTGTTGTTGTATTTTTTTATATTGAAACAAGGGAATGCCCCCTCAAACCAAACAATGTGCACATGTTTGTAACTTGAGTTTTGTATTAAATTAAGTGATTTGTCTTTTCACAATAAGAAATAGTAGGTGGCTTGTCAAAGATTATATCGCAATTTATGTCACCATTCTGTCGAGTAATGGTATGGGGCGTTGGGGTGGACGATTCCACTTTTTAAGGCTGGGTTGAGGAACTTCATTACAATCTCACAATCCACTCAAATAGTAAATAATTTATTGGATTCTTAGATTATGAAAGAGAAATACTCCAATCCCAAAATAAATTTTATCCTTTCATTTCTTGTTTCTCAATATCGATTAAGAACTCTATTATAAAAACGCGTAAATAATTGAACTTAGAATAAACTGGTGAGTAATATAATAAGTCTTCATAGTTGAAGAAAGATTAAACATCGTCGAAGAAGGAAAAATGTAAATATTATAAAAGAAATATAACATTTTAAAGTATAAAGGGATAAGCTAGAGATGTTTAGTAGAAGATACACCCTCTTTTCTTTTAACCGCAATGAGTCATTTATATTACGGAGTATTTCAATCTTCCTACAAAGTCAAACCAGCATTCTAATGCCTAATGGATTGGAGGGGGTAAAATTCGTAGTTAGTTAGGTTAATTGAAATTCATTCTCTTCGAATTTGGTTACATTCTACCAAGAAAGGCCTGTTCTTTAGATTAATTACTTCTGAAAATCAAACCGAAACAACAACAAAAAGAGGGAAAGATAAATCAACATTACGCTTGTTTTGGGTCTGAAAGTTTTTAATATTTTAAACCTCTAACTTTATGAATGTTTAATGTATTGTTGATATACCAGGTGGTGTTATTATTTGAAATAAATAACATTAACAAATAAGTTTATATTGTTGATTGCACACTCAAAAATGGTTAGAATATTTAAATTACTTGCTTAACACTATAAATTTACATTTATGAATGAAAAAAATAAATAACTTGCTTAACACTAAATTTAACTTTATTACCAGGTGGTGTCAATATTTGAAATAAATAACATTAACAAATAAGTTTATATTGTTGATTGCACACTCAAAAATGGTTAGAATATTTAAATTACTTGCTTAACACTATAAATTTACATTTATGAATGAAAAAAAAAATTGATCATCATGCTAAGATAATTGTTTATATAAAGTTTGGGGTAATTTATTTAGTTATGCAAGTTTGGGGTGCTTACCTCACACTCATCAAAAGTTCGGGGTATTTAAAGCTAACTCAGGTTACTTGACCTATATATCGAATTAGTAATTTTTTTTGTATAACTTTGACGAATAGCCAGTCTTTACATACAACAGAATTTGACCCTAAAGGGGCTGCTAGTACATTTAAGTTAACTAATTATATTTTATATATATTTGAACAATTGAGGTACAAGTATACATGTCATTGAAGTTTGCTTGATGCTATTACATACAAAGATAGTGCCCAAATTCTGGCAGCCATGATCCAGGAGCTTATTACCAGGTGGTGTTAATTTCTGCAAAAAACGGCCCATCGCGTGCTCTTAGCTGGCAGCTTATATGGTAGGATCTGGCTAACCCATAAGCAGTTTTGGACTTTTGGTAGCAAAAGATGGAAACCATATGGACAAAAACTGATGGTGATATACTGATATCTTCATATGGTGGGTAGGTGCTGTGCATATATACTATCATCATTGCTGAAGAACAAGATTTAGCTGATGTGCAGATTTTGCCAGCAAGCCTCCTCTCCTGCATAACATTTTGTTTAACTCAACAAAGCAGACAACGAGACAAATCTTATGCAATGGAGCCAAAGACTCACTATTTTTTGGAAGCGATTTTCACTATGGGTCATACGGAAATAGCCTCTCTGTGCTGTAGTATAGGGGTAAGACTGCGTACATCTGACCACCATTACCCCACCGTAGGTGGGAGCCTTTGCGGCACTGGGATAATGATAATGATGATGATCAATAATTCTGATGTGAAACCGGACGTAAACCGTGTTTCATAAGTGTCTTGATCTTTTATACTATCTATATGTTTAATATAGACTTTTTTCATAAGTTTCTAGAGTTTCACAAGCGTCTTAATCTTTTAATAATGCATGCATATAAGTTTCTTAATCTTGAAAAATGTATTGTATTCACAATAATAGAATATAGAATGTTTCTTTCATTATGATTCTAGTAATGTTTTGTGGCTTGTTTCACGTGACTGCATCAGATACACTTACCCATACCATTCATAGGGAAAATTAAACGACTCGCATCAATAAATCCAGAACTGATACTCTGTACCTAAATTAGCTACATACTTTATTTTGTGTCTGTCCCAAATGTATTGCTCATTTCTTTTTCAGGATAGCAATGAGGTTCACAGTTTTTCTCTCTACTCTAATTAGATTTCAACAATAAACTTTTCACGTTCTTAAAATGTGGGCCAGATCAAATTGTGGGCAATAAATAAGGGATGGATGGAGTACAATTTAGATGTCAGTTTTGAGAACTTTCCAACATGTCCTGCAAGTTTTGAACACATAATGCAAGAAAAGAGACTTACCGCATAAGCGTCGGAATACTGTTTTGGATAATCTGGAGATGCGCTAAGCACTGTCTGCAGCATTCAATTCTGTCAATACCAAAACTTAAATCCTTAGAAGATGAACATTTAAAAGGAAGCACGTGAATAGTGTGTAATATTAACAGAGACAGACATACCTCTCCTCTGCATGAAGATCAACACCTACAGATGGACGTGCTGAAACAGCTGATCGAACTACTGGACCAAAGATTGCCACAAGCTTCAATAGTATCTCTAGAGAAACATTTGCATGCCTGCAAAAAGAAGAACAACACAGCTTATGTGAATTTAAGTGGAACATCACAATAGAACATTACTCGAGCAGCATCTTGTGATGCTCATCTCATAAACTGTGCAATACTAGTTACCTTTCAACTTTGCTATCTAGTAAGCTCAACAGGACCGGAAGTAAGGAAGAAAACAACTCTAAGGTAAAAATCTCCATTCTTTCAATGAGAACACTGACTACATCTGCTTGTACCTGGACAAAAGATACTTAGTATGAAACATATGAACTTTATTGACAAAGTGAAACTGTTGATATCAATTTAACCAAATATTATTATCATTCTCCACCGAATACCCACAGATTGATTAGGCAATTTCTTCAAGGCATTTATTGCACCCTTAATGTCATTCTGCTGCCAAAAATGTCGAACTACCTACAAGGTGTTCAGAAAAATTATTCCCAAATTTCCATGAAAGCTTTCACATGTTAAGACTCTAGATTACACAACTTCCGAAGGCAGATATAGATAAAATATAAAAATGGAGACACCAAATCAGAGGACCATCAAGAAGACATAAAAGCAGTACATGCAAGAAAGTTATTAGTAACATAGCAAACAATAATAATAACATGATAGGGACCTGGGATCTACAAATAATAAGAATCCATTTAGTATTTTAATGTGTTTAATAATAGGGTCTATGCCCGATAACTTAATTAAGGGCCGGCCCTTTTAGGAGAGTTTTATTAATAATAGGGGGAATCAAGCTTGGGGGGAATGGCCTAAATAAATGTGGAAGCTGAACAGGTTGAGCTGGAGAAAGGAAATAAAAGGGTGGTCTAAATAAATGTGGAAGCTGGACAGGCTGGAGAAAGGAAATAAAAGGCAAACAGATGAGTCAGGAAAAGGAGGCTGGGATTTGGAAAAACAGGGATCTGGGAGAGATCGAGGCCCTCTCGAATTGGTCTCGGCTGTATTCTTCTTATTTTCTACGATTTCAATAATATTTTCCACACCAATTCTCTGTGTCGTATCATTGGTATCAAAAAAAAAATGAGCTATCTTCAAAAAATTACCTGCAACTTTGTTAGCCGCGATCTCAATGTACTTAAAATGATGTCATGACTCTGCATCAGATTTTCAATGATACCAATATCACTCACAGTTGTTTCAGCACCTCCAACAATTTCTGCATTAGAAGTCTGCATATACTCATTTAGCACATAGAATATATAGAAAATTTAGACCACTAAAACATTACACATGACACTAGAAATAAAGCACAACACCCTACCAGCAAAGGAATATTTTTTGCTTCCTCAGGATTAGATTGAGGAACTGTATCAGAAGTATGGGCATCACCAGCTCCTAACTTTTCTCTTCCATCAACCCTCTCAACCTATTTACAAGAGACAAGTCAATGCTAGCTAAAAGAAATCAAGGGTAACTATCACAACAGATTTTTCAGAGGCTTGATAATAAAAGAAAACTAAAAGGAAGCACAAAGACTATACTGGGGAAGGTGGGTTTACTTCCTCAGGTTTAGAACAAGTGACTGTATGAGGAATCTGGGAAGCATCATCTATCCAATTTCTTCTTCCATCAAATCTTTCAACCTACAAATAAAGCTCAATAAAAAAACATGAATGCAAAGTCCTTGCACCATTAGTAATTCAAATATTGTTTGGATTGGGTTCATATATCTTTAATCTTCTATGTAAGACATTAAGGTTGTAACAGAGGGATATCTTTACAGAACAAACATAAATAACCATACAGGTGAAGGATGATTAGGAGGTGGTCTTGACTCCTCAGGTTTAGAAAGAGGACCAATGTCAGTAGTGTCAGAAGTTCGGGCATCTTCATTGTTCACCCTTACTTTTCTGTCAACTCTCTCAACCTAAATGCAAGGCAAATTAAAAAAATTAATAAAATATTGTCAAACTGGAGAGCTACCATGAATACAGAAAGTAACTTTCTGCAACCCTTGGTTTTGCTTCTACATGTAGGAAAATCTTAAATATGATAATGGATTAATACTGTAAAAAAGCAAAGCATTTTACCTGTAAAGGGGAGGATTTTGCTTCTTTGGGTTCTAAAGAAAGAACTGTGCCAGGGTAGCATGCATCATCAACTTGTTGTATCTCTTTCTTCTCAAATCTTTCAACCAGACTACGTGTCCTTCCTGGTGCCACAGCAACTGCCAATAAAATAGCATGATGACAATGTAATAAATGCAAACAGATTGAAGACAAAAAAACAGAGCTTCAAATAAAAAAGTAATCAATAAATTAATGAAAATAGTATATGACCTTCTTCATATACCAAGCACGAACTATTATAATTCTTCCATAAACAGTGTATACAAACTTCTAGTCTTCTACTCCCTCTATCCCAAAGAAATTGTCATAAAGAAAATACACATTATTATTATTATTATTTAATCCACAATGGCCATTAATATTATTATTATAAGTATAATTATTATTATTATTATTATTATTATTATTATTATTATTATTACTCCCTCCGTCCCATAAAATTCTTCCCACTTTCCTTTTTGGGCCGTCCCAAAAAATTCTTCCCACTTGCCATTTTTGGACAATTTGTGTGGTTCACATTCATTTCACCTTTTTCTTACACAACCACAACCATACATTTCCACTTTATTACACTTTCTTAATCTCCGTGCCAAGTCAAACTGGGAAAAAATTTCTGGGACGGAGGGAGTATTATTATCTAATCCATAATTGAATGTACGATAACTGCCTTTACTGAGTGTAGAACTTTTATATTTTTAAAAAAGTAAGGAGGGGCATAGTTGGAAATAAACCTATAGAACACATTCAACTTATAATACAAATATACTTGACAAATTTATGGGACATTCATAAATGATTAAGTGAGACAGGTTCTGACTTTTGAGGTAATGCAAGCATACATTTGAAAGATTCACTAGGCAAGTGCAGTAAAATAACAGATGAACTCTAGCAGTTTTTGGAAGCAATATTAATGCTTCATCTTTAGGCAATAACTGCCTGGTCGGCGAGGGAAAGGCGTAAATAGTGTCCACGTAATGATAATAATAGAATTTGAAGGACCAAGATTTGATGAGACCAAAGCCACAGATACTACATACATAGATAAACATGCAAAACGTCATAAAAGCATGATGGCAAATCTAATGAATTCACCCATCCCCTCACCTGCGGCTGCTGATTGAAATATCAGTTTCTCTGACTTATCTTCACCATTCTTAGCAGATGAGTCTTTTTCCTTTAAGACGTTCTGAATTGAATCTGGTTTAATTGTTTTCTCCATATCAAAATTGTTTGCTGGCCTCCTTGATTGAGACCGCCTAATGGACATGCTGGGATTGGCCCTGGTAGTTGAAATGACTTCCCTTCTAGAACTGGCCAAATCTTGACTATCATGAGGAACAAGAACTGGGGCAATGAAAGAATTATTGCTGGCAGATTCTTTGGTTTTTCTGTTTGACACTTTAAGAGAACTCCGCTTCTGAGTGCATAGAGGATCACTCTCCTTACAATCAGGTTGGGGAATAATTTCAGGAGAATGAAAAGAACCATTCTTCTTGGTGGTGATAGGATCTTCACCTACAAAATGAAACATTAAATATTAGCAATAGGTAAAAGACATAATATATAAATCATACCAAACATGCATATGAAAATGCTTCCCAAAATCGCAGAATTAAGGAACAAAATCAAGGAACAAAATGCATATGAAAAAGTAACTTTTTCAAAAGTAAACCACCATGCTATGCAATCTTTGCATAGTCCGAATCACATTTTCGGATAAAATCTACATGAGAGACACTGTATCCTACGAGATCTTGTTTCAGCATTTGGCATTTAAATCCATAGTATTCATTGTCGCATCACTCTACCTTGATAGAGTTAACCATGATTGAAAATCATTTTTGCTTAGAATATTCCATCTACTCGTACAGATATTAATGGAATAAAAAAAATTGGTTGACATAATAGTGGTTAAGGTAAAAAAATCTTAGAACTTGATAATAAAATCCACATCAAGGACTGTGTGAGTGCATGGGTGGGAGCGGAAAGCGGATAAACAATTTCCAGGAGTTAATTTCTTTTCTGCACTCTTATTTTGTTTTCAACAACTTACTGTCAACATATATATTCTTTATCTCTTTGGAATCATAATCAGGAGATGAACAGCAGATACTTGAATTTGAACTTCTATTGCTGCCTAATATTTGCACCGCATTTTCCTTTTGTTCTTGTATCTGCTTCAAGTTGCTATTCTGCTTGGTGTTCATACAAGAACCATAGGGTTCAATGACCTGACATGAAAAGAAAAGGAAAAAAAACAAGATGGAAAAAACTTTTATAGAAGGGGCGATATAAGGATAAACCAATGTGGAAAGTAAGACAAACAAATATAAAAGTTAAAATTGGGTTATTATACATTCACATTATTAAGGTATGTACCGAAGTATCTGCTACCCAAATCCCAACAGAGTTCCGGTAATATGCACCGCCCAAAAGTTTTCCATCGTGAATGCAGAGATCACCAAGTGTTGACCATCCCATATCAATAGAATCATGGCAAAGTACAGGTTCCCATGAATAAACCTAGAGTTCAAAGGAAGTGAACAATGTAAGTGTTACCATTTTTCTATGCAAGGGCGATAATTTCATTAGTGGTAAGGGTTAACCTTCAAGCTATCATCTAATCCACAAAATAAAGTCCTTCCATCAGGATGAAAAGCTATTGACCTTACTCCTGTAGCCTGTGAGACAAACAAACCCATGGAACATGTTCAAAGCTCTGGGTATAGTGATCAAATTAAAATATTGACCAGAACTGAAGGTGGAACGTCATAGGCTTCTAAATATTTCAAGCTCAACAAGCAAGTTTTCACATCACTTTCAATGCAAGCTATAGAAAGGAAAAACATTATTACCTCATACAATAATGACAATATCATGTTAGCCAACCAATAAGAACTGTTTCCCTAAATAGGTTTCTTAACCAATAAGTAGATGTTTGGAGTCCAATGGTCCAACGTTCAAAAAAGAAACATTGTTCATACTTTAATGCAAGCTATAGAAAATAAAAACGCTTGCCTCAGCTCATTGAACCTGAGTTAACTTGAATGTGCCAATTGGCTAACAAAGCACAGATTAAACTATCATTACAGGAATAAGTTGTCCGTATATGAATTTTGAAATAGAAATATCATTACACACAATTTAAATTATTAAAAAGAATAAAGTTTAATTAATGGCTTATTAGTTATATGAACTTTCCCTATTCGTTTGCATCTAAGTGCAAATATTTGCGTTTGCATTAGATTCTATATGGCTATATAAAGAAATATCATATTGAGAAGGTGATACCACAAAACTGTACTCTGTTGGAATCGCAAAAGATCCTTTTTTCCACATGCAAATGTAAACAACCTAGGATTTTAGGACTTTAGGACTTTAGTGATTATTACAAACTGAAAAGGAAAAGGAAAAGTCCAAGTCTTAAATGTTCATGCCACCCATATCAAAAGTTAGCAAAAAAAAGGGATAATTAATTTAGAGCAAGTAACCAATTACTCAATTTGAGTGACCTCATAGAGATCAATAATAACTTTTGGAGATGATTTTACGAATGATTCCAAAAGGGAGAAAAACAGAGCTAATACAAGGAATGACCCCTCCCGGTTAGCCTGTCAGCTTACCTTTTGTCCTTTCCTGACTTATATTTTGGAAGGTGGACGCTAAAAGCCTGATAAATGAGGATTTAAACTTTTACATGCTTTCTGTCTTGAAAGAAGGAATAATATGTACTGTTGCTCAAAATAATGCACAACAAGATCTCTATACATAGGCACCACTTAAAGAACAGTCCAAGGCAAACACGTATGTAATATGGTGGCTTAACAGCCACACATCATCTGATCAAGGGCTTGATAGCCCCAATGCCCCATGGAATACAACAAACCTTATATACTTCAATACATGTTACCTCAAAACTTCATTTCCTTTTTCTTTTTCCCTTTCTGTTTTTCATGACTAAATTAAAACATTAAATTTTAAAAACAGCACTAATCAAGGTGGGTAAAGGGAAGGGCTGGCATACCTCACGCCTCACAGATCCAATCATTTCAAAAGTTTCCAAATCCCAAAACTTTACAGTTTGGTCTGCTGAGCCTGGTTAAAAAGTAGGGCACTGGTTTGAAAGCATAAACAGGACAAAATGCTCATGAAGGAAGTAAAATATACAAATATACATCTTTATGTTTAAGCATATCCACTGAAGCCAGATGTTTATACATGAAATGATTGGTAAGAATGAAAGAAATAGATCCACAAGTTCCATGCCAGTGCGCAAAATATGTGACTCAGTTAACTTGCTAAGCCTTCTATCAATGCAATTTCTAATTGGCATTTAGTTCTTGCAAATTTTAATTGCACTACCTTCACCACTGGTGTTCAAGTGTCAACTAAAGAGAGGATAGTATGAAGGGAAAAGTAAAAGAAAGGCAAATTATTTAAAGAGAAAATAGACTAATTGTACTTCACTGTAAATGTAGAAATGTAGACCCATAAAGGGATTTTATGCACACCTGTTGCCAGAAGAAACTCGAGAGGATGGAAATCTATGGACCGAATATGCCCTTCATGTTTGAAATCATGTAAAAGTTTCCCAGCTGTTAGATCCCATACCTGGCCAATGGTAAAAGGGTTCATGCTATAGCAAAAGCAAAGACAAATGAGTGTATGTTCCAAAGTGAGCATTAAAAAATACCTTAACAACATTGTCAAGTCCACCAGAAACTACCCATCGACCATCCGGGGTGAATCGTATGGTGCTAATTGCTCGTGTGTGACCCTTATATGTGTGTATGCATTCTTTCTTTCTTATATCCCACATCTTTAGGTAAGTGTCCACAGACCCAGAAGCAAAAAATTCACCAAACGGATAAAATTCAACAGCTTTGCAATATGATTTGTGTCCACTAAGAGTGCGAATAGCTACACTTAAAAAATAATAGAAATATTAGAAGTTTCATTTTTATAGCTCACCTAGTGTGTTGTGTAAGCCACATATAAACACAGAGAGAAAAATAATTTAATTTCAACAGATACAGTCGGAAACGAGGAATTTGTTGGAACTACATAATGACAATTAAGGTCTTCGCTTTGGGATAGTAAGTCATCTGAAATGCATGTTAGTTAAGTGAGCTATATCTCTTTGAGATGCAAAATGTGCAACTACTTCACTTAGTAAGCTATTGAAAAGCAAACTTACTCTTAGCATCCTCCAGATCCCACATCTTTATTAAACCAGATGAAGCTCCAGCGGCCACTAAAAGCTCTGCTGAATCAAATGCTACAGACTCTATTGGACCTGTGTGGCCAGATAAAATCTGCAATGATGATTACATACTCAGGGGCACAGTTGAATATTATGATTATGGCATCACAGTGATCAGATTCGTGAACTTACAGAGGAGGGGGTTGGTTTGCCAATTGACCATACGTTCACACTATGATCATCATCCCCAGTTATGAACATCCTAAATGTCTTCTTACCAAACCTTAAACAATTCACATTCCCCGAATGTGCCACAAACTCCTCTATATTAATCCCAGTCAAGAACCGCAAATGAGCATTTAACTTTTAGTTCGATGCCTTGAACAAGATAATGGTCCTTAAAGTATCTCAGTGTGTGTGAGAGAGAGAAAAAAAGCTAGATGATTTAAAAGTCCAGATTTCTATTAGTCATTCTTCTCCTCCGCTCAATTGCAATAATCAGGAAAATGAGAAACGAAAGTAGAAATTATTTTAACAATACTAAAGTCAAGCTCCTTCTAGGTTCCTTGAAAGCACAGCAGTAGCAGCAAAATAACTTCTTTCCCGCTTGCATCAATCTAAGGTATCTGACTAATTTACTCGTCTAAGCTCAGATACCATTTTCATCAACAATTCAAGATATAAAAAAGACCACATTCCCGTCATTCCCAATCCAGCTTTACCAATAACCAAGATCCAGTATTATTCACTAGGGGGGAAATCTCATATAGATAGCACTCGGTAAAACATTATACATTTATCCAGATCATATGTGAAAATAGAGTAGAGCCTTAGTAAGCTTAACTTCAGCAAACTTAAGAAAGTTGGGAAGGATACGCAATTTATATCCACGCTTCGCCATCCGAAAGCAACAACTAAACTGACCGGAGAGTCAGGATTGGGTTAATCGAGCACCGACCGACCGACGAAGCCGTGCTCCACCTCTGCGGAGTAGAAATCCGCCGGAAAAGCTAAGAAATGTATATTTGATCAAACTTGTTAATAGCTTAAAGCAAGTTGGAATTTGGAAATGGAAATTTCACAACGACCGCACCTGCAGGGGCTTGCAGTATGAAAGCAATTTGGCTTTGTTTTTTTGCTTTTTAAAACTAGTCGGTAGACTTCGGACGAATGTGCCTTGACAATTGAGTTCCCATTTCGGATTATTATTACAGTTATTTTGAAAACAATTACGGAGTACTTCATATTTTTACTTTTTTCTTTGATTCTCCCTATTTTAATAGGGAGTAATTAATGATAAAATTATACTCGTATTCCTAACTTCATCTCATAATAAAATGTAAAAGATATGAATTTTTACACGAGTATGTGACCAATTAATTCATTATATTAGTCATTAAACTGTTACAACTAAATAAGAATGTACGAGTACTATTTATCTTTATATGATATCCTTTTTTATAACAAAAAAAGTGATATCAAATCATTTTTTATAAGTATTCTTAATATTATACAATTTTTTGGACAACTCTTTCTAACCTATTATAGTATTTGTTCTAAATATCATACAATTAATGTCCAATTAAGTTCAATTTAATTTTTCGCTTTTTAGTTATTAATTAATTATCAGTTTCATAATTGATAGTCCAATCATATCGTTTGTACATTTGTTTAGATGTAGTAAATAAATAATAGCCCTAAATAGGATATAACTAATCCCTTAATACACAAATAATACTATGTTATTTATCTTCCCAAATAGGACTAAAGTATACCGTATCTACCTATTAGATTTGTAAAAAACACAAAAAACAATAAAAACAAATAAAATTTATACATATATCGTAAAATTGTAAAAAAAAATCTATTTTTTTTATAAATAATAAATAATAAAAATTTAAAAATAAATTTTAAAAAAAATACAAAATATAAAAAAAAAAAAAAAAAAAGATAAAAACACCTTTAAAAATAATAACAACAAATGGGGGGGCCCTCCTACAGTCTCGGCTACTGCTGTGACAAGTTACATTTGTTTGGCTAAAAAATGTCATTTTGTGTAAAACATCCATTTTTCTCTGAAAATGACATTTTTACTCTTTAAAAATGTCAAAATTTTCTCGAAAATTGTCATCAAGATGGCATTACGGACACATTTTGGCATTTTTATGGTGATCGGAGATAGAGGTGCTGGGAGGTTGCTAAGGTGGCAGCATAGTCCTACATAGTTTTTGTAATATTTTTTCATTTTCTATTTATTTTATTTTATTTTTTTCAGTTTTTTTTATAATTTTATATTTTTCGATTTTTTGTTTTTATTAATTTTATTTAATATTTATTTTGAGTTTTTTAATTGTCTTTTACACTTTATTAAAATAAAATTATGCTATTAATTTTATATTTTAATTATTAATGGAATATGAATTGTATTAAAAGAAAGAAAATGTAGAATTGGAAAGTTAGTCCTATTTAGGAAATTTTTAAGTTATGGTCCTATTTTGACAATTAAAGTTTTCTTTAGTCATATTTGAGGAATTCTCCCATGTAGTAAAATATACTCTTTTTTATTTACTTTATAATGACTTGGCGTAGTGGAATTAAATGAGCATAATCATTTTTACATTATCTTCAGCTGATAATTGACATTCACTTCTAATTATTATAGTTGTGTTGCAAATAATATGTGTAGTTGGATCCATCACACTTGTACACAATACAGTACTCTGTATGTTTTACCATTTTAAATAAGAACGTTTCATTTTTCTAGATTTATTTTGAGATGTCTTGAAATTAGTTTTGCATTTGTATGTTTCTAATTTTTTTAAGTTATTTTATATAAAATTATTGCCTTTGTATATATATATATATATATATATATATATATATATATATATATATATATATATATAGAGGGCTCTTCTCATCAGGCCGGCCTGACGGGCTGCCCCGTCCGGCCGAGCCCGTTTGGGCACCTTCCCGGTGGAATTTTTTGATGAAATTTTTTGAGCATGTTCCTCATCAAGTCTAGTTTGTCCATACCAAATTTCAGCTCAAAATTCGATCGGGAAGGTCGTCAAATGATTTTTTCAAGTTAACTAGTCCGGAAAATACATATTCCGGAGCAGTTAACTTGCAAAAATCATTTGACGACCTTCCCGATCGAATTTTGAGCTGAAATTTGGTATGGACAAACTAGACTTGATGAGGAACATGCTCAAAAAAATTCATCAAAAAATTCCACCGGGAAGGTGCCCAAACGGGCTCGGCCGGACGGCGCAGCCCGTCAGGCCGGCCTGACATGAAGATTTGTCTATATATATATATATATATATATATATATATATATATATATATATATATATATATATATATATAATGAGGTGAAAAAACAAGTCGAAATGTAATTTTTTTATAACTTATAACTACTAATCAGATTCCTACATGACACTATATTTGTATTAAATATGGAGTTATTAAATGCTTAATTAGTCAATAATTTTTGGGAAAGTTCCCGAATAGGAGTAACATGAGAAAGGACCGATGTGTTTTTCTTCCTGAAATATGAATAACATGAAAGTATTTAATGTCACCTTAGAATCATTACTGCCAAATAGTTTTAGTATTAGACATTCACATGACAATAATTATATTTTTGTCACTAATAATATGATTAATATTTTTCAAACATGTCAGTAACGACACCTATTTATATAGAAGTTTTATTTTGAAATTTTGAAACTTGTTCACTCCTATTTGAACAATTTCCCATAATTTTCCACTTTTTTGACTCCGAAAATGTTCTATTTGATTTTCCAATGTAGTCTCATTATATATATAAATAAATATTTTCACCATGCTCTAATTTATATATAAAGATTTATCATTGTTTCATAAATAAATAAATAAATAAATAAATAAATAAATAAATAAATAAATAAATAAATAAATAAATAAATAAATAAATAAATAAATAAATAATGTAAAGGGTTAAAAGGAAGAGCTTACTTGTCTAGACGTTTTGCCCAGGATCCTTTTCGTCACATTTTGGCCATTCATAATAAAACACACTGTATAATTGTATACTCTGAGTATTTTTTACTGTGGGATTCTGAGGTGCACCCAATGATTATTCGAAACCTCGGAATTACATTCTGAAACGAATATCTGAATTGATTTCAAACAATTATTCCCCATTATGACTAAATTTCCTTGGCCCTCCCATGTGAATACTAAAAGTAATCCTTATTAAAATGCGGCAATCATCACTTTAGTTAATTGTATACATTAATTTTAATTCTACATTAGAGTGCAATGTACCATCAAATAATAATAATACAAAATCATATTTGTCCGCGGTGCTTTTTGGTTTCAAAAAACTTAAAAAATAGCCAAATGAAATAAGGATGTTTTTAATTGGATTGAATTTTTCTGCTTTGGTGTGGTCTAATCTCTTTAAGTCTGTTTAGTCTGAATTGGTAGTTGTCTGGTTTTTGTGTATTTTATAAATGTCAAAATTTGGTTAGTAAGTCTCATCTGGTATGGACTGTTTAAGTATGGTCTAGTCTATTTTGGTCGGATTTGATCTGAGACTAAAAATAACCCAAGTAAAACATCCTAAGGATGGAAAAATCAGTAGGAAAAACTTATTTGTACTCATTTTTATACATTTTTTATACTATTTATGTTGTCTATCTACACATGCAATGAGATGTTTTTCACACATATTAGTGTACGAAAAGTGTACGAAAATTATGTACACCAAGAAAGCCCGTTAGTATACTTTAAAATTATTGAAATGACATAATATGATGCAATAATTATGTTGTGTTTGGATTATCTAGATGTCTTTATTTTCTCAAATTTGGAAAATTTATATTGGATGTATTTATATTTGATAAAGTTTTTAAAATATATAGAGAAAACTCTCAAATAAGTCCATGTATTATAACCAAAACCTCAATTAGGTCCATGTACTAAGAAATCATTCAATTAAACCCCTAAACTATTAAAAAATAACTCAATTTCTCTTTTTAGTAGGTCACACGCCGGTTAGCCGGTTATTTGGTGACTTAGGACATGTTTACTTCACGGGTTACTAAACGGTGCTTACTAAGACCCGCGTTAATAAGCGACGGATAAAATAAGCAACATTGTAAGATCGTGTTTACTTCAAAAGGTTTAAAACATCGTTTAGCATTAAAATGTCCAAAATAACCTTATACTCTGTACATATATAAACACACAAACATTCATGAACACAAGTATTATGTGTACCCACACCCCAACCCCTTACCCCCACCCCTAGGCCCCATACCACCCCACCTACACCTACTCCCTACCACATCAGCCCGACCCCACCCTAACCTACCACACTCCTATCCTACCCCACCTTACCTTGACCCCACCATTATCCCATCCTCGACCCCACCCCTACCCCTAGGCCCTTACCATAACCCCCTACCATACACCCTATCCTACCCTACTCCTACCCATACCCTACATTACCTTGACCCCAGGCCCTTACCATACCATACCTTACCCCAACCCCAACCCCACCCTACCCCACCCTTACCCCTAACCACGACCCAACCCCACTCAATACACCACTTGCCCCTACCTCGGTCCCACCCCGATCTCAACCCAACCCCAACCCCTTAACCACCCCACCCCTTACCACCCTACCCTACACCTACCACCTCTACCAAATGCCCCTGGCTCCACCCCCACCCTACCGCCATCCTACCCCACGTAGGGTGGGGTTGGAGGTGGGACCGACGTGGTAGGGGGTACGGGGTTGGGGTAGGGTGGTAAGGGGGGGATGTAACACTTGAGATTTAATATAAACGGATTAATAGTACTACTCATACCAACAGAGGTGCATCTCCTTTTAAGGGAGCTCATCACCCAAGAACTCCAAAGTTAAGCGTGCTTGCTCGGGAGTAGTCTTGGGATGGGTGACCCCCTGGGAAGTTTCTCAGGGTGCGCATGAGTGAGGACAAAGTGCGCGGTAAAGACTCGTGGTGGTTTGTGGGGACAGTACTATTGGTCCGGAGTAACTACCTCAGGTCCGGTGGGGCCGGGGTGTTACAGGTGGTATCAGAGCAACCCCGCGACAGTGTGATGACCCGTTGGATATCAGGCGTGCACTTAGCGGGGGAAGATTCTGGGATTTGATTGAGATTTGAGATTGGTTCAAGGGCGCAACGAGGACGTTGCGATCCTAAGTGGGGGTGATTGTAACACTTGAGATTTAATATAAACGGATTAATAGTACTACTCATACCAACAGAGGTGCATCTCCTTTTAAGGGAGCTCATCACCCAAGAACTCCAAAGTTAAGCGTGCTTGCTCGGGAGTAGTCTTGGGATGGGTGACCCCCTGGGAAGTTTCTCAGGGTGCGCATGAGTGAGGACAAAGTGCGCGGTAAAGGCTCGTGGTGGTTTGTGGGGACAGTACTATTGGTCCGGAATAACTACCTCAGGTCTGGTGGGGCCGGGGTGTTACCGGGGAAAAGGTGAGTGGTAGGGTGGGGTCGGGGTGGTGCCAATGTGGTAGTGGTAGGGTGTTGGGGTAGGGTGGTAAAAGGAGGGTAAGGAGTAGGGTAGGGGGTGGGCCCGCTGGGGTAGGGTGGGTTCAGGGTTAGGGCCAATGTGGTAGGGTGGTAAGGGGGCCTAGGGGGTGGGGTCGGGTAGGTAGGGGTAGGGTTGGGTCGGGTAAGGGTAGGGTGGTGCATGGGTTAGGGTAGGTTGGGGTGGGGCCGATGTGGTAAGGGGTTGGGGTAGGAGGGGGCCCTAGGGGGTAAGGTTGGGGTAGGGTAGGGTAGGGGTGGGTAAGGTAGGGTAGGGTAGGGGTGGGTAAGGTAGGGTAGGGTAGGAGTAGGGTAAGATAATATATGGTGGGGTCTGGTAGGGCCGATGTGGTGGGGGTAGGGGGTTGGGGTAAGGTGGTAAGGGCCTAGGTGTGGGGTGGGTGGGGTCGGGGTAAGGTAGGGTAGGTGGGGTAATGGTCGAGTAGGGGTAAGGTACGGGTATGGATGGAGGTAGTGGGTAGGGTGGGATCGGGGTAGCGGGTAGGGGGTAACAATAAGGGTAAGGGCAAGGGGTAAATTCGGAAACTGAAAAAGCTTAAAGTGCCGCTTAATTAATACATGGGGGGATGGTAGGCTTAGTAAGCAGCACTTTAAGCACCTATAGCGTGCGTGTTTACTTCACCTGTCTTACTAACCTAACTGTGACTTTAACAGCGAAGTAAACGCCTCCTTAGATTTCCACGTAGCTTTAATTTTTTTTAGAATCCTTTGTTGACCGGCTTTAATTTGGTACATCATCTCCTTCACCTCCACGGCCCTGCCGCCGTCGATTTTATCAAATGCATAAATATATTCATGAGTAGGATACCGCAAATAACGAGAAAGCGTGAAACCCTCACCGCCATGTGAGATTTGAGAGGTCTGCTTGTACATCTAATAATTAAGTAAAGGAATTAAGAAAAATGTGGGATTTCATTTACAATATGAAATTTTAAATGACACGAAATGAAGGGAATTAACAGCAGTATGAGAGGATTGAAGTAGAAGAAACAAAATCAGGAATTAGATGAAAATTTTAGACACTCTTTAAAGGTAGAGATGTTCATATGGGTGGAATCAATTTTTTTTTATTACCGGCGAGAAATGGGAAGGAGTCAAACGATTTCTTGATAAAGCTCTGCTTCTTTTTCCACCATTTTAATGGTCTCCATAGGCATGTCTTGATTATGTGGTCGTCGGTCTTGCTCTTCCAGATTGAGAAATATGAATAGTTGTAATAAAGAAAGAAGGAAGCTCTTCTGAGTGGGAAGATGAACAGTGGAGATAAGGGAGATGAATGCTCTTCATCTGACCATTTGGATGGGGATTGGGGAAGACAAAACGTGGAGATAAGGATGATACATGATTTTCTGGGTGGAGAAGATGAACATGGGATAGATGGACTTAATTGAGGTTTTGGTTATAGTACATGGACTTATTTGATAGTTTTTTTCAAATATATATGGGAAATTTACTAGGATATGACTAAAACTCAACGAGTTTCTCAATCTATGACCTAACTAGTTTTTATACTTTTATATGACTGAAAATCCAAAAAAGAAAAGAAATCTCGTTTTTATTGAAAGGTTGGATGACAAAAATACCCTTATTTAAAATATGTGCATTTTGCACTAATTATGTCCGATTAAAATTATTGCACTTTGTATTGTCGTTACTGCACTACATTAATGCACTAATTTACTGCACAACCGATAATAATCACTGCACTTCCGTCAAAATTAATTCTCTTCTCATTCACTTGAAGAATTTATTTTTAGTTTTTATTTTGTGTTTTTTAGATTTAATAATTTTATTATTTTATGCCTAATTAATTATAATGCATTTCATGAAGATATTATTGCTATGTGTTACTGCAATATTGGTCATAATCACTGTACAATAAAATTTCTCAATGCATCCATTCACTGTCATGTCCAAAATGTCTATTACCATATATATTCATTGCTCATACTCAACACTTATTGAACCGCCGATGCTCAATGCCCATATTTAATGTTTATAAACCCTAGTTTTAGAAATTCCTAATTTTAAAAATTGAAAAGCAGAAAGGAGAATTGAGGGTCAAAGCAACTAGCGAATTATCCAAAGCAGTGGGCCTTGCATTCAAAAAATTGCTACAAACCAATGATGTAACAGGTCCATCTTTACGTAACAACTTCAAATCCATCCTTCGCGTTATTAACCTGCGCCGCACTCCCTCCTCCCTGCTAGGTTTCGTACACTCTCCAGCAGTAGATCTAGAAGACGATGGCAGGCGGCTGGGCGTCGGCACCCATGGATCGGAACGGCGGCAGGCGGTGGGCCATGGGGTGGCGTGCTCCTTGATGGGGATCGTGCTCCTAGACGACTAGCCATGGGCGGCATGAACTTGGAGCGATATCGTGCTCCTGGATGGCGGGGCATGGGGCGGGGTGCTCCTGGAGGGCGATGAAGCGGCTGGATGCATTTGGCCGGCGATTGTTCCCCTGAACAGCGGCTGACGGCGGACCATGGGGCGGCGGCAGGGGGAGTGCAGCGGCAGGCGGATGGACTTTTGAAGGGGTGAGAATTGAGGCTAGGGTTAGAGAAAATAGTAGGAGCTTAGGGTTTTATAGATATAACCTAAAGGGTATATTTGTCCACCTGTATTAATTAATTAATTAATTATTACGAATTTGATTAAATATTAGTATTATTTTGGTAAAAAAACTAGTTAAGTCATAGATTGAGAAAGAGAAGAACTTTTAGTAATACCTGAGGTAATTATCTCAATATATATTGCGAAAATGTCAAAAATAATCAATTTCAATATTCAACTAAAACGTAATGCATGGCACATGCGGCAAGCCCCTATGCCTGTATCTCTTTCCATTTCTAATTAATAATTGTTGTCATCTTAGAATCAGTATTTGATACAAAAATATGACAATTAAGATATGTATGTTTGAAAATATCTATTACCAAACAAGTATCAAGGCATGGGGGCCGGGGGCATATACAGTAGAATCATAATCATGGAATACAAACCTAACTGAAATATAAGCATTTGCCTCATACATTATGGACTGGTTAGAAGAAGTGTATTTTACATTTGATATGAGTGGAGATTGCATTGTTTGTAGGATAGATGTTTTTATAAAGATTGGAAATATCGTACCTTTGAACGAAACCTTACACACGATTACACATGATATAAGAATCACACGTATTTTTATTAAGTTTTTATTGTAAAACCTTAATTTGAGCACTCAAAACTCAGCGGTGTCTCCAAATATGACTTTGATAGACTTTAAAAATCAAAATTTTTTAAATCCAATTAGTGTCTATAAAATTTATGGTGTAATGTTTTTGTACGTAGAAATCCACCAAATCTACTAAAATCCATACAAATAAGTAATAATAGAAATCCACATAATGTTTGAAAATCCCTTTATTTTCATAGATTTCACAAAAATCCAAATCAAGGACACCTGAATTCTGACGAAATTCCAAACTCCATTAAAATCCTCCACAATTCGGGCATACCCCTCTTATTTACAAAACAAATTGGGATTTGATGGCACAGATAAACTTGATTGCCTAAACACAAGGTTGTTAAAATCGTAAATTTTGATCGAATCGGTGGAAGGTTTTAAAAATCGAATCGTAAAATCGAATCGCAAATCGTAAGATTTTATGAAATACAAGTAATAAAATATCTAGAATATATGAGACAACAAATTAACATTAATATGTCAACTCGTGTGATAAAATCATCCACACACACACACACATATATATATGTATATATATATATGTATATATATATATATATATGAGTAATGATCCGGTCAGGAGCTCCTGACCGGAACCGCCGTCCGGACCAAGGCGTTTGGCCGCCTTCCCGGTGGCTTTTTTTGATGAAATTTTTATATTCCGGACCAGTTAACTTGCAAAAATCATTTGACGACCTTCCCGATTGAGTTTTTGGCTGAATTTTTTGTGTGGATAAACTAGACTTGATGAAGAACATGTCATAAAAATTTCATCAAAAAAAGCCACCGGGAAGGCGGCCAAACGCCTTGGTCCGGACAGGAGCTCCTGACCTGAACATTTGTCTATATATATATATATATTAAGTAAAGTTAGCAAAATAGATAATAACGTAGCTAACATGACCAAAGGCAGTATTCAAATGTCCAAAACTCCAAAACAAGATAATAACGTAGCCAACGTAGGTAGCATGACCAAGGCAGTATTCAAATGTCCAAAACAAGATTTTAGGAACAAGGAGTTAGGTTTTACTACGTACTAGGGTATTATTTTCCTATTTGGGCTTTGCACTTATCGCACGTGGGGCGGCGGCGGCATAGTGGGGCTTTACTTTCTTTTTTTTTAGTTTATATTTGTTCAGATTGAAGCCATGACCCAAATCGTACAAATCGCAACAAATCGCGATTTTGAACGATTTCACACGATTTTATTTACGATTTCAGCCGATTTTATTAAAACACGATTTAGCTCACGATTTGGATCGATCCTTTTTAGTGAAATCGTAAAATCGTACGATTTTAGAATCTAGATTTTGACAACCATGCCTAAACATACTAACTTGAGTAACTTCTTCAGATTCTAGCTTTTTGGACTGGAAATGTAATTTTAGTGTTCAAGTTGTATCAGCATAATAATAACAACACGTGATTATCCCATATTTTCTCGTCCACCAATTACTTTCAAAATATATTTTTGTGAGAATTTTCAGAATATTTTTGTTTCTTCCTCATTTTAAATACTTCTTTCGTGCTAAAATCTTTGTCTAGATTTATGCACGTTAGGTTGTTTCCCACAATTGGTTTACTACATAAAAGAAAAGGTGATGTTTCATGAGAATATATTTTTAGACTCGAGAGGGAGCTTTGAATTTTATCATTAATTTATCCCTTTAATATATTATCCTGGGAATGGATTTATCTATTTATTTAAAAAGTAAAATAAAGGAATGGAGGAAGTACTCCATAGCATTCTATAGCATTACCATGTTACCAACTTAATTACCCTAGCTAGATACAATTGGCCATTATTCTCTGTTTTCTTTTCCCGGTTTAGTTGGTGCCGATCTATCCAAAATCAGCATAGTCTTTCTCTTGAAAATCTATTTCATAAATTCAATGTTCTAAAACGCGCTAGGCGCTAGTCGGGCACCACCCTAGCACCTAGCGCATAGGCGGCTAGGCGGGGCGATTAGTCGGGGACTAGTCGGAGACATATAAATTTCATTTTTATCTATATTTTTGCATAAATATGATAAGTAATATTGTATTTTTGTGTGTACCAAACATATACATATGCATTAACAAACATGATAACTACTCACTTGACTTCATAATGTTATAAATATAAATAATGATAAAATTTGGGAATATATAGGTTTATCTTAATTTGCAACTTCATTTCGTAATATTTATGACTAAAGTTAAAGTACATATAACGCTAGAAAATTAAAATTGAAAAGTAAAGTAATGTTTGGCGAATCTAGAAGGTCTAGGCGGCCGATGAGGCGCTATAGGCGGGCAACTAAGCGCCATAGGCGGCCGACTAACTCACCTAGGCGGCTAACCAATTAGTCGGAGCGCCTAGACGAAAATCGGGGCGCCCGACCACCGCCTAGCGCCTAGGCGGGGACTAGTCAGACGCCTAGAACGATTTTTAGAACAGAGCATAAATTAAAAGAAATGTAAATAATATTTTCAATTGAGCTGAAACTTTCTAATTATGTCTGATTTAGATGTTTAAGCTTCATTTCATTTGTTCTGAGATTTAAAATAGCCAAATTGAAAACATTCTACTTAGTAGTTTTGCGGAATGGAGGAGCAATTATTTTTAATAATCGATTGCGGAATAAAATAAAAAAGAATGCATTCATTTAATTCTACTATATCTATCAATTACAGAGTACTATATAGCAAATAAGTAATTTTTTTAAAAAGAAATCAATCGTTACTAGATCTACACAAATGAACATATGATTGTACTAAACGCAATTCAACAATAAATAATGTCTTTATAATAACACATTTAAAAGAAAATTATAAATGGTCGAATGATCTGATACCTCATGGGCTACTCCTCCTATCAGATTGACCTTTTAGGATGGAACTCCGGATCTTAACATGGTATCAGAGCCTAATCGATCCATGGTGTGGGCCCCATTATGAAAAATTGACGACACAATTATAAAAAAAATGATAATGACGAACCGACGAAAAAATGAATGACGACACGATCCAGACGAAGTGTCTGGTCGTGAGGAGGGGTGTTAAATTCCCACACCGGAAATTTGTGAAGGAATAAAATGTTATACTATCATCCGTTCTTTAATTCTTGCAACAGTTTGACTTTCACGTTTGCCAATGCACAACTTTGCTTGTAATTATATTTAATTATGTATTAGTAAACATTATAAAAAGTTGATATTTTGAAAATTCACAATGATAGGAATTCAATAACACTTTATACGTAATAATTTGATTATGTATATTAGTAGAAAATCGTGGTCAAAGTAAGGCTACTGAATATTGCAAAAATCACAATGTTGCAAGAATTAAAGAACGGAGGTAGTATTAAGACATGGTTACTCCTCTTATGAGGTTGACCTTTTAGGATGGAACCCCGGATCTTAACAATAAGTGAGGATACCATAATTGGGTTTATGTGACAAAGAAATGTTGCATTAACCATGCTTTTGATAGTAGATGTTCATCATCTCTTAGAGCAGGGATCAAGCTAAGGGTTTGAAGAACATATACAAACAAAAACTGATAAGAAAACAGATTGGAGCAAGACAAGTGTTCCACCAAAAGGCATAAGCTTGCATATTCATTTTGTCTAGACGCTAACTCGTGAAGTCCATTTCTGGTTTCTTCGAACTTCGAAGGTGTTTTTCAATCTAGGACTGAAAGAGCTTCATAAAAAATATTCCAAACTTTTCTGTATCGTTCCAATTTTATCGGATGTCCCTGAAGAGAAATATATACCAAACTTCTTTATTCCAAATCTTCAAATCTTTCTGTGAATCTTGAGTTAGAAATAAAGCTCATAAAGACATTTGGACAATGGATTTAAAAGCGAGTTTTTTTTTCTTTCAGCGAACCTCAAATGCACCACAATGAATGAATGAATTAAGACTAATTTGAATATTCCATTTGCATTCCCGTTCTTTTATTTATTAAGATATATCTATTACAGCCTTTGTCTTATTTGGAACACTACTTTTAATATGACTTCTCAGTGTCAATCTTGAACTATTATATTTCTAATAATAATACGAAGTACTAGTATATGTTTGTAAACTTTTTATAATACATAGTCACATACTCACATGGATGTAAACTTTTTATAATACACGGTCACATGGATATTTCAAGAAGATATACCAAAAAATCACTTAATAGTATTTTATTGCCATAATTTCATATGATTTGCATAATTAATGATTAAAAAGATAACAAGTTATAATTTCAAAAGCCAAGATAATAAATACGTAAAAGGGAAATAGTTTTGGTTGGATAGTTCATTTTTATGCAACAAAAATAGTGAATCATAAATAATTTTGATGGATGAATTTGGCAAGCATAAACATCATTTACTCTTATTCATCACTTAAAAGGGGATTCATGCGTTTCTGTTGTACTACGATGATGATGTTATCAGTTAGGGGTTGGATTTTTTTCTTAATTTGCTTCCGCTTATATGCTTACTTGCATGCATGCACACATGACACATCCATACATCCATCCATCCATACATGATACATTGATACATATATCTACATTTTTTGTTCTTCCAAGAACTAAAGAAACACAATGCACATTTGTACTATAAAAACCAGACGTTTTCATTTGGTGCCTGAAAAACTATAGTCTACAAATAAGCTCTGAGTCCGTGAATGCGTGTAGCACCAGAAATATGACATTCCCCAACTCTCATCTCTCACGTCTTCTTTGATCTCTCTCCCAATGGTCTCTGGCCTCCTTACATCATGTGTAGCAGACTCTGCACTATTTCAGACATAGGCGGCCTGAACTCTGGCTCTGGCTGTACCATTCAAACACCAGAGGATATTTTATGAAGCAATCATGCAAAAGATTCATCGAATTCATGCACACACAGAACTGATGCAAATGTATTATACTTATGTGTTCTGAGTTCTGACCTGAATACACAAAGAAATTATGTCAGCGAACCGAGATAAAGACTTGGATGGATATTTGCCAGCTAGAGAAGGATCAACCATTCTCGATAATGCATCTATGTCATGAAGCTTTGTCACTGCCCATCTGACCAGAAATTGTTCTCCTTGAGGTCGTAACCTGAGATTTGAGTTTTATAAAGTTCATGTAAGTTGCTTTGTTAAAACTTGGTATTAATTAATATTTCTTTTAAAAGTAAGAACCCCAACTGTTAAAAGAATGCTCACCGGTCGTAGGATTTCCTCCCTGTGAGTAGTTCTAGTAGAACAACACCAAAGCTGTAAATATCACTCTGACAAGTATAGCTTCCCAGTTCAAGTTCTGGTGCTCCATAGCCACAACCTTGCAGCTTAATCGTCATAGTCCATGATTTAATTTCAGCGAGCAACAAATATTTTTTCTTCAAGTTCTACTGTTGTGATAAAATGTGTGTTTTGTGTGTATTTTGTTACCTACTGGTTTCTCATTAATACTTAAAGGCTAAAGGGTCAAATAGGCCCCTAAACGTAACCGAATTGCTCAATTGGCACCCCAAACCCAAATAAGCTCCAATCCAACCCACCAACCAAATAAACTTGTCCAAGCCCAACATCCAGCCGGTTACCTCCCCTTCGCCCCCCTTAAATGCCCAATCAGCAACTTATTCCTTATGATTAATGCTGACTCATTAATACACCCAACCCCCAAACGAAATTACTCCATTTCAAATTGCAGACCAAGGAAAGGGGACGACATAGAAAGACATGTCTGCGTCTTCTTCGTCTGCACTGGGAAGAAAAACGAGCTTGTACGAACCGAACTGTCTGTGTGGTGTGAAAGCTCGACTCTGTACAACCCGGGAAAGCGGACGCCAGTTTTATGGATGCCAAAGATGGAAGGTAATAAGCTCTCAAATATTTAGGGGTTTTTCAGGGGGTGCGTGTAATGGTTGTGGAAGTTAGTAGAAATTTGGGCAAAATTGTTTGTAATTGTAAAACCTATATTTTTTGGAACTTGTATACTTGAAAAAAGGGTTGAAAATGTGATTGTGTGATTGTGACTGTAGGATGGGTTAGGGTGTGGATATTTTCTATGGAAAGAGGATGTAGCCGGTTTCCATGAAGACAATGGAGCATACATGGGTGTTACTGGGAGATTGGAAGCCTCAATTCAAGAGCTGAACAGGGTTATGCTTGTTATGCAACATGATATACAGAGCATCAAAATGGTTCTTGAAACTGAAGCTAAGGAGAAGATATTCTGGAAGAGAATGTGGCAAGGACTTGTGATATTTGTGGTTGTAGCAGTTCTTGTTAAGAAATTGTAAAAGTTTGGATTTGTGTGCTAAGTATTGTCTTGTTCTTCTTAATTTCAGAATACTCAATCTAGTTTCTATCCATTGTTAGATGTAGTTTTGTCTTCTGGTTGAATGAACCAACGAGAGTTAATGATTGTTACCCAATGTAAAACTTTGGAGTTAATGAATCAACTCAATGTACTTGGTCTGGTTCAATGTAGTTGTTACCTATAATTGAAGTTCAATAATGTTGTTAATGATGATTGAAGCTTTTTTATAATCCACCTTCTTATTGTGTTGCCTTATTATGTAGTTATGAATTATAGAACTTAAGCAGTGTACCTAAAATGCAAGCCAACGGCCATACACAACCCATGTGAAGAAGCAGCTTTACATAAAGGGTATGGACCCAAAAGCAAAAACCAATAATGCACAAAAGATTCCCATGTCACTCAAAAGACCACCCCACCTCATGTACCTGTCTGCTTCAAATAACCAAAGACCACCCCACCTTTAATAGTATTTCAGGAAACCAATAATACACTATAACCCACATCCTACCACAAACCAAAAAGCATATCCAAGACCCCACATACTAAACCCATCAGTACAGATCCGAACATATAAGCCACACCCTACCACAAACCTATAATTCATGTCCAAGACCCCACCTGCCCAACCTATCAGTTTAAGCAACACCCAACCCACACAACCAAAAAGCATATGCAGGACCCCACATTTGCAATTACAAACTGAAGTATAAAGAAGAAGAATGCATACTCAGTAATTCATAGCATTTGAACAACACCCAAGAGTACAGATCCGAATAATTAAGTACTTTGACAACCAACTATTACATAGACAAAAACATTAAAAAACATACATTAATCCACATAACATAAACCCCAAAAAACCCCAGCCACCTAAATGCAGTACCTCAAGTGTTATGACCCAAAAGCCATAAAGGCCAACCAACCAACCATAATTAAGTACTACTTTTACATTTCATAATTCATACACCTAACACATTTGTTATACTACCTCCTCATCCCCCCCCCCACAATGGATTCAGTTCTTCCACCCCTTCCTCTTCCAGCTCTGCCACCCCTTCCACCTCTTCCACCTCTTCCACCCCTTCCTCTTGCAGATCTTGAAGTCGAAGTAGCTTCACTTGTTCCACCTGTTGAAGCAGTTTGACCTCTTCCACCTCTTCCACCTCTTCCACCCCTTCTTCCACCTCTATAACCCCTGCCTCCTCTCACTGACTGATGACTGCCTTGTGGAGCTGTTGGACACACATGTTTTTGATGGCCCTTTTGCTTACAATGGGAACAGGTCATGACCCTTCCCTTTCTTGACAGCTTGCCAGCTGGAGGCTCAGATTCCTCTCGGGTTCTTTTCTTCTTTGGGCGTCCAGTCATTTTTTTGGGTGCAGGGGGGTGTATTTTCTCTCCTTCTACTCTAGGCCAAGCCATTTCCCCATTAATGGGTTCTAAAGTGTAGGAATAAGTTCGTTTGAAGGCAGCAATTGAATAACAATCATCAATATAACTTTCTGGATCCTTGTCCTGATCAAACATTGCACATATAGCATGCTGGCATGGAATTCCAGTCAACTCCCAAGATCTACAAGAGCAAGTGCCTCCTTCCAGCTTTACCTTGTATTGATACTTCCCTTTCTTAACCTCATAGCCATCATCTCCATTGAATACCACCCTCCACTTTGAGCTTCTCAATATGTTACTATTCAGAATTTTCTTGATGTTAGGGCAAATCCTACCTTTCCATTTTGCAGCTAGATCTCTCTTTTTAGCAATTCTCTGCATCATTTGAACCCGTATGTCTTCTAGCATGGGAATGATAGGTTTGCTCCTACACCCCACCAGTGTTCGGTTAAAAGCCTCTGACATGTTGTTGTCAACTGCATCACATTTTACAGAAGTCCCAATGAAGGCTTTGCACCAGGTTTTGAAAGGATAATTTTCCAGATCTTGTTTGGCTGCAACATCCTTTTTTTGAAGCTCTTGAAGCCACTCTTGAAGTTGTGACTCACATGTGGACCTAGCACACATCCAGAACAACTGCTTCATGTATTTCCCTCTGTGATTCTTGCTCCAGTTTGCATGTATGTGCCTTGCACAATTTCTGTGCTCAGCTTGAGGGAGTAAGGTCTGGATGACATTGGTAAGACCCTGCTCAAGACTCAGTAAAGTAAGTTCAACATCTAATTCAGTGAGTTTCCTTATAATATACTTCATTATTTATTACCTCAAGTACTACCATTTACTACCATTTCATTGATTCAGTTTAGTATAAATGAATAGGAAGTACTTATTTAGAAATTAGTAACCACTACTCAGTATAATAGGTAAACACTTAAGAGTACTTATTGATGTAACTACTACCATTTAGTACACATTAAGTATAAGTACTACTAAGTAATTGGAAGCACTTATTCATTAATTATAAGTAATTGGAAGCACTTATTCATTCAGTAGTTAACCATTTTAGTAGTACTTAGTCTAAAGTAATTTGAAGACAGTAAATACTTATTAAGAAGTAATACCTAAGAATACTACTTATTTATTTAGTATGACTTCATTTAGTAATTGAGTTACTATTTCAGTTTACAACAAAAACAAACCAGTAAGTAGAAGCATTACTATAAAGTGAAGCTAAAATACCTTTTGTTGATCACTTATTACAGTCCAGGGGCTGCTATCATCAATTTCCAGATCATGCTTCAACAACTCTATAAACCATGCCCAGGAAGATGTATTCTCAATCTCAACTATGGCCCATGCTATTGGATACATGTTGTTGTTGGCATCCCTTCCAACAGCTGTAAGGATTTCCCCCTTCAAAAGTCCTTTTAAGAAGCAACCATCTAACCCAACAATCTTTCTGCAGCCTTCTAAAAATCCCCTTTTCATGGCACCAAAGCAGCAATAGATCCTCTGAAACATACAAGGGCCATCATCAACAACTCTGGATGTCATTATCTTCATGGTAGTGTTTGGGATAGAATCAAGCAACTCTTGACCGTAGTCTCTAAGGCGGTTAAATTGCTCTTCAAAGCTAGCATTTATTCTCTTTTTGATGCATCTCACAGCCCTCCTGACCATGCTTGTTGAAATATGAATGCCCAATTCTGTCTCAATGAGGTCTTTTAATGCCACATACCCAATACAAGGGTCATCCCTAACCTTGTCTTCGTATTTCTCTTGTATCCATTTTTGACTAACAACTCTCAGCTTGAACTTGGAATTGCATCTGTGTTTGGTGATCATGGTTTTCAATTGGAAGCATTTGAACCTATCTTCCCAGCTGGCATAAAAGCAGAAGGGGCAGTTTTTTTGAATGCATAGTGCCCGGACTCTTTTAGATTCATTCCTCTTAAAGTAAATGTTTTTCTTGTGGTGCACTGCATACCTAATCATTGCACTCTTAAACTGTATGTTGTCCTCAAACAGCATCCCCAGCTCAATCAAAGGGGGTTCAATCTCTGGATTGTATGAGGGATGATAATCGTCCAGGTTGGATTGCACTTCATGTTCATGCACATCATTGGTATCTGAATGATAATTGGGAGGATTATCAGAATCATACATGTCCATGCTATCCTCATTGTCTTCATCATTCTCAGATCCAAAGTTGGCATTGTTGTTCTCCCTACTTTCCATACCTTCCTCAGCCCCGAAGAAGCCAATATTCTGCTCCCTAACATCTTCATTCTCAGATTGTGATCCAAGGTCAGACCCTATATCAGACATAGAAGCATCCTCTTGGTTCCCCAAATCTACTTCATCATCCATGATATCTTCCATTTCACTGGTCTGAATGTCCACATCACACAGCTCAACATCTTCTTCAGCAACAGACTCAATCTGTGAAGCTTTGTTTCTTCTTGGTTTTAACTTGCTTCTATGTGTAGGTCTGGCTACATCATCAATAGACCTCTGCACTTGTACTTCATAGTTTTGACCACCTACTTCCTTTTCACCTAAAGGGCCAACATCACCACGTACAGCAGATGTGGAGGGTGGCAGCAAATACAGTTCACAAACTCCATCAGTAGAAGACAGACTCACCAACTGCAATGTGGAAGCATCATCTACTAACTCCCTTAAACATTCCAATGGTTCACGAGGCAATTTATACATCAGCTTTCCAAACCCCCCAAATGGTCCAGATTCTATAAACTTTTTCAGATGTGGATAACTGACTACATCAGGGTCACTTTTAATAATCTCTACGCGGCCATTGCTATACTTCATAGGAGAACAGGATTCAAGAGTGCCACCATAGTTCAAAATTAAATCCAATGTCTCCCACATTCTGAAACAACGACCAATGAAGTACTCAGCAAACAAGTATGAAAAACATAACACAAACAAGTACCAATTCACTACAAAGCAAACTAGATGGAAAGTGTAACACTTTAAAAACATACCAAAACTCTACACAGACACTATAAACACACTTTTGTAGGCAGCGAAAATTACTTCATAACACACTATTACAGACACAAAAGTACAATAGGAATCAATAAGGAATAACCTCACTCACTTCGTTCACCTTAACGGCTTCAACGCTTGGGCTTTAGGGCACGTCTTCTTCCTCTCTTCCTCTTCGCGCTCAACACTTCACTCACTCACGTCCTCTGCAATTTTTTATTTCCAATTTAGGGTTATTTGGTTAGCAGTCTTCAGCGTTAAGTGTTGGGGGTCTTTTTTTTACACGTAACTGGGTTGGGGTTGGGTGTATTAATGAGTCAGCATTAATCATAAGGAATAAGTTGCTGATTGGGCATTTAAGGGGGGCGAAGGGGAGGTAACCGGCTGGATGTTGGGCTTGGACAAGTTTATTTGGTTGGTGGGTTGGATTGGAGCTTATTTGGGTTTGGGGTGCCAATTGAGCAATTCGGTTACGTTTAGGGGCCTATTTGACCCTTTAGCCATACTTAAATGTGTGTATGGAACAAGGGAAATTATAAATTCTAACGAAAGAAAATAGAGATGGCAATACAAGGGAAACTCCGAAAGAAAGAATGTGGGGGGGGGGGGGATAAAACATTGGCTCAAGCTCAATAAATTAATTTTATATAATATTCTTTCATACTTATTTTAATTAACTTTTTTTATTACATGAAAACTAAGAAGAGTTTTAAAACCATTAGTCATATTTTATTTGCTTTTGCATTTCCATGGAGAAATTTAACACAAGAAAATAATTTATGTAGCTTTTTTCTCATTTCCATTGGATTCATTTACCCAAAAATGGTGGACAAAAGAATAAAATTGATTCTCCAGCATCTATACCAAAATCAAAGTTAATAACCCTCCTCCCACAAAAATAACAAGAAAATTGCAGGAACTATTACTAATCATAATATCATAATGTATTACCACAGCCATGGATTTGGATGGCACAAGAGCAGCCAAACCACAGTCTGAAATGTGCACAGTAAGCTTCAAGTCTAAAAGGACATTAGCAGATTGAAAGTTCCGGTGCAAAGTTGGATGGTGGCAGACCTCATGCATATACCTTTGTTGTAAAATAAAAATGGTCAGTGTACACAATAGAAGCTTAAATCATCATTTCATCATTTTCATTTACCCCAGTGCCGCAAAGGCTCCCACCTACGGTGGGGTAGGGGGGGGTCAGATGTACGCAGTCTTACCCCTGTACTAAAGCACAGAGAGACTGTTTCCGGATGACCCATAGTGAAAATCGCGTCCAAAATTGCATAGACTGACTGCTGCTTCATAACAAAGAAGCGCAAACAGTTTAGTGATCCATCATATTCTCAAGCCAAAAAACAGTAGAAACTTAAATGTGGTGCTTTATTTTTTTTTAATATAATGGACACTATATGGAAATGAATAGATTCTATACTAGTACTGTATAAAACTTACTCTAGTGCTCTGGCAGCTTGAAGAGCAATTCGTACTCGAACATTCCATGAAAGTTGTCTATGCATCTCCTCATCCACGTGTAATGCTTCATAAAGGCTTCCATTATCGCAATACTCATATACTAGTAGCCGTTGACCGTGTTCTATAGAATAGCCCATAAGTTGAACGATGTTATCATGTCTAAGTCCTGATATTGTACAGATCAGCTTAAGAAGTTCTTCATCATTTTGACACTTTGTCACATCATTATCCAATTTTTTGACTGCCAACAGCTGCAAACCAGAATTTCATTGAAAAATGGACCAAGAGACACAGTAAAAATATTGACAACAACAGGAAGAGTCTGTTTGGTAAGGCTGGCAATAATGATGAAGTCCCTGAAATTGCTGATATAGTAAAAAAATGATGAGAAACAGAAAAAATGCTGTTAAACAAACTAAAATGATCATTTTTAGCAAACTTGACTACTTGAGCAAAACAAAACTTCTGCCCTGCACTTTTTTCCTTATTAAAAAGTTGAAAACATGCAGTCAAAAAAGCAAGCTGATAAACCAAAAATAGTGACTGCCAAAAAATCACTAGTTCTGTCAATAAACTACATATTGATATACATATTATGAATAAATATATATTTACCTCTCCAGTAGGTAGGTGGCCTTTGTACACTGAACCAAGCATGCCTTTTCCAATAAGATTATACTGAGAAAAACTATTTGTATATTGTTGGAGATCTGCAACTTTGTAACAACTTTCAGAGCTCATGTTTGAGCTAGAAAGGTTTGTTGTGGATATAGGAGGAATCTTTGCATTTTGAATAATCCTTTCAGAAGGGAGTGTCAAGTAGGGAGGTGGGGGTTGTGGTAGGATGTCCAACTGAGAATCATCATCCTTCTCAGACCATGAAGACTTAATCCTAGTATGTTTTGTCCATCCACTCTCATTCAATGCCAATGACATGTGACTATTATTCCCCTGATCCTTTGCACCTGGTGTTTCATTTCTTTTAACTGCTCTTGGCATTCACAGTCTAGATGTGTTATTTATCAGAAAAGAAAGAGGGGCCTTATTAAACCAGATTAAGAGCCTGTTTGGACCTCGGAAAATACTAGGGAAAACAAAAGGAAGAAAAACAATGAGGCAAAAGACGATTGTGGAGGGAAATAAAAGATAGGCTACAAATGAATGAATTCATTTAGATATTCGTTGATAGTCATTTTATTTATTTCTGTCATAAAAAAACTAAGAAAGCTCAGTGCATGTGAAAAGTTTTGAAAACCTTATCATATTTAGTTCTGTTTTGCATTTTCCAAAGTAAAACCAAACATAAGAGAATTACTTTGTTTACTTTATTTCCCCTTTCCCAAGTATTTTCGTCAACCCAAACATACCCAAAATGGTATCGCAAACACTCTCACCTTTCTGTGCTTGGCTATCTGGTTTCTGCATATATTGGTCAATTATGTGGGTTTTCCAGCTGGGTAAAGCATGAAATGCTTTGTGGCCCTTATTTCGTGATCTCTTGCAAAAGTTTGACAAAGCTAAAAGGCATACACATAGAAGCACTACAAGTATAACCAACCCTCCAATTACAATTTTGCTGATGCTTTTGTGTTCACCATCATTCTTTTCCCCAATGGAAAGCTGTGGCGGGAATAAGACTTCACCATATGCGACATTTGGAGATATTTGAGGAGCTCCAATAGGTGATGGTGATGGTGAGGATGGTAATGTAGGTGCTGGAGAAGGTTGTAAGGTGGGTGGTGAAGGGATGACAGTAGTGTTGAAGGGATTTCCATCTTTACTACAAAATGAAGCAGGTGTTGATTGCATCATGATTGTGAATAAAAACAAGTTGAAAGGTGAAAAACAGCATGTTATTGATTTTCACCTGAAGTTTTGTATGCTCTTCAACTCCTCAGGTATTGGCCCAAAGAACAGATTATTCTCGATGTTCCTGTGAAAGAATGAAAAAACAAGAACAGATTATTCTTGATGTTCCTGTAGAAAAAGAAAAACAAACATCATTGTTAAGTCATTCCATGCCGGCATATAAGTTTTAATATGTTATTGAGAAAATTCTCGAAATTGGAGTAAACATAACGCATTTTCTCAAATAGAACCACCATTATTTTTTCTCAAAAATGACTCATTCACTCCTAAAAGTTGAACTTCAATTGTTTTTATTTTGTATTAGAACTAAATAAGTCGAGAATAAAGCATAATTAGTTTTATTTGTGAACTTTGTTTTTCCCCTACTTTGAGCAATTTGTTTATATTAGAGTTTCTAAGCGCCAACAAGAAACTAGACCTGACATCTAAATGATATTCTTTTATTAGAACTAAATAAGTCGAGAATAAAGCATAATTAGTTTTATTCGTGAACTTTGTTTTTTCTCCTACTTTGAGCAATTTCTTTATATTAGAGTTTACTAAGCTCCAACAAGAAACAAGACCTGACATCTAAATGATATTTTATAATAAGCTAGGCTTAATTCAATATATTGTGTCTCCTTTTAGGATGAGTTACACAGAACTTAACAGACTATGTTTCCTTTCAATTTGACATTTTATGATAGTACATCAAGTAATAATATAGGTAATCAAAGCCAATAAAGTTCAAGCACTGACTAAAACTCAAAAGAGCACACTGATTTAAATATTAAATTATCTCATAGCCTAAATATTAAGAACACTTCTGCTCTCAAGTTGACCTTAGAATGAAGCTACAGATCTTAATAATCATCAGCATGGAGATGTTTTCCATGCATCAATAGATGATAAAAAACAAATTAATATATTTTGATATAAATTGAAACACTTAGAAAAAAAATTGAGCAAGGGGGATAAAAGAGTACAAATTGATTAGTGGAAGGCCTTGTAGAACATCAAGAAAACCAGACAACTGATTGTTATGCAAATCCCTGAAAAAGGTAAACACAAAAAATCAGAAGTGTAATACGGAGTATAATAATCCCACATTTCGAACTCAAGAACTTCCAGGTAAGGTAAGGCAAGGCCAGCTTACCTTTAGAAGAGTACTTTTAGAAAGTAGAAACAACTAATGAGAATGAAAACTTACAAGGTGGTAAGAGAAGGCAAATTCCCCATTGAAGGAGGAAGTTGACCACTTAAGTTGTTACCAGACAAATTCCTGCAACATAACTAAAGCTCAAAGCTTTGCGCAACTAAAGCTCAAAGCTTTGCGCAACTAAAGGAAAAGGTGAGGGTGAAAATAAAGATTCATACAAGTCAGTCATTAGTCCCAATGTGGATATTGTGTCCGGAATGCTCCCTATTAAATGATTACCTGCAAGTGAACTATATACAAAATATTAGTGAAATTAACAATATGAATAGTAGCAGCAGCAGTAGTAGTAACAATAACAATACTAACATACTATGTTCAGACTTCACAGTGATGGAATGAGGATCTAGGGTTTCTTATTAAACAAAATAGCAGATCAGATATATTACATACAATGTTTGGATAGTAGTAGGCAAGCTGGGTGGAATGCTACCTCCAATATGGTTGTTGCTCAGATCCCCGATTCAGTTAGAAAGAAAAAACTTTAAGGGCCCGTATGGATGAAGCGTTTTTTTTTTTTTGGGGGGGGGGGGGGGGGGTTGGAGAGGAAGCCTTTGGATGAGCTAGTTAGCCTATATTACAAATATTTATGATCAATAAAAAGCATGTTAAAATTTGAAGGTTTGGTCCCTCCAGTAAAGTTTTCAAGCTCTTAATGTGGCCCCCTGAAACTATGTTTTTGGCTCTGCCACCACATAAATTAGCATTTGAGCTTATCTTTCATTTACTAATCCCTCAAGATCATACTTTCCAAAAGCCTTGCCGATTCCTATCATGCCTGGAAACTTGGGAAGGAGTGCTTCGCTTCCGAAACTCGTCAAAACACTTATTAAAGATAATGTTTCCAGTTTCACATTCCCCATGTTTCCCGTGTTCCCATGCAACATAATAAGATTCAAATTTGGTGTTAATATTTCAAAAACAATGTGGAACTATCATAAATAAAAACACTCTCCTGCCACATTTTACTGCCCCCCTCCTGGACCCAAACATAAGAACAACAATAATGAGCCATTGATCCGTACAGTTCTATGAGTGAAGTGAAGTTTCCCAAATTCTGGCTCAATTCACCAGTCAAATTTGCACCGCTGAGAATTCTGTCCCATAAAAAACAACACCAGAACAAAATCAATGGTTAAACTCTGCAAATTGCAACCCATTGATGGAAATTTGAGCATTCAATTGTTCTTACATCCCAGTTATATTGTAGAACACACATTCGACGCCTTGCCATTTGTTTGGTTCCAGGCATGGGTCTACCTCGGTTATACTCCAACCGGAAAGAGGTGGATGACCCAAAGCAATATACAAATCAGAAATCGCTTCAACTGGAAAAGAAAACATGAAAGGAACAATCTTTGGAATCAAAGTGTGTATAGTAGAAATACTCCTGATAGTGCAGCAACAAAGATTGTAATTACGTCTGCAACAAGCAAATAAAACAAAAAAAAAAACTTTTTTACTAATGAAAAAAAGTCTTACCATCTCTGGGGTCAGTATATGTAGTAATCCCCAAGCATCCGCAAGTTGACGCTGCAAAAATTGCCAAAACGAAGAAAGCTCGCATTCTCATACAAATTTCTCTATTCATCCTGCCCATCATCGGCAATGGCATCAGAAAAGCGTCCTCAAGATCACTTATTGGGCACTCTAAGTTAAAATACTAAATAAAGGAAAAGAAAATTAGGTAAACCACAATATAAATTTACTCAGTGAAGAACGAGTGGAGAAGACAGGTTTTGTTCAGAATGAGCACTAGAGGATGACAGTGAAGTCGTTTCAGTCAAACTAAGAAGGGCCCATTATTAAGATTTCAAAAAAGAGTTACGGAGTATTTGAGACTAACGGGCAAATTCCATTCTTTTTTACCGGAATAGGGGAGGGGTTGGACACTTGGACATAAGAAAAACAAAATTGAATTCTCTTTGAGAAATTTTGAACAGCATCCAAGTCTTAGTCTCAAAAGATATTTTGGTCGACTAACATGAATTATACATGATATCACCACTAAAAGAAAAAGATAGAAAAATAGAAAATAAAGATTAAAAAAAGCTATTATGAAAAACATAATATAAAAAGATATGAACACACCTAAAAATGATAGAATAAAAAGGAAAAAATAATATTTATATATATAAGGATAAAAAACAAGGAAAAAATGAGGGGAAAAGATAACACGAGATCACTTCTCCACACGAATATACGTCCTCCACTTTGCTATCTCCAAAGTCATACCTTCATCTAACCCAAGAAGAAGCATATCACTTCGGGCTCCCCTAACTCACGTCTGTTTAGGTCTTCCTCTCCCTCTCTTCCCTGTCTCTTCTCCACACATCTAAACTCGTCTGACAGGTGCATCACTCGGGCTTCTACGCACATTACCAACTCACCGTAGGCGCGACTCCCGCATCTCGTCTTCAATAGGTGCTACTCCCACCCTTTGTCTGATTGTGAGACCTTCTATATGATAAAATAAAATCAGCTCATATATCGTGGGATCATCCCACGGTGTGCATCATGCTTCATTTCCCAAACGACGTAGTTTCAGTCATTTAAAAAAAATCGCGTGTACAGTACTTCTTTTTATTTTTCTCATATTCCAGTAGCGGAATGATGTAACTCATGTGTAAAGAAATACGAAGTATAACTCACGTTATTGATGAATGTAACTCAAGTCTAGTCGGAGTGTAACTTGTCCAATACATAATATAAGAAATAAAATATTGATTTCAATGAAAAAAGAAGTATAATTGTCCAATTATTTTACATAAATAGTGTATATGTTTTGTTTTAATATCAGGGCTATAAAAATGATTTTTTTATGAAAATGATTTTTCTTTTAATAACACGGGCTTATTATGTTGTGTAACTCGAATTATATTGTTGTGTAACTCACATTATATAAAATGTAAATCACATGTAAGTATGATGTAATTTGCTGAGGAAAGTTGACATGTAATTCACGCTAATAGATATATAACTTTAAGCAAATTCTTATCTAATTGCAGGTATTTTCGAATGTAATTTGAGTCAAATCAATATATAAATTGTCTAAATTGTATAATATATATATAGGGTGAGAAATGAGAATGAATCTTAGCTGTTGGATTCGACTATTTTGCAGTAAAAACATTTTATATTGCACTAAAATATTCAACCTAGTTTGGTGGCATTTTCTGAAAAATCCGTATTACAGTCATCTAGTGCAACATGAAGCTGTTTTGGTGCAACACCATCAAATTTTAGTGCAATATGAAATAGTTTTATTGCAACACTGCAAAAAATTAAATCTTATTGCAAAATCAAGCTTCAGTGCAAAATCGAAAATCCAACGGCTGAGATTCATTCTCATTTCTCACATTAGATGCATTTATCACTTCAACCAAAACATATATATATATAGGGGAGAGTTCAAATAAAAAGTTGTCTTCCCGTGCAAAGTGCGAAATTTGCACTTTTTCATGTTTCGCTTGCACTTTTGCTTGTTTTCGATACATTTTTTCGCATTAGCGAAAAAAATCGGTTTATTTACATAACTGCCGCCGTGGTTTTGGCCGAATTAGCCCAAAATCACAAAGACGAAAAAGTGCTAAGGAAATACGAGAAAGTGAAAGCGAAACATGAAAAAGTGCAATTTTCACACTTCGCACAGGAAGACCACTTTTTATTTGAACTCTCCCCTATATAAAAGAAATCAAAGCAAAAAATTGCTTTCAAGGCTTCTGCATAAATCATCTCTTTGATGCTAGAGTTATGAGTTATGTGTGAGGTTATTCATCTCTAGCATCATCATCACCACCATCATCATCATCATCATCATCGTCATCATCTAATCCATCAACAAATCATGCCAGCACTTCCATAGATGCTAATCGATGCTCCAGTCCCATGTTGCTCTTTGATTTGTGAATTGATGCTCTTCTGATCCCATGCTGAAGATCGATGTATTGATGCTTTGTTTTTATTTTGTTGTGGTCGATCGATTGATGAAGCGGCTGTTGTTTATAATTAATACTAGTTTTGCGACGCGCGTTGCGCGAAGAGAAAAATTCCCAATATTTTTTTTCATTGCATCAATATATGTAGGATATATATGTTGTTGGATAGTAAAACTGAATCGCATGCAAAAACTTGCATATATACATTTATATTAGAATAATATAAAATGGATTTTATGTGTTAATGTGGTTGAACTGTTAGTCTATTACCATTGTAAGCAAATATCAAGCAACTCGTTGAAATGTGTTCTGATAGTGTAGTTGGAATTTTAGATTAGCATACCTCTTGGCTAAAAAACATGTCATGTACTATCTATGTAGTTGTCGAGAGTCGTTTAAAAATTAATATAAGCATGGTAAAAACAAACGTCAATACATGTGCCTTGCATGAGAGAATGTGAGTATGTGACAAAATCATCCCCATGACATAACACACAAATATAGAGTCCGTTTGGTAACACAAAAATCGACTCAATCGGCTGATTCTGCTGAAATTTATGAAGTTCTGGTTGAAGTGACTGCATTGGCTGATTCAAGGAAAAAATGTTTTCAAAATAAATTTTATTAGTAAAATAAAGAAAAAACTATATGTAATATAGCTAAAATGGTTGTCTACAGTAACTTCAATCAATACAGCTAGAAAAGTAACTTCAACCTTATTTTTTCTTATTATTACACAATCAGAACGCGAAAACAAAAGTTACGTGTTTGGTGAAAACATTGATTGATAAGCCTGATAAGCTGAAAAATAGTGTTAGCAAACAGCCTCATAATTTCAGCCTTGCGCTAAACGGCCCAGTATCCATATCCTACTTTTGTTTTATTTTGTCGTATCGCCATACCCGTTTCCGCGTTTCCACGATTCTGCGTACATGTATCGGTGCTACATAGGTGATGAGTGATGGTGGTGACATTGATGATAATTAATTTAGCAGAATAAATTAGATATAAAGGAATGGTGACTGAGTTAAACCGGACAACTCAAATATAGAAGAGAATCATGACCATCAAACTGGAGGGCCATGCATAAACCTCTTAGCTTAAAATATAAATTATATAGATACTATGCATAACTTGGTTTTTTATTTATTCCTGATATGAAAAAGACAATCTACGACCAACATAAATGAGAAGTGGTCACCAACCCAGTTGATTATACATTTATGCATATTACAGACCTATTTCTTTCAATGAAAATTCAAGGTTCCAAATATTTTAAATAGCTTCAAAAGGTCACTAACAATTAAGTTGTACAACTTAGATATGAATGTACACTATTACACTTATTTATTGTGAAAAAAAGTTAATAACTTGTAAATACTAACCAATGAAGTAGATTGTTGGTTCTCAACTATGTGCTCTTGCAAGTCCAATCACACTGAGCTAGTAAAATCCTGTGTTTGGAGCCTCTAAAATATGTTATCAAATCACTCATTAGAGGAAATATACGCTCATGGTCAAGGGTGTTCTACCCTACATTCATAAAAAAACATGGAGTAAGAAGGTCTGATATACATGCACCGCAAATATCACCAGCGTTCGGTCATATATATATGAGAAAATTGTATTAAAGAGATGAAAACCATTGCATTAAACTTTTCCAGAAAATAGGTGAAAATATATAGCAAATGCAGATATCCTGTAAAAGGATCATAAGATTTTGAAAGAGCTCTTAAACAATTAAAAGTATGAAAAGAATGTCTTGTGAACATTTTTACAAATATATAGCTAGCACACTAAACTTCTAGTTGGTAAAAATTTAATAACTAATACTTTGAAACTCTAACTCATTATATGTATCTATATTCATTGCAAGCATCAGGAATCAATAAGACAAGCATATCACCTGTATTACATTGGTTATACTTTAAAAAAATTGGAAAAATGCGGTTTGAATTTGTTTTTTGTAGAATTAACACTAATATTATAAACTTGTATGCCTGAAACTTTACCTGATAGGTAAACTTTTATAGATTTAGCTTGCGGGCAGCTTAATAGGTTTGGAACCTTATACAAACAAGGTGCTGCTCGCCCCTAATTTGGTACATATGAATCCATAAAGTACAGTAACAAAGACTTGCAATCAAAAGAAAAGAAAAAAAAAAAGAAAAAAAAAAAGAAATATGAAGTATGAGAAAGCAAGCACTAAACTCAAAGCTTATGGCAGTAGCTAGCTAGAGTCACTCCAGTTTTCAGAATAAGAGTACCTGATAAGAGATCTATTACTCCCTCCGGTTCTAAATAAACTTCACACTTTCCTTTTTGGGACGGTCCAAAATAAACTTCATACTTCCTTATTTCCTTATTTGGCAAAGAAATATACATCAAAACAGTGTTAAACAGTGCTAAACAGTGCCAAACAGTGTCTCAACAGTGCCAAACAGTGTCTCAACAGTGTCAACAGTGTCAAATAGTGTCTCAACAGTGTACTCTACAGTAAAGTCAACTTTATTTCTTAATAACTGTGAAGTCAAACACTGAAGTTTAAAAAGAACCGGAGGGAATATACAATTAGCAAAATAGGAGGGAAACTGAAGTTTAAAAAGAAATCTCACTTGTACCAAAAACAATGGAAACCAACAAACGGGAGACACTAAGTGTCTAAACCAAGTCTTTTGGATTTTTTTTATATTTTTAGTTGAAGCTGGAAAACTTTACTTGGCAGATCCATACCAAAACAAAAAAATACATACATAATAGCAGCAGCATTCCAGTTCACACATTATAAATTTAAACCAACTTTGTGGCTCCAAAAACTTCCAAAACCACATCATAGAATCCCAACACCAAAAATGAATCTTATTGCATTGATAGGAGAGGAATAAAGTAAAATTTAAGACTGCCCTCTAACTTTATTCTGCCACCAGTCCAAGAACTTAGAAATTAGTTTATGGAATAATGCCCTAAATGAGACATGCTTTGGAAGAAAATTATGTTATCGTGTTTCGAATCTGAGCTGAATATAGGTAAGTTAGTTATGAATGGAAATTTGATATAAAAAAAAGTTCTTTTTTTTTTTTGCTAGAAAAGTTGGTCTTAAAGTTGTTTCCTAAATGAGATAAAAATATGACTTGAATTAGAATGGCACATTTTGATGTTTATAGACTGATCGCACATGGAACAAATACAAAAAACCAAAAGACTAATCTTTCTTTCCTGCTATGAAATTGACTTTTAGAAATGATTGCACTCAAGCTCAATCACAACTCCTACAAAGACACAGTAAAATGTTTGAATAACTTGAGAAGTCCTTTATTTGTCATAATAGTATTTCAATTCAATTCATGATATATGTGGAGAGGATAAAAGAGTTCAACGATGAAAATATGATTTGGGTAAATTTGAGATATTTTAGAATTTCTGGGCCATTCTCTTACTCCCTGGTCACTTTCCTATAACTAAAGACTTAATTAATTTTTCTGCTTAATCTTTTAGCTTTTGCGGTGTTATACCTGTAAAGCTATAACCAGTGGGATCCAATTCCAAACACACATGGCACCAAATCCAAGAGACAGTAAAGCACCATTACAACACTTCCAAGCCCACCCTGCAAATAATAAATATGCTTCCTATAGCACCAAATTCTCAAGCAGACTTCAGCGCGGGTCATGAAATGAAGAGGATTGTCGTGCTTGAGGAACCTGGTGTAGCTGCCCAGAAAGGAGAAAGGATCTGTCATAGCTTCACTGATGGATTGACTTATTAATCTACTACCAACTCAGGCGTACAACGATTGATTCAGATAAAGAGAGCTAAATGTTCTGGTTCTCTAGTCTTTTGGATATAATAATAACCTGTAACACACAGGGTCTTTTCATCTTCTTCCTGCAGTTTTCCATGTTCTACTTCATGGATGAGGGCCTTTCATGTTCTTCGTAAATTAAGAAGAGTAAATTTAAGTGGAGTAAATGAATGAATAAATAAAAGAACCTTATTTCGATTGCAAAAAGCGAAAAACGAAGGAATCAAAGCAATTAATTACTCTGTAGGTCATACATGGGTTACACCTAAGCAATTAAAATTATGGAAAACGGAAGGAACAACAAGCACATGAACGGAAAAACACAAAGACATAACGGAGTAAGAATTGGGTACAAGTATTTAGGCTAATGGAACAACTTAATATTGCTTGCATGTTACACCAACATTTTTTTTATACCATTTGTACCCTTACTATCATTGGTGTTTATAAGATTTTAGATTAGAAAGTGATGCTGTTTTGGGATTGGCACACCGTGCGCACGGTGAGCCGATCCTACGGTATAATTAGTTGAGCTAGACCGCTTCCTATAACGGACAAATTCCAGTTACCATAATAATAATTTAAATATACAAAGTATAATTTTATGTACAATTTTTACATTACACTGATCAGGACATTATAATCATAATAACTTTAGTCATATTTTTATAATTAAGTTTTATTTCAATTTTTTTTTTTTGAAAAAACATCAAATATTAATATTAATAATAATATAATTCGGATCTCTTTAATATTTTTCTCATTTGTTTTAACGTTATTTTTAGGTTTAAATATGTTTTTAGTCCCTGCAAATATAGTACATTTTGTTTTACATCCCTGCAAAATTATTTTTTTGTTTTTTGTCCATGCAATTTAAGGTTTGTTTTCTTTTTAGTCCATCATTGATGATAACAATCTCCGTTTGACCTCAAATAATCCCGATTAATAGATCTCCTCTAATTCTTTGTCATGTTATTAAAAAAGTATTTAATTTTATTTTTTAGAAGGTTTTTAATATATATTTTTAAAATGTGAATACTTAATTTTACACTGTTTTAAAAGCGCAGTTATTTTCAAGAATTCATTTGAATGCCTTCCCGATTGATTTTTAGCTGAAATTTGGTATGAATAAACTAGACTTAATGAATTAGATGTTCAAAAAAATTCATCAAACAATTCCAGCGTGAACCGCCCCAAATGGCGATGGCCGGACAGAACCTCTTATATAAGGACTTATTTGACCCATTTTATGCAACTTCGAGGACAATCCGACCTTTTACTCCTTTTTATACAACCTAAAGAGATGGAAGGGTAACATTATTTGACATAAGTAATAGAATGGACATATATAAATACATGGCTTGGCTTCATAAATTAATTTATGTTACATAATTTTATGAAATCTATTATATTATGAACCGTTACTATTGGCTCTTCTATACATTTGATTATCAATAATCTTTATTTCTTAAAATAAAGATTATTCACAAAACTGTCTACAAGACCCGCCTGGGTCTCTGAGGAGGATATACCCCCGATGATACAAGGTCAGATTTCTCATGAATATGAAAAGACAATTTTATTTAAATTACTTTGCTTTTTGTCATCTTTTATTTCAAATTGAATGTTGTTTTGGATGCGTTTTTGTTTCCTACTAGCAGAACTCTAGAATTTAGGTTGGATGATAAAACATCTAGTGTTGGGTGTGTTTCGGAAAATAAAGAAAATTAATTAAAGTAAATTAATTAAACAAAATGACGAAAGAAAAACAAGAAAGGAGATGAAGCAGAATTTGTCAAAGCTCGTGCTACGCACGATGTCCTTAAAACGTATTTGTTGCCTCCCACGGTGCTAGGAGCGTTGCAACAATAGTTTCCCAGGATACGATGACAACGAACTAGTGTTTGAGCACTCAAACAAAAGTTCCAGCGAACGAGAACAAAGACTGAACACACAAGGAATTTTTCGGAATGCTAGCAGTGTGTTTTTGAGGTGCAAAACGTGAATGGAGTGTCTAAATTCGTGTAAGAACGTGTGTTGTTGCAAACCACCTGCCAGCCATTATATAGGAGGATTTGTTGTATGAAAATAGTGAATTAATGGACCTGAACGTTGGACATCAATGACCAGTCCGTTGGGCATTGAATCGTCCATGAACTGTCCATTTAACGCTGCATTAAAAGATAAGAACGTTGGGCATTAATGTTGTAACGTTTCAGAAGTGCGAGAGAAGACCTCCGTCAGAACTCCCCGGCGGGAGGGGTTCTGATCGGAGGCCAACTCTGATCCGCGGCCATCAGAGTACCCCCAACTCTGATGGGCGGCCATCAGAGTACCCCCAACTCTGATGGGTGGCCATCAGAATACCAGCGAGAGGGGTTCTGCCATCAGAAGACCATCGAGGTGTTCTGATCCGAGCACTTCTGCCGCTGGGAAAAAATTAAACGTTTCGGGAAGAAAACAAAAATTAATCGTATCTCTTGAGAGATAGATTTTTGGACGACATTCGTGTCCGCAGGTCGCCCGCGCACGCAAGTCGCGGTTTTTCTTCTCCGATTTCGGGATTTGATTTGCACCCCCCCCCCCTGCGCGCGTGGAGAGAGCCTCTACCCTAAGGAATCTTAACTCCTTAAGGGGGGAGTCCCTTTATAAAGGGTTGCAAATCCCTTGGGTTTTCCGGTGTGGGAAATTAACACACTAGAAACCCATCCTTTTTCCCAGTTTTTCCATTCTAACGGGTAAACTTCGAAAAGCGATTTCTCATTCACCCGTTATCCGTTTTGAGCGTACCATATATCGAATTGTAGCCCTTAACAAGGACAATCCGAAACCACTTTGACCCGACCCAAATCGGAAGTGGACCCCACTCAAAAAATTGCCCCAAAATAGCCATTTAATGCAATTTTTCACACATTTTTCCAACATCTAGTTCGTCCGTTGTTGGCTCAGTTAAGCTCATTATAGGATTAGCGAATCATATTTCTTTCTTGTAACTTGCAAGAATTTTCTGATTATTCAATATAGGTCACCTTCTTCCGAGAAAAGATCTAACATAAAGATCAAATAGTGCTCACAATAATGCGATAGAAAGAGCGAACCCTAGAAGAGAAGGTGTCGGCGCTACAGTCCCACTCTTCTTTCCATGTTCGATGCATCTAAAAGAGTATGGACGATGGATCCAAGCAGGTAACGGATCCCACATCTTATTCTAGATGACATCAGGTAGCGGAGATTCTTGGTAGGGATTGTCCAATTTTTATTGCCTCTCTTTGAATAAAATTACATTCATAGTAAAGCAATTTTTATACGAGGTGCCAAAAGAGGTAAATCTCGAGTTTGAATCTCAACAACTGCGATAAGAGGTTACTGTGTAAAAATGAATTGGAATGGAATTTTCAATATGAAGATAGATGGGGTTTATTTACTATGAGAGACAAGCGTCATTAAAAATAACCCATTTTTTATTGCGATGATAGACAAGCGTCATTTCCATTATGATGATAGACGGGGTTTATTTGCTATTGTTTGTGTTAATGGTAAATTATCATTGACCAAGCTTTCTGACCTATCAAGGAGGAAGATTACTAGAAGATTTTGGATGGCTTCTACTTGGAGAAATTTTTCCATTTCAATATCTTCTTTTAATCTATAGGTGTCTTTTTAGAGTAGGTTGTTGACAAAGGAAAATCTACTCCATTTCAAGCTTGAAAATTCATATCATGACTTTTCGCCACACACGCAAAATATTAAAAGACGTATTGTTCCTCTATCTTGTTACTAAATTTTCAATTTTGCTGTTCGTGCACAAATTGTACACAACTTGTACATAATGTATATACCTTTTTTTATTTTTAGCATTTCATTTTTATTTTTTACCCATTTGTCTCTCTCCCTGACTCCCTTGTCTCTCTCTTTCTTTCTTTCTCTTCTCTATGCCCTTCTCCCTCGTTTCCTTCCTACTCCTTTTTTTTTCTTCATTTTCAAATTCTTTAATTTCTAAATCACTTTCAATTCCTCTTTAAAAAAAAATCACTTTCAATTCTTCTCTCCATTTGAATTTCATACATGACTGGATTTTCTATATCATCGAACATTCTTCTTCAACCATGACCTAATATCTATTCTCATTTTTTTCATAGGTGTTTTTCTTTCTTTTTATATTTTCTTAATTTTATGTATATGATGTATGTTATTATAACTTTAAACAATTGATTAATTTGTTTATTGTAAGAGGTATGAAGTGTTAATTATTGAAATTTTAGGATAATTACTCTAGTTCATTTTATGCTAATAAACACGTTTGTTGAAAAGACTCAATGAACTTTTTGTTCAAATTCATGATTTTGTTCTCATTTTTGTTAATGTACATTATTGTTTAGTGAGTTTTAGACTTTATTTTTCTGGTTTTACAACATTACTGTGATATATTAATTTTTATTTTATTTTATTTGACTATTATGAATTTGCTAGATTTTTTTTCTTCCTTTAAGGGCTACACGTATTTCTCGTTTTCAGATGTTATGTATCTTAATATATATAGTGTAAAATGTTTGACTCTTTACCTTCCTTGTGTTTAGGGCTGGGCACGGGCTGGGTCGGGGCGGGTAATGCAAAATAAAATGGAACCGCCGGTTCCATCGTACGGTCCGGTCCGGTCCGGTTCGGATATTGCAATTTTCAAAATAGGAACCTGACCTTACCCGGCCCGTTTGAAACGGGTTGGTCCGGTCCGGGTTTCACGGTTTCTATTCACATGTCTTAAAATTAGTAAAAACTCACGAAGTTCCAATAATCAATACTCCCTCCGTTCCGCTAGAAGGTTCCCGTTGACGGTTTACGATGCTTGATTGACGATAAAGCAACTTAATCCCTGTTCACACTCTGATTATTTTTAGTAAATAAAATTTACATATTCAAAAACTACATTAAAACCGCTACAAAACCTGATAAAAAATGTAGATTTGATAAAAATTTGATGTATAGAGTAAAAGATCAAATGATTTAAGTTGACCATGTGAATAGTGGACGGGAACCTTCTAATGGGACGGAGGTAGTAATATACTACATTAGCAAGTTTCAAAATAGCAACATAGTTGTGCACATGTAACACAAGTGACAAGTCCAATACTCCATAATTTCATGTATATAAGTTCCAAACAATTAAAGAAGTCCCAAAAATCAGCATTATAGCCAAAATACATATTTTCTAACATTTGAATTTACACATGTTGTATAACATCACATATTAAGGTGATTGTTTTTTTTAAATTAAATTTTCACTATTAGCCAAAGTTGACACATACATCGGGGGTGGTAAGCACAATTTACATATTTTAAGAACAATATTATAAAAACAAATATTACAAAATCATTTTTAACAAATAATTAAATTCCATAGAAAGTAATAATTCAATAACAATAAAAATTAATAAGAAATTTATGTAAAATTTAATCAGTAATTTGAAAACAAAAGGATGTTACTGCAACTCAATTCAAAATCCTACTTCTAGCCAAGGAAAACAAAACTATTTCAAAACCGATTATCACAAAATTATTAATAAATTAATATACAATATATATAACGGGCCGGGCCGGGTACCCCGTATTTTTTATTTTGGAACTGGCCCGGGTCTTTAAAAAAAATTACCCGACCCTACCCGGACCGTTTTATGGAAACAAAAAATGGAACCGGCCCGTTTTGGACCCGAACCGCCATTACCCGGACCGGACCGCGATCCAAGACCCGTTTGCCCACCCCTACTTATGTTGCATTAGTGATTTTAATTATTGAAATTTCAGTCAAAGTATTCTATCTCATGTTTTTGCATATTACATTTGAAATGTTTCACTGAATTTTTAAGAGTTATGTGAACATGGTGGAAGGGCAAAGAAGGATCTTTTCCTTGTGAGTATGAAGAAGGTGAAGACTTTGATGTTTTCAAATGGGGAAAGGACAAAAACATATCATTCCTGATTTTATCGAATGCGGTGAAGCAAGTGCTATCAATGTCGGCAGTGGCGGAACCACTTTAGGTCCAAAGTGTTCTCATGAATGCTTAAAAGTTTGAAAAACATGCAAGTATTTATGTATAAATTTTGTGTAAAATATTTTTTGTTCTTTGAAATTTTAATTTTATGAAAAATGAACACTCAAACCCTAAATTATAATTCCGCCACTGAATGTCGGTGTCAACAATAGCCGTAGAACAAGAATTTAGCCAAACCAACAACATCCTAATAGATTTTAAAACACGATTGAGCGCACAATCTCTTGCGACGTTCATTTGCTTCCACGATTGGTTGGAGACCAGGCGTAGAATTCAAGAAGTTTGCATCGCCTCCGATAGTCACTTCATGAAGGAAACAACAATTGATGCTGGAGGAGATTCCAACTGATTTTTAGCAAATGTATTTCATATTTAAAATTATTTTCAATTCTCAATTGTACTTCATATTTCAAATAACTGTACATTTAATTTTTAATGTCTAGCACTTGTTGGAATAATTTGAAAACAAAATTAACTAAAGGACCGGCGCAACCCAACCCGGGACCGGTCCGAGGCCAGCTCGGGTAGCCCGGATCGGAACTGGTAATGGTACAAACTGGACCAGAATTGTGTAGTACGAAAGCCTGCCGATACCAGGCCCAGCCCGAGTCCATGATTTGCTGCAGCGCTATTAATTTATTTGTGAGTGTACCTATTTGAATTTATGAATTATGAATTAGGATTGATGTTATAGTGCTGTTGTTAAATGTTACAGTATTTACCCGTGAACTTCATTTTACTTGGAGTACTTATTTAGTGAATTTAGTACTGATTTTTAGCAAATGTATTTCATATTTAAAATTATTTTCAATTCTCAATTGTACTTCATATTTCTAATAACTATACATTTAATTTATAATGTCTAGCACTTGTTGGAATAATTTGAAAAAAAATAACTAAAGGACCGGCGCAACCCAACCCGGGACCGGTCCGAGGCCAGCCCGGATCGGAACCGGTAATGGTATAAACCGGTCCAGAATTGTGTAGTACCAAAGCCTGCCGATACCAGGCCCAGCCCGAGTCCATGCTTTGCTGCAGTGCTATTAATTTATTTGTGAGTGTACCTATTTGAATTTATGAATTATGAATTAGGATTGATGTTATAGTGCTATTGTTAAATGTTACAGTATTTACCCATGAACTTCATTTTACTTGGAGTACTTATTTAGTGAATGTAGTGATCAAATATAAATCATAGCTATAGTCATTTAAATTAGTGAAGCTTCATATACTCCCTCCGTCCCAAATTGTTTTGCAAAGTCAACATTTTTTGGTCAACCAATAATAAAAGTCAAACCTTCTTATTGATAATAAATTCAATTTTTAATAATTAAAATTTACATATTCATAAACTACATTGAAATCTCTTCAAAGTTGTAAACTCCAAAATGGAATATAATTAAAAATTGACACCCTAATTAAGTGAACAAAACGAATCTGTTTGACCAAGAAAAGTCAAAATTGCAACTCAATTTGGGACGGAGGTAGTATATGATTAGGGACGGACCGGGCCCGGTCCGATTCCGGTTCAGGCCTAGGTCTGACTGAGCCTGGATGGTTTTGGGTAAGGCCCGGAACCGGCCCGGGATTCTGCCGGTTTCGGGCCGGGCCAATTCCGGTTCAATTTTTGTTTTTTGTGTTTTCTTATTTATTTCAACCCCCATCCCCCAACCCTCAGAAACACCCACCCACCTTAACCCAACCCAAACCCAAAAAAAAAAACCAAAAAAGAGGCCTGAACGGCCGGGCCGGTTCGCCTTTTTCAAGACTCGGAACCGGTTACCCCCTCGGGCCGGGCCTAGGCTCGGAACCAGTTTACCGGTCCGGGCCTAGGCCCAAAACCGGTTTACCGGGCCGGGCACAAACAGTATCGGTCCAAGCCGGGCCCGGTCCGGTTGGCCCGGAACCGGTCCAGGGGTCCACCCCTATATATGATGGTTAAGCATATTAAAATTCTTGATAGGAGGTTGAAACTTGAAAGTCAAGAAAAACGTCTAATGAAGGAAATGAAAGGATTAAATCATCTCGGGTGTTCCGCCAATGTAGTATACATATCATTTGTTTGAAGACTATGGGGAGGCGAAGAACAATAATAATGTTCCAGACATGAGCAGAGTTAAATACATGGTCATAATTGTTGAAAAGCAGTCATGGATGGAGTAGAGGAGATGAAAATCATGAAATTATCAAGAAAAACATCAATAATAAAAATTCCTAAAAACCAATAATACATCTCTCCAAAACAGACTACAAATTTCCGACAGTATCAATCATATTCGAAAAATTTCATTCTAAACGATGGAGGAATGGGCAGGCAAGATCAGTCAATGCCTCACATTCTCCCGAATAAACGCAGCTATCTGAGTGATTTCACCAGTCAAAGCAGAGCCTTCTTCAACTACTACCTTGTTCACGCATTGGGAGAATGTGAATGGCTCTCCAGGTGTTCCAAGTGTAAACTCATTGGAAATATCTGCATCTGATACAGCAGTTCTTGAATGACGAAGCTTCTCTCTGAATCATTTTCAATACAAACAAAAGTTAAAATATGTAAAATACACAATACACTCTAGTTACAATAAGACACTGTTATCTCACATTTCCCTTTCCAGTTGCTTTGTTATGAACGCTTTTGTATGTGCAGTAACTTTATCCACCTTGTTGCAGAATACTAGTACTGGAATCTTCTTCTGAACCACATCTTTCTTGGTCAGAATGTCATAAAGGTACCTTCATAAGGGAAAAAAGGGAGACATACGAACAAGTTATGCATAATAAGTCCAATTTCAAAGTGCAAAGCAAAATCTAGGTAGACAGAGCTTGATTGGGACCCCTAAAATTTTAGAATCGTTTGAAGATTTTTCAGCTAGTTTAAAAATTTAATCATGTTTGGAAACATATGAACAATGTTTATTAAAAACAGCTATTATGAGAAGTACAAGAAATCTAGCTCATGATTATTTTCAATCTGCGATTCTCGAGATTTTGCCTTGTAATAACTACTTTTGGTTGTATCCAAATAAAACTAATTATTTTGAAAGCTGCTTTTCAGCGCAATAACTTTAACCACGCCAAAAAAGATTGAAACAATAACCAATTAAAATATAACCAGTTATTGAAATAATCAAACTTTTCCAGCTATCCAAGACACTCAAAGGATTGTAAGTACTCTGAGGCAGCAAGGCAGTTGGCTAAAAAATCTATAGCATCCACAACAAAGACAACCCCGGCTGCCCGAGGTAAAAACTCATCCAATTTTGACCGAAGACGATGGTGACCAGGCACATCAATAACATCAACCTCGAGCTTTATTTTGTCATCCTGCAGAAGAATAATACAAGTGTAGAGAAATTAAATCAAAACTTAAATTATATTGAATGAAGATTAACGATTACCGGGGGACAAATTTAAGTAATTACATATATAATAACCCAAAATTAGCTTCACATTTGCATATGGCATGCAGCATGCTTATTGTGTAAATGAAAATTGTGTGATTGTGCTTTTCAAGAATATTAGCCACACAATTTTCTCTTAAAAGTGAAATGGGAAAATAGTTTTGAAGCGGGCAAAAATAAAATGGGAAACTGATCTGGGGATACAGGGAGTGTATGATAATGAGGTTAGAAATATAAAAGCAGCAAAATAGATCAATACTAATGGGAATGATACACTCTCATGTGTGTGTGTCTATGTATAGGAATATTTGGTTCCAATTTGTGGTCTTTTATAACAGTCCCACCATTTATTTTCTTGACAATAAGCCAACCTTTTCTAACTCCAAATAATGGGCCATTTTAAGAGTGAACCTGCTTTTAAAGTGAACCCACTTCAGCAAATATTATCATTCTAAATTTCTAATAAAAACTTTGATATGTGGACTGATATACAAAAGGAGCAAACCAATGCTGGGCTATTCTCAAGACAGTGAAGGATGGGACTATTATAATTTATAAGATGATAGAGAAAAGGTTGGAAAACACACAATTGCTATACTAACTATTACCTTGGTTATCTCGGAACGTAGATTAATGGTGTCTCTATTAGGTTCCATTGATGTGACAGTACCCTCTTGTGGTGGTACGCCATGTCGAAGCTATAGTATACGAAACAGAGTTTATTTACAGTGTGAGGTTGCATCCAAAGAATTTCTACACCATAAAACATTTTCTTAACAAAAGCTATATGCATAAGCCACTTACCTGGTAAAATATATAAGTTTTTCCACTTCCACAAAGTCCAGTTAAAACAATGGTATTAAATGATCTGCGCTTGAGGGCTGCAATAGGACAATATATCAAAAGAGCAGCATTCTTTAGCATGTAAAACATTAACTCTAAGATATTTATATGTGCAAACAGAATGTGTTACAACTAAAATGGAGGCAAAGATGATTTATGCAAAATTTAAATAAACGAGAGAAGAGAAAAAATAAATACTGAACGAGATAACGATTGATATGCAGGTTCGTTAAAGAGAGAAATTCTGTGATTCTGAATTATTTAGGTACAAAAGAATAATGATCATTGATCAACCATATAATACTTTCCTTAATTGGAAGAATAAAGATTATTAAGGAACCGGCTGAAATTGGAAGTAGGATGATTAATGAACCGGTGGAGCCAGGGGCACCCGTGCCCTGGCCCACCCCAAGTTGGTGAAATTCTTTAATTTTACATGTAAGCAAATCAGTATGAAAATTTATAAAAATTTATATAGATAAATTTTTAACCGGCCCACCCCACTTTACTCCCTTGCCTACATATAGCCATGTTTTGCACAACGTCATCAATCTACAATCAATCTACAATAAAAGAACATGACAATCTTCTCCTTGCTCCTATAAATATTTTTTCCGTTACCTAGTTGGAAGCAGCTTACTGATCATCCATTCATCCTCTACACTTCTCACTGTTAAATTTTACAATTACAATATTCAACAAGTTATAAAAATCACAGCCTTTAGGGGCTAGTAAACACTAGCAGTCATTGAACCAATGCCGTAACCTAGGCAAGCATGCAGAACTAGAGTCAAATATTTGCGCTTAAATCATGCCTATGGTATGATTGGATGAGCAAATTCTAGGTAATACGATTTATTCAGAAGATGATTAGACTTGAGTTAAGAAGAGGAATTTACTGATGAAACGAAACCAAAAAGTAGTCAACAACAGGATTACAAGGGCAGCAAATAGATGAAGCAGAGGAATCTGATGCAGCAACTGATCAGCTTCTCCCACCAACTTCAGAGCTTGAACCTTCAATTTCTCGACTACATCTTTATCCATAGTGTTCTAACATTGACAAAGGTATAAAATAATTGCAGCAATTTTATTTCAGAACTGAATAGAATATATAAAAAGCTTTTGCATTAATCCAATATATATAAAAGCTGAACCGCCTGGGGTAACTGTTCCCGCCTGACAATGATGAATTCAACACTGCCGGCGTCTTGGTTGGTCATTAAATTACCGCTTATTACAATTCCTTAATTTAGAAAATTATTCATCGTTTAGCTGAAATAAAAGATAAATAACGAAGCTCAACAATACTCTCTAAGCTTGATCTATTCACCGCTGATAAGATATAGAAAGATATGTACGAAGAAACAAACCAAGATGCAATAAAATAAGAAATCGAATAACCTCGGGATACTAGACGAACGGCGTGGTGTAGACTGCGTCCGACCTAAGGTGGGAAGAGGAGCTGGAAACTGAGAGAGCAATATAGCGTTCGACCGCCGTCTGGCTGAGATGAGCGGCGGTAAAGACAGATGCCGGTCGGATGAATCGATACACGATGGGTTATTGGGCATATGATTTTCTAATTGGACCGAATCAAACACTTTGTGCTAACTCTATAAAAAAAAAGTGGAAATTACCCCTTTGGGCCACTTTTGTGGCCCGTATATCATTAAAGTCTCAACAACTTTTTTCTTTCAGTTTTAAACTTTTATCTTTTCACTTTTGTTTTTTTATTTCAGTTGTAGACCGTTTCTGCCAACCTCGAGCCAAGGGAAACAACGTTCTGCACGTTCTACAACATTCTTTCTTTTTCGCGGTTTCCTTCTCTGCTTCAACTTGATCTTCCCTCGTCTCCTTCCCTCATCTCCTTCGCTCATCTCTTTCAATTTTTTTCTTCTCTCTTCTTCATCCTGTGCATGTTTATCATTTCAGAACTATGTCAAGTTCAATTCCTCGTCGTATTACCAGATTGTCTGCAGCATTGAATAAAGGAAGTGATTCTGAGGCTAAAGGAAGTGATTCTGAGGCTAAAGGAAGTGAATATGAGGCTCGCAGTTCTTCATCCTCCCCTTCTGGTACAAGTTCTGATGTTGATGGGAAGAAGAGAACAAACGAGAATACTCCTCGCCGTACTACTAGGGCGTCCGCTGCATTACGTAATAAGGGAAGTGATTCTGTGGCTCACAGTTGTTCTGATTCCGATTCTGGAAGTAGAAGTTCTAATCTCGTTGGCAAGAAGAGAAAAAACGAAAATGCTTCTAAGGCTGTGAAGAAGAGGGCTAAAGTTTCTGATAAGGCAAAAGGGAAGAAGTCTAAGATCTCCGTCGATAAGAGGAAAATTAAAATCAAACCTGGCGGATTTAAGGTAATTACTTATCGCCTTGGTATATTTACATTATGGTTTCTATTTTTGTATTTAATTTGTTGTTTCATTCGTTTAACTTTGATTTTATTTCAATTTTTTATTTCTCTTTGTTTTTTGTCGTGTTTTTTTACTCCAGGAATGGGAGTATTTTGTTCCATGTGATTCCTGGTTTAACAGTAGGGTTTCTAGCTATAACAAAGATTGCATTGCGTCTAATCTGAAGGCGAAATTGACTGATGCTCAATTGCGTTTATTTAGTGAAACTTGCTTTGGTAAATTTCTAGATTTTCAAGACCTCAAATTTCAGCCTCAAGTTGTTCATTGTTTGCTTTTGAGAGAACTTAGTCACAGTGTTCCAAATGAGATGTGGTTTGAAGTTTCTGGTTTTCGTTTGCGTTTCTCCATTGCTGAATTTGCTGTTGTTACTGGTTTAAAGTGTTCTGGTCAATTTGATGAGTCTACTCTTACTTCATTAGACAACAATGACCTCATCAAAAAATATTTCAACAACTCTTCTAAAGTCAGTCGTGAAGCAATTACAACTTGTTTTCTCGGTCAACGTGCGGATTGTGATGAAGATGCTGTGAAAATTGCCATTCTATATGTTATTGGTTTGTTCTTGTTTACTTCGCCTAAGGAAAAGTTTATTCGTGAAAGTTATGTTGCTGTTGTGAATGCTGGTTTGTGGGAATTGTACCCTTGGGGGAAGGACCTTTTTGATATAACTTTGCAAAATTTGAAAGGCAGACTCGTGAGAGCGGATACTATAAAAAGTGATTATTTCTTTTACCGTATTCTGGGATTTCCTTTAGCACTTCAGGTGTGGTTTTATGAGTGTTGTGATTTCTGTGATGGCGTTTTTGCTTCAAGATCCGGTTCTCTAGTTCCCCGTATACTGTCTTGGCACTCATCTGTTCCGCTCACATTCAAGAAATTGAATATGGAACTTCTGTGTTTATCTGCTTCTCAGGTATTTTTTTTAAAAATCTTGTTTTCCTTGTTTTAGGTTTTTTTATTAATCTTTTATTTGATTTTCAAAATTTATTCTTTAATTTTTCTATTATGCAGTTGAAGTTACACAATCTTGTTCTCTCTGATGTTGAAAAAGAATCCCCTGAATTGGATGCTTTGTTTGCTGCTAATATCTTAAGGCCCCAAAGTGTTCCTTCTACTTCAAATGCTGGGGAGGTGCCTCATGTTTTTTCTGGCGATGCTGTATCAAGCTCTGCTTTATTTGACTTTGAAAAACGTCTAGATAGTAAACTTGCAGATTTCAAGGAATTTGTTCAGGGAAAGTTTAGTGTTTTAGAACAGAAGCTTGATCATGTTATATCACTTGCTGACTTTCGCTCTTCCAAGCAGCCAAACTTTCACTCTTCTAAGCAGAATTCAGGTTTTGTATCCTCGCACCAAACTCCTCGTAGACAAGCTCCAGTTTCTGAAAACAATGTTTCTGAAGATGATGCTACACTTGTTCTTTCTCTTAATGAGATTGATTCTCACTTTGTTGCTACTGATGAGTTTCTTCATGTTGATCTTGACTGTGGTCTGTTACATGATCCAATATTTTCTACTGATCCTTGTGTGAATGCCATAGATAATCAACATGTTTGTTTTTTGATATGTTGCATTATGTTTGACATTGTTTTATTTTGTTTCCTTCTTTGGTTTAAGGTTTTTTGTCATTACTAGTTTATGAACTATTTTTTTTACAGGAGTTGTTGCCTGATAGTGTTGCAGCTGTTTCTTCGTTTGAAGATTCTGATGTCCTATTTAATTTCATGAACAGTCTAGTTTTTTCAGCTGTTACTAATTCAATGTCAAATGAGCACGATTCCTTGATTATGGACTATGTTCATAATGTTGTTTTATCTAGTGTTACTGATATGCACCATTGTGAACTTGATTCTATGTTGTTGGAGCATTGCCAAAAGATGGTTTTTTCTACTGTTATTGATATAATGACTGTTGATCAACCACCAAATGATCAACAACCAGTTTCTCCCTCTGATGATGGTGTTAATGATGAATCTTTTTATGCTGAACTGGATTCTCTTGTTTCACATTTTAATAGTGCCAAGGTATTGAATTTATTTTCTTTTTTCTTTAGCTTTTGTTCTCATTTTATGTTTGTTTTAATATTCAGTTTTATTTATGTAGTTGTTGAGCACAGATCCTGCTTGTGGTTCTCCAGAACCTACGATGGCTTTAGTTCCTTTTGTTACACCTATATCAGTTGTTCATATTGATGAATCCAATGTTGAGCATAAAAGGAATATTAAGCCTAGTGTTTTCGTCAAATCTCCTTTTGTTGTTGAGTTTACTTCGGGATGTGAGTCTGCACCGTCTTCTGTTGAATCGTTCCCATGCCCTTTTCTTGATGAAGCAGTCTGTGTCCCAGCATATGATGATCTTTCGTCTTTTAATGTTTGGATCGACGAAAAAGCTTATAAGCGGAAGAGGTCTGTTTATAATTATCATTATATATTATAGAATTTAGAATATCTTTGTTTTTAACTAAATGTTTTATAATTTTGTAGATTAAAGTTAATGTATCCTGAGAAAGTTGATCATCTCAGTCCTGGGTTTGACTTTACTGTTGCTTTTGTGGAATCTAAGACATGGTTCCATAGTCTTCACTACGCTGGTGAAATGCTATCAGATTCTGTATGTTTATTTACTTTTTTATATATATTGTTTCTCTTGTTTTGTTGTTGTTGCATGTTGTTGTTTTGTGTTTCTTTATGTTTATTTTTGTTGCAAGTTTTGAATAAGTTGTTTTTTATTGTTTATATTTGTTTATTTATTATTATTTTTTCTAATTTTTTCGTTTTTCGTGCAGCATATCGATGTGATCTTTCATTATTTTAGGAAAAAAGCGGCAGTTACTAAGATATGCAAATGCAGTTTCACAACAACTGATGTTCTTTTTCAAGTTAGTATGGAAAGAGCATATGCTGCAACCTTGGACAAAACATTTTGTTGGTCAAGTTTTGCAAGTATATGTGATACTATTGGAGGCTTGCAGTTGCCGTATTCTAAGCCTTGGGATGAAGTTGAACATGTTCTCATGCCATTGTACATTAAGAAACAGATGCATTGGATTCTTGCTAGGTTTTGCATCAAAGATTGGTGCATTTATGTTTATAATTCACTGAACAGTTACAGGGATGCATCTCTTGCTAAAGAAGTTGTGAAACCACTACTTGTTATGCTCCCATTGTTTTTTCGACACATGGATCACTTTTCTAAGCATGGATTTGGTATTCAAAGGGATATAAAGCTGAATTTTGTGCCTGACTTGCCTGTCCAACATTCAGCGTAGGTTTATTCATTTAATTATTATTTTTTATATTTTGTTTACGTTTCTACTATTAACAATTTTTTTATTGTACTTTTTTGTAGTGACTGTGGTGCTTTTGTTGCTGCTTTTGCCGAGTATTTTATCGATAACATAGCGGTTCTAGAATTTTTGGACATTGACCTTTACAGGAGCAGGCTTTCATACTTTCTCTACCAATATGGATTGTCCAAAATAAATGGTGAAGTCCAGAGTGATGCTGAGCAAATCAAACCCAAGAGGAAGAAGCTGAAGAAGTTAATTCAATAGATGTAGCAAGAATTAATGTACTTTTGTTTTGTGATCTTGTAATGTAAAAACCAGATATGAACCTGTTCTTTTGGAAACGTAATGTTTTATGTTTGTCATACAGTTGTACTGTTTACTGTTATACAGTTGTTTTGAAAAGCTATTAATGTTCTGTGTCATATGTTTTTATGTTGTTTCTGTTAGTGTTTTTTATTGTTTATATTTGTTTCAATTTCCAATTTTATATCTTCTGTTTATTTTGTTGCTTTCTGAATGTCTTCCTTAAGTAATTACATTACTACCTTCATGTTTCTACACTTTGTTTATCAAAAATAGCAGTTGTTTTTTACTTGTTTATTGTTGTTGTTTATTGTTTCTGCTTTCGTATTTAATCCCATATTAGAATTTTTATCACAGAATGTTAATAAAGCTTACACATAATGGACACTAACAATATGAATGCAAATTTATATTAAATTGAGTTTGAACAGTACCAATTGCGAGAATTTGCAAAACAATTACATTATTGAAATTATATTATATAAACTTTCTACTTTTGTGGTGCATTCCTACGTGTCTTTCTGTTGTGGCCTTGGTTTCCACACTTCCCACATTTGTGTGTACTTGTACTCTCCCAGTGTGCCTTGTGCCTCTGCTTCTTTGGCCTTCCAGACTTTTTCCTTCCATGTGGGGGATATATTTTCATTTGCTGACAAGTATTCATTGCCCATGTCCCCTGATCTGGAATTGGATGCACAGTCCGTTGATATGTTTGTTGCATGGTGTCCTTTAAGTAGTAAGATGAGCAAAATTTGTATGGCTCTTGGTTCATCTTTTTGAGTACTGCTAGTGCATGCATACATGGCAATTCATCAATTTGGAATCTTTTACAAGTGCAATTCTTCTCCTCTAAGTTAACAATGAAGCTTGTGTTCATTTCAGAAACTGTAAATATTGCTTCACTAGTAGGAATGACCTGCAATTCAAACTGTTATACTCACACTTTTTAATAAAATTTAACTTGATATAATTTAAGCACTATATACCTTTAGCTTCATGCATTTGAGGTAGTTTTGTTCTAGTGTTTCATGTGGAACTTTTGCAAGTTTGGTGAATGTGTTTCTTGCAATATTTCTGTTCACATGTGTCCATATTTGTACCAATGCATGCAAGAACTGTAGCAACGCAGTTATTGGCAGATTTTTTATCTTTTTCAATGCGGCATTCAAGGATTCAGCTATATTTGAAGTCATTGTTGAGTATCTTTTTGATGTTGAGAAAACTCTAGTCCATTTTTCATACCCAACTGAGTATAAATATGGTACTATCCCCTCATCCAATTTCTTCAATTCCTCAATGTGCCAATCAAAGTCATCTTTGGTATATGCTTGAGCAGCTTCAAAAAAACTGTCTTTCATTTTCTTTGTTTTTCTTTTGAACTTTGACTTGAGGTTGTTGAATAGATGGTATATGCATACCCCATGCCCAGCTTCTGGATACACTTCTGCAACAGCTTTTGCAATACTCTCATGTCTATCAGAAACAATCACCATTCCACTTCTATAAACCAAAGCTTGTCTAATATTTCTGAAAAACCATTCCCAGGATTCATCATTTTCAGAGTCAACTACAGAAAAAGCAATAGGGAATATTTTCCCACAAGCATCTTGTGTTGATGCGGTTAACAGTGTTCCACCATACCTCCCAGTCAAAAATGTCCCGTCAACTACAATAACTGGTCTGCAAAATTCCCAGCCCTTAATTGATGCTTCAATAGCCATGAAGACATACAGGAATGTGTTGTCTTCATTGATTTTAAGTTCCACAAACGATCCAGGATTTGTTTGTTTCACAATATTCAAGAACTGGGGCAGAAAGCCATATGATTCTTCTGGTTTTCCTCTGAGTTTATTTAGTGCTTTTTCTCTTGCTCTCCAAGCTTTTAAGTAACTGATGTCAACACCAAATTCCTGTAACATGTCCCTCTTTATATCGGTTGCATTATATTGAGCCTTTGGATCCAAGAGCTTAGACTGAATGCATTCTGCTACCAAACTTGATGTTGCATGCCTTTGATCTGCTAATCTTACTTCCAATCTGCAAGAATGTGTATTTACAAGCTTCACAACTTTAAACCTTCCCATTGTTCCAATTTGTCTTGCTTTTATCTGCCAACTGCAGTTTTCATCCAAACACTTAGCCACAAAACAAATCTTGTTTGACTTTTCAGTCACGTATTGGAAGTGATTTTTTATAGCATTCAACTTCAGTGCTTTCTTGAACTCAGAATGGTTCTTGTATACCAGTCTTTCTTCAGGGGCTGCATCACTGTTGTTGCACTTTGTGGCTTCTGTCTCCACAATTTTATCTTGTAGTAGTTCATCAGTTGTTTTATTTGCTCATGCTAATATAAAAGCATTAATGTCTATCTCTTCACTAATTGTTGAGCTTTCTTCAGACAGTGCCCCTTCTTGCATCGCAGTTGTTGTTTCCACTTGTTGATTTCCAAGAAGAAACATGTTGCAATTTGTTTCTTCATGTACATTAGCAGTGGTGATGCATAGAGGGAACTTTGTCACATCTGTATCTTGTTTCTTCATATGCAAATAAAACAACAGAGCTGAGTTATCTTGTATCATTAGTGGTGGATAGTTGTCTCTGACTTTGTATTGAACTATCAATGAGGTTGATGTTGTTTGTATTCCAATCCTATCTGCTACCTTTTCAATCAAGTCAACAAAAGAGTTGTTTGTAGCCAAAGTAATTCCAAAAACACAGAAGTTTACATATTCCATGGCTTCATTCCAAAAACCACCGTGATGAACAAACACAGGTATTGTCTCCATGTTTCCTGTTATTCACAATAAATATCATTCTGTTTTTAAAAAATCAATACATATACAGAGTATTTTGATATTCAGAAACACAGAATTATTCAACATTAACGATCAACCAGAATCATGATCAACATAGTAGTGCGATAAGCAGAAACAAAGACTTATCAACAGAGTGTGATGATCAACATCATCAATTTATCAACAAACGCAACAAAAGTGATTGAGATCAGAATTATGTTCTATCGAAATATGAAACACTGAATGAAATATGGAATTGTAATTATCTGACCTCGTTGATTCGCTGTATAGTCTTCACAGCTGATCAGAATTGTGTTCTATCGATTCAATCTTCGTTTGGAAGATTGAGATCGGTTTCGATGTAGCAGATAGGTTCGATTGAATATCGAAAACTACTTCGCAGAGATTTTCGCGCGCTGAGGAAGATACGCATCGTAGACATTGAGCTCTGGGTTTCTAATTTTGGTGATAGAGGTCTGAGTTTCTAATTTTGGTCGTTTATATATGTGATATTTTTGAAATAAAAAAGTTACGCAACTTATTTGTGAAAGTGGAATCTAAGCCAGACAAAAGTGATATTATTTTCCTGATTTGGTTTATTCCTGAAATTTTAGAACATGTTTGATAATACTGCAATAATTATATAAATGATTTTCTGCCTAAAGTAGTTTTTTTATATCAAGCCTAAAGTAGTTAGATTGACTGATTGTACTAATTCAAAAAAAAATATTTAGAATCTATTTTACTAAAAAATAAAGAAAAATTAGCTAAATTGGTTTTCCAAGTAACTTCAGTCAATGCTCCAAGAGTCCGTGTGATTAAGATCGTCTCTCGCTTTTCTCTAGGGCTTCATCCGCTTGGAGTTTTTTTCCGTCTTCGATTTTAATCGAAGGACGGTCGCTTTTTCCGTCTTCGATTTTAATCGAAAGACGGGGCCGCTATTTACGTCTTCTATTTTAATTGAAGGACGGCTGTTGTTGTTTGTGCTTCATACTCGAAGGGCGGATTTGCTGTCATGGCTCGAGGAGATCGGCGTTGTGGTCAAGGTTCAAGATGATGTATTGCTGTCGTCATTGGAGAAGATCGGCGCCGCCTATCCGTTTTACTCTGGTTGCATGAAGCAGGGATGAGTTTGGTTATGCAGGGACGGCGGATTGATGCATGGCCTTTGGCAGACAAAGGTCACGAAGTATCAATTAGCATGGTACCGGTGGTAAGACCTCCTCCTGAACCACCACCATGGGATGTACGAGGTGCTAGAGTTCGTGAACGCTTTTCTTATAGTTTTTATCTATTTGTTATTTGTTTTCTTGTGTCCACTTTTGTTGTTGGTTTTGACAGTTTGTTTGAGTTTTTTGCCTCTCTTTATGTCATTGGGTATGGTTGGATCTATGGGAATAAGTTTGACTGTGTCAAGCCCACTACATGATTAGCGATTCGTGTTGCTCTCTCAGGGGTGACCGTCTCAAAGTCTCACAATAGGGTTACAGTCGTAGTTGTTGAAATTTCAGTTGGTGTCAGTTTTATTTTCCTTTTGCTTGATGTAATGATCCTGAATCTTTTGATATGAATAGAGGCCCGTTTGATGATAAAAAAAAGAAAGTAACTTCAGTCAATTTAGTCATAAAAGTAGCTCCAACTTTACTTATTTTATTATTACACACCTCAGCGAATGAAATAAAAATTTACGTGATCAGTGAAAAAATTGGCTGATAAAACTGATAAGCCAAAAAATAGGTCATCAAACGGGCCCTTAATTTGGAAGATTTTAAGATGTAAACTAATTTTGTCAACTTTCATGTTTTGATTATTTCAATAATTTTTCCATTTTCTCATTTAATTAAAGAATTTATTATTCCTGTTAATTCTCCCTATTAAAGTCACACCAGAAAAGTTTGAATCAACAAAGTACTATAGTAAAACTTGGGCTACTCCTTCTAGATTGATCTTTTAGGATGGATCCCCATATCTTAACATGATATCAGAGCCAGATCGATCAATGAAATGGACCCCCTTATGAAAAATGACGATACGATTATATAAAAAAATGACAATGACGAATCGATAGAAAAATGAATGACGACACGATCCAAAAGAAGTGTTTGATCGTGAGGAGGGCTATTAAAGTCTCACACCGGAAAAGTTTGAATCAACAAAGTACTACTATCCTCTGCATCGCATTAGTTGCAACATTAGAATTTATACGCTATTCATGTACCTACTTTGACTACATTTTTTTAGGGAAAAGGTGCAAATAAGCCCATGTACTAACCAAAAAAGGTCAAATAAGCCCTTATTTAGGAGGAATGTTGTGCGTTGACAAATGTGAAAAGAGGAATGTTGCAACTAGAAAAGAACGGAGGAAGTATATTAAGAGGCCGTTTGGCAACACTGTTTTTCGGTTTATCAGGCTTATAAGCCAATTTTTTCACCAATTCAAACACGTATTTTTTGGTTGCGCGCGCTGAATTGTGTAATAAGCAGGAGTTACTTTTCTGGCTGTATTGGCTGAAGTTTCTTTAAATGACTATTTTAGCTAATTTTACATATAATTTTTCTTTATTTTAGTAATAAAATATATTTTAAAAATAATTTTTTAAATTTAAGCAGAATCAGCCAAAACAGCCGATTTTGATGCTACCAAACGCGCTCTAAGACTTGGGCTACTCCTACCCAGAGCCGGGTTTGGTGGGAGTTGTCCTAGGCAACTGCCTAGGGCCTCCAATTCCAAAGGGGCCTCATTTTATAAATTGTTTTGTAAAAATAATAAATAAATACATAAATAAATAATGTACTATTTTTGTGTACTAATGCACTTACTAATAACATAAATGAAAATTAATGTGTACTATTTTTGAATCACTCCAGTTTGTTGACTTTTTAAACTAAGTGATTTGTAATGTTAAATGTTTGGAATAATTACATATGTATGACTACAATGAAAATTGTTTATAAAAATGTGATTAGTGACAATAGTAGTACTTAACCATAATAACTTATGTTTAATTTTTTTAACTTAAGTGACTATGACGCTATAGTGTGATAACTATTAGTCGTATTTGTGTAAATAAGTTTTAGTTTAGATAGGAGTAATAAAAAACTCTTAATTTTAGAGGCACGTGAAAAGGTCTTAATTTATGTTTAATTATTATTAAATTTATTTCTAACTAATGCTACATTATTATAAAAATTTCCTTTATGTTTTCATTAATTAATAAGAAGGTGATAACAATGTACTAAAGTTATTATAATTGATTATAAAAAGTTCTTCATTTCTAAATATGATAATTATTTTTCTTAAACTAATTGAATCTTTCTTGAAACTTCAAAACAACATTGTATTATTTATTCTTATTCGTGAGTGTTCATTGTTTAAAAATTCAATTTTATATAGATTATAAACAAACAGATAATGTTTTTGAGAAATTTGGCCACATTGACTCTTTTGGTCAATGATAGTCAATTTTGGATAACTCCAAAGGCTTTAGTTATTATATTTGTGTAAAATTTATAAATTTTATATTTTCATGAAAATAATTTTAAGAAAAACTTTTTCCATATCACCTTTTTCTAATAAATAATTTCTTATTGAAAAATATCATGGATCAAGACCATCATTGATTAAGAAAATTCTACATGGAAATATCTTATCGGCATGAAAGAGAATATATGTTGTAAGTATTTTTTATTTCTTTTGTGTAATTATTGTGGTGCTCTTTTGCCTAGGGCCACAAATTCACTGAGACTGGCCCTGCTCCTACCTTCTAGGATGGACCCATAGGTCTTAACATTCCTCCCTGCATAAACTTCAACCTTTGCACAATTTTCTGTACCGATCAATTTGTTATTCCTATTAATTCTCCTCCGGTGCTCAGTTTTCATCACTTTTCACCAAATGAATTGCAAATATTCTATGAACAATTGAATTTGGTGTTCTTAAGCGAAAGAAAACTGGGCCAGCTAGGCAGAGTACCAGCTAGTGCCGCTTCAAAATACGGAGCAATAAATATCGTCAGTCGTCCTTGCACAAAATATATCAGTAGTATGACCTGATAATAGATAGCTCATCAACAAAATATTTCGAAATTACCCGAAGTTCTCATCAAATATTTGTATTTGGTGATATCACTGTCTTCTCACGCTTTGTTTCAGAAAAATTATCAACGCATCAGCACAATTGAAAATGTAAAGAATGAGAATCATAGAAAAAACAAATGAAATATAATGTGTATGTATAATTTCATTATATTTGCTTCAAATAAAAAATGTTAGCTATTAATAAAATTTAAAAGAAAATATATGACTATAAGTTTCAAATTTTCAAAATATGAAAGACACTCGTATATATTTGAGAAGAATCTAAATAGGATTAAAACGATGATAGAACTCATAAATAGGATTATCATTGTATTATTCCCAAAATAAGATTCATTCTCTCCTATTTTGGAAATTTTTATCAACTTGTTGTTTTAGTAGGACTAAGTAAATCCTAGTGGGAGAATAAAACATATTTAGTCATATTTTTGTGCTTTGTATATGTTTTGATCCTATATTGAGCAATTTCTATAAATATTTCATAATCGTGTTCAACTCTTTACATACTTTATACTCCATAATAAAACCATAGTTTTATTTACTCTATCAATCCCTTAAAACTTTGTCAACTTTCCTTTTTGGACGTCTCATTAACTCTGTTACTTTCTTATTTAAGCAAAGAATTTGTGGATCCAGTTAATTCTCTCTCCTCTGCACAAACCTCAACCACACAGTTTTTACTTTATTAATCCTCGTGCCGGTCAAACTTGGCAAAGTTATTAGGGGCAGAGGGAGTATAATACAAGTATAAAAACAAAAATAAAAATGATGTCATCTCTAACTACATCCGCCTTCAAACACTAACACCGTCGACCAGCGGAAAAAATGGCATCTTGTTATAGGAATGCAGAATGATATCCTCTATCAATAATAACTCCAATCGATTCAACCAAAAAATAACTTTAACGTCACTCGCTTTGATTATTATACAATTTAGTATACAAAAAAATATGTGTTTGATGAAAAAATGGCTGATAAAGATGATAAGTCGGTCACCAAACGGCCAAGCGGGAATGGCTGATAAATGTTTCATTTCCTCTTTGAGGAATAACTCATCTCACAATACTAAAAACTTATAGTTTTCAAACACTTGGGTGGCTCAATTGTTTGTACTCTGTATACATGCATTTTCATTTTTATATAGATAATTACAAAAGTGGATATAAGAATGGATATATGCATTTATAAGAATAGGTAAAAACAATTTTTTTTTTGTTTTTTTAATTGCGCGAAACTCTTATTGGGATGAATAATCAGGAATTGAGGGAATAATAAAAAAAGGTACTCCCTCCGTCCCTAAAAGAACTTCCAACTTTTCCTTTTCGTCCGCTCCAAAAAGAACTTCACTTTCCCTTTTTGGCAAAAAATTTGTGGTTCGCAACATTTCTCTTTCCACTGCACAACTCTCCACCACACAATTCTCACTTTCTTAATCAGTGTGCCACTTTATTTTGGAACAACATTTTGGATTGCATTGCAAAATGAAAGCACCCACCCGTGAAAGCACTTATTGTTGGACACTGATTTGCATAATGTGCTGTTGATTCGTTCCTTTAATGTTGATGTGATGTTGGAGGATTTGCATTGCAGTTTGAATATGTTGATTCGTTCCTTTAATCCACACCCACCCGTGAAAGCACTTATTGTTGGACACTGATTTCCGAGTACGTTGGTCGGTGGATATGATTCATGGACTACGTCTCTTTGGTCCAACATGATGCTGAGGATCAAGAGACTAGACTTGTCAAAACAGAACAATCAAAATAGCATAATGTGCTTATACATAATAAGACAATTTACATTTATTTTTTGGAATATATAAGACAATATACATCATAACCGAAAATTGTCCATTTCCTTTCGATCTCCTCCAAATTCTTTCATAGTCTTGTCTTATCCATAGTTCCAAACAAAAGAAATGCACAATATATATCTATCAATGGAAAAGGTTTTTTTAAATATTACTCCGTACTGAAATAAGCCTTAATTATAATAAAAAATATAATTGAAAGTCATTATAGTGTATTGTCATAATGTCATGGTCAATTTGACTGTATAAATTGAAAACAAGTTTCTATGGTTTTTTTTATCGAAACAAATTACTGTGATTGAAAATACTACTCCGTACTATAATCACTACACTTAAGAGGTTATATTTTTATATAAAAAATCTTTATCGAAGTCAAAAATAAGTAATTATTTCTTAACGAAATCCATATGTTTTTATCATTGCGGTAGCTCCGAATGGCAAATTTTGGGGGAAAACTTATTAGGAGAGTAAAAGACACTACTTATTGTCAGCGTATTAAGAATGCATCTTATCTAGCTTATACAAATACATCAGTCTCGTCAAGGACTCAAGGACTCAAGGCTGGCTCATACAACTAGTTCCTTGATCGCCCATGTTGGACCAAGGGCTTTGGGGTCGGCCCGAAGCTTGGGAAGCCGGTCCGACCTGATGTACTGACCTGCTCATCAAGCATAACTTATAATCATTATCAAACAACACTAGGCGGTCGGATGTGGTATGGTGCACTTTGTTTTTTTTTTTGTCGTGATTGGTCAAGTTAAGTAGATGGGATGAGGTGTAAGGGTGTTCATCCTAATAAGCGGTTATCTTAACGAGTTGTCAATACCGGACTTAGTCAGTAGGTTTAACTAGCATAATAAATTGGTGGATGTCAGAAGATATTTGATAATTTGGTTGTTTGGTCATGACAATTACTAGAAAATGACGAGCCTGTTTTGTAGCATGAAAATTGACTAATTTGGTTGATTCTACTGAAATTTATGAAGTTCTGGCTGAAGTGGCTGCATTGATCGATTCTGTTGATTTAAGGAAAAAACTATTTTTAAAATATATTTTATTAATAAAATATAGAAAAAATTATATGCAAAAATAGCTAAAATGGTCATCTACAGTAAGTTCAGCCAATACAGCCCGAAAAATAACTTGAACCTTACTTTTCTTCTTATTACACATTTCAGTGCGAGAAAGCATAAGTTACATGTTTGGTGAAAAAGTTGGCTCATAAACTTGATAAGATGAAAAACAGTGTTGCCAAACGGTCTCGACGTGTTTCAAAAGCTAACTCAAAACTCTCCTATTTGCAATGTTTTCGTTTTAGCGATTACGTTAAAAACGATAAAGCCGAACGAACAACTATTTACCCAACAACGTTTTCACTTATTGAAAACGCTAATAGATGTCAAACCGCCATTTTTTGCTGAAGCGTCATTCTTCAAATACCCTATACATATGTCCTTATATAAATTAAAGTAATATATCTGGTTAGTATTCAATGGTTAATTAATATACGTATTAGTTTTTAATCTTTTGTTTTATATTTCCAGCTTTTATTTAATTTGATTCTTTTGTGGCTTCAAAAACTTTTAATTTACTATCTAAATATGTAATTTTATTTACAAAAACTAATCCGAGTAATCACATGGATTGATTAAATTTACCCTCAAAGTTCGTAAATCGAATGGGTGCCTTTTCAAGGAACCGAGGGAATATTATATTCCGTATTTTATATAAGTGTGAAGTAAACATAAAATCACTTCATTTATAAACAATTGGATCGATCGTTCACACAGTTACACTTGAAAAACAATCTTATTTAATTTACACTATTTTAGTATTAGTCTTTTAGATTAGATTTACACTACAAATAAAAACAATTACTTTCTTGGTGTATGAATGCATACACAATATTAGACGCCTCTTCAAATGCTCTCGCACACTTCTACTACAGTTCTACGATTCTACCACACTAGACCTGCACAAAACCGGGCCGGCCCGCCCAGCCCGCCCAACCGGCCCGCACAAATGGGCGGGCTTGGGCATATATATTTACCCACCGGGCCGGGCCGGGCCGGGCCCGGCCCGCAATAACATATGGGCGGGCTTGGATTAAGGTGTAGGCCCGTTCGGGCCGATAAGCCCGGCCCGCTACATTTTATATATATATATATATATATATATATAATTTATTTACATGTACATTTATATTTTTTAATATAACTTATCTTTATACATATTTATAGTTTATTATGTTTAAATTTAGGTTTTTAGATCTGAACCACTAGCCCAACTAATATAGTATCTATTTTTGTACTTAAAGATAATACTTTGTGCTTGAATTTTAAATTTTAGATATAGTTTCTCATTATTATTTTTGTGTAAGTATTATTTTTGTATGTGGTGAAAGACCTATAAACATTACACGCATATTAACAATTTTTTAAATGTTGTAATATTAGTTTTAAAGTATTAAAAAAAATCGAAAAATATAAAGTTTTTCCGGGCCCGGAGGCCCGGTGGACTACCCGGCCTGCTCTTATGGGCGGGTATGGACATGGGGTTAGGCCCGTTTTTGCGGGCCGGGCCCGCCCACATATGATGGGCAAAAAAATTATAAAAAGCCCGGCCCGAGCCCGGCCCGAACCCGTTTTTGTGCAGGTCTAACCACACATCACATATGTTGACATGTTGTGAACCTAACATATCAAGAAAAGGGTCAAATAGAAGGTCACACAAGGTCATCCGATTGCTTATTTTGAAATCGTCACAAAAGGTCATGTACTCAATAAAGTTCATACGATCATATAAGTACACCTGTTTATAAAAAGCAATCGAATGAGTCCTAGTGACCCGTTGACAACCTCTAAACCATGACTTTAGCTCACATGTAATTTTTATCTTGTATTTAAGTCAATCATAACTAAATATTGCACGTCAATCATATACTCTATATTAAAAAGATATAAAGACGTAATCTAAAACTGGGATTACGAGGTTGTCAAAAGGTCATTTTGACTCATTCGATTGCTTTTTATAAATAGACGTATTTATATGACACTTTATTGAGTACATGGTCTTATGTGATGATTTCATGATAGTAGAAAGCCTTATTTGGAAATATATATATATATATATATATATATATATATATATATATATATATATATATATATATATATATATATATATATATGAGGAGTGATCAGGTCCAGCCGGAGGGACGGGAGGCGCCGTCCGAACTCGACCGTTTGAGGCGGTTCCCGGTGGAATTTTTTGATGAAATTTTTTGAGCATGTTCCTCATCAAGTCTAGTTTGTCCATACCAAATTTCAGCTCAAAATTTGATCGGGAAGACATTCAAATCATTTTTTGAAATTGACTGCGTCAAAATATACATATAAAAAGGCATTACCATTTATTTAGTCATGGTATTCTACAGTTTATAATGACTCCATCCATAGTCAAGTCTTCCATGCTTCCTTTGCAAAAACACAAAAGTCTTCCATGCTTCCACCATATGCATATTTCTTCCTACAATCCAGAGGATATTTGTATGCCCTTCCAGTCTCGCCCACCACCAGTCCACAGTCCACACACAGCCCCTCTCCTCCGCCAAAGAACCACCGTCTCCTTCCCCACCCGGCGGCCTCCAAAGCCAATAAATCCACCCTGAAAGCGCAAACCCGTATTAATTCTATTCCTGAAATTGCTCAATTTCCGATATGGGCAACTGCTGTGTAAGCTCCGGCGTCAAACTGCCTCCACATTCTCATTCGGCGGCGAACTCCAACCGGGGAGCCTCTGCCCTCAGCCACCCGTTGCCGGAGGAGGAAACCGTTAAGGAGGTTCTCTCTGAAACTCAAAACCTCTCCAAGCCCACATTCCCCATCGACTACGGGCCCTGTAAACACCCACTACTCACCGAAGATCAGGAGAAGCGCCTAGACGACGTCGTTCCCAAGAAGCCCGCCGCCGCAGCGGATTTGAAGTCCGAGGATCTATCCGGGGATTTCTCCGCCTCTGAGATCTGCAGCACTATCAGCGAGAGCGTTCCCATCATCACGGTGACGGAAAAAATGGGTCTTGGAGATGAAGTCCGGCAGAGGTCCCCGGCGAAAGTACGGAACCGGCCGTTTCTTGAAGAGGCGAAAAGATCGAGGTCGGCCGGTAGGTCGCCGTCGAGGATATCCCAGCCGTCTCCGGCGAAATTCAGGGCAGGTGGAGGGCGGGATTCTCCCGGCCGTTCCCCGGCAAGCGTGAAAAGGAGAAACAACTATGAAAGGATTGGACGGAGGTCGGTTTCTCCTGCGACGAGGACGGAAGACGGTGGTCCGGGATGGACCCCATCAATGAGGAAATCTGGGAAGTCACCGGGTCGGGTCAGATCAGATATCAGTGACACGACCCGAATGTTGGGGAAAAGCTTTACCAGTAAAAATAATAAGGCCGACAGTAAAGAAAAGATGAAAACAACAGATACTCATGAATTGCTGGAAAATCCGCTGGTATCTCTGGAATGCTTCATTTTCTTATAAATAAAGTTTGACAACTTGAACTTATTTCAGCATAAAATGGGGTGATTTTGGCCTTTTCTTTTGGGGTAAAGTTTATACCCAAAATGTAAGTGTTAATTACACGGAAAGATAATACTCCGGTCTCCGGGGTATGTAATTATGTACTATTGTAGTCTTCCCATGTGTTTATTGTTAATAAAAAACAGCACACAATTATTAATTATTAACTACATATTGTAATGTGATTCATATGGGGAAAGATCAGTTCTCATGTGCACATGATGTTATTTATTACAAGTGTGTACCTAATTATTACGTACTCATATGTACTGATGTATACAAAACCAGCTCTATTTATTCATACCTATGATATCTCTCTCATTAAACTTTAATGAATTTACTCCGTACTATTTTTGTAATCAATATAATCATATGGTGAAATTTATTTCAATAATCCTATTTGTATTTTAGGTGTTTTGCAATAATAATCCGTACTACAGAAATTTACACAAGTAATTCAAACTTGTAAAGTTGTGCACATACATAATTAAGTGAAATGGGTCTAATAGTTCTCTTTGATATTTCTTTCATCTAGGTTCACACCTTGCCTACCATACATCTTCTCTTTGTGCCCAAACCTCCCCATCTCACACACGGACACACCCTTCTTCTACTCCTTTGAGTTGACTTTTCTCATCTTAATCAAAAGTTTTAATTTGATCTTCCTCCCACCCCCATACAAAAATACCGAACACACTCTTCTCCTGTCCGCACTTCTTTGTTATGAGGCAGCGCTCAGTCCATGCAATTTTTGACGCGATTTTCACTATGAGTTATTCGGAAATAGTCTCTCTGTGCTTTAGTACAAGGGTAAGACTGCGTATATTCGACCTTTCTTACCCCACCGTAGGTGGGAGACTTTGCGGCACTGGTGTAATGATAATGATGACTCTTCTCCTCTTTAATAAGTATGTCATCTTAATCAAAATATTTAATAATCGCCACACTTTGTTCATTATTTTGAAACCACAAGATACAATTGAGATATGATAATTAAGAGAGGGTGGAGTGTTTGGGGACTAGTTAAAGCCTACTAATTTGGTCCTTTAAGATCAAACTAATTTCTTTAGGATTAGTTTATATTTGTGGGAGAATGAAAAGTTTAAAAAAGAGTGGGACAAAATGCCACTTGGGAACAATTTTTTTGGGTAAAATCTGTGAATTTAGAATGAAAAAAATGCGTTAGAGGCTGATGGTAGAAGGGAACAAGGGGTAGAAGAAAAGGTATGTGCCATGTTGTTTTATCTTGGGTTTTCATTGCTATTGTGCATCCATTTTGGGTGTTTGGATGAAACACTTTGGTCTCATTGGGTTCTAATTTTGATCTTATATTGTCCTATTTCTTTCATATGGTAATGTTTATATATCTACAATATTGATTTAAATAAGTTTAGCAAGAAATTGCAGGTTTAGGTGGATGAATTCTTCATGGGATCGGAACATGAATTACAACCAGTTTATTTGTAATTGTATAACGAAAAAGGGTCAAATACATTCTTGGTACAATGATAATATAACTTAGTGGCTGGACGATAATAGGAAATTGAATTCTTAAAATTCAACTCTTGCCTAATATATACATTCTTCCGCATTAATACCAATATTATAATGATGATATATGAGCTGCTTAATTATGACCAAAAAAGAATCTTCAACAGAAAGAAACGCAAATTAAGCCTGGAGCAATTACGAAGAGGAGGTTAACATAGAGAAGGGCAAATGTATTTTAGCTTGGAGCAATTGACAGAAAGAAGAGCAATACATTTGCAACAATTACAGCAACATGGAATGCTTGGAATTACCGCAGAATAGAAGTCCGGAAGATAGAGGAGGAAGTCTGCGAATGTTTGCTCATCATATAGAAATTCAACAAATAACTTTATAAAGATGGAATTGGAATGAAAAGAAAAGCAAGTAGCTGTGGTGAAGATGGAGCGGCCAAATGGAGGAGAGACCAACCAGAAAGAAAAATAAAATAAAAGTATACTTCAAGAGTAAGAACAAAGAAAATACCTTGTACATTACCTAGAGACCGGCTCGAAGAGGTAAACTTCCAATAATTTTGTTTACATAATGGTTTCTTAAAGTACATGAGTTTATATGATCATTTTTAATACATAGGTTTAACTGTTTAAGTGATGGATCCATCATTGCACAAGTGTGTGTTTGATCTTTTTCCATTATATAATAATGAAACAATTTCAAGAATGGTGTAATATTACTCAATAATTTATACATATTCAATACTGAATAAAAGTTGCAGGTGTCACATTTGTGTTACTGATATTATTGGTTCAAATTGCAAGCATTTCAAATAAGTTTAAATACCGAAAAATACTCCCTCCGTCATGTTGGGATGTTCCCGGTTTGACCTACACACATATCAAGGAAATAAAGTTACCAGGGGGTAAATTTTACTTTTTTGACACTGTTTGGAAACTGTTTGACATTGTTTTGCACTGTTTGACACTGTTTTGATGTAGGATAACTTTCCATTTAAGAAATGAGAACTTCTTTTTGGGACTGCTAAAAAGGGAAAGCAGGAACATCCTAACAGGACGGAGGTAGTATAAGAATTTCATGTTAAATTTGGGACATGGTTGACCATGGTTTACACTGTTTGAAGAAATGAGAATTGGCTAAAATTTATGAAATTATGACTGAATTGGTTGATTTTGTTGATTTATAAAAAAATTATATTTAAAATATATTTTATTAGTAAAATAAAGAAAAACATTATATGTACTAAAATGATCCTTTTCAGCAACTCCAATCATTATAGTCAGAAAAGTAACTCGAACCTTACCTTTTCTTATCATTACACAATCAGCGCGCATAATCAAGAATTACATGTTTGGTGAAAAAGAACCTATTTGGTGACCCTGTTTTTCGACTTATAGTAAAATTCGGTTTTTATTGTTATTTGCATTTCCGTTGAAATCTTCACATCTAGGATGTTTTTATTTGGATTGAATTTTTCTAGTATGATCTAGTATGGTCTGAACTGATCTGGTTTGATCTAGACTGGACTGGTAGATGTCTGGTCTCTGTGGAGAAAACAGGCAAATAAACCCACAAACTATTTGCGTTTTTGCAATCAGGCCCCTGAACCGGAAGAAGTACAAATACACCCCTCAACTCATTGAAAATCAATCAATCAGGTCCTTTTTACCCGCGGGTGCAGGTGAGGAGATGAGAAACTACTGACACAAGCGGGTAAAAGAGGACCTGATTGTTTGATTTTCAATGAGTTGAGGGGTGCATTTGTACTTCTTGCGGTTCAGGGGGCTGATTGCAAAAACGCAAATAGTTCGATGGCTTATTGGCTTGTTTTCTCGGTCTCTGTGTATTTTATAACTATTCAAGTCTAGTCTGATCTTGTATGGTCTGAGACGGTAAACAATCAAGGTAAACAATCAAAGTAAAAATATCCTTAGTTCACATTCCACATTGATATTTTGTTTGTGGATTTTATGTTGAATTATCCTATTAAAAACTCAATAGCTGTTTTATTATTATTTTCTTTTCTTATAAAACTACCAATTGAACTGTATCAACTATCAAGCACTACCAAACAACACATACGTCCAAAATAATTAACATAATCCTTGGATACAAACAGTTGATGAGTTTCAACAAGACATAAATTTATATTTTCCATTTCCAATTGATCGACACCTTCAATCATGATCTTAATTTACCTAGAGTTTTTATAAGACATACACTCAATTTCAAAATCTCCAACTTAAATGCACTCACACACTCACATGCACTCCATATTATTAGGTACATAAAAAAGTGTACAACTCTACTTTCTACGTACAGATGGATTATTAAGTATACACTACATACGGTTTGGAAGTTGAACTAGTGCCGTATGCAATTTTTAGAGTAACGGATACTGCTATCACTTGGATCAAAGCAGTAACGGATACTGCAATTTTTAAATAGCAACGGATGTTGCGTGCAGTTAATTTAAGGGATTTTTTCGCAAATAGACAAACATACGAAAGTAATATCACTTTTGTCACTGTTAAAAATTCTTTTCAAAAATGGATCGATTAACCTTTTTCTTTCAAAAATAGGCTATGTGCATATAAACCCCGTATACTGGAAGTGAGGAATCGTGCGGCCAGTAGCAGGGATATTTATTTGAGCAGAAGGCCAGCATGTACGGGTGATGATGCCTGACTCTTCATACATCCACGTTGTTAATTTTTTTTAAAGGACTCATGTTAAATTTATTATACAAACTCAAGAATTACTCAATTACATGGTTTTATATAGAAAAAGTGTAAATATTTAGTAAAATGTAAAAAGATGAAGGTAATTAGAATATACTCCGTATGGAGTAATCCAAGTATTAAAAATAAGATATAAAAAATTAAGAAATCAAATCATATGGAATAAAAAACTGAGTTTGAAAAATGTTAATCAAGAAATATATAGAAAATTCGACAATACAAAACTCAAAAGTAAGAATAAGAAAAATAATCAAAGAATGCATAGCCCCTTAATTTGTATAAAAAGCACGTATAAAACAATAAAAATATGCAGACCAAATAATTGAAATTTTTATAAAATAAATAAAAATTCAAATTGAAAATACATAATTAAAAAATAAAAAAAATAATCAAAACATGAAAAAAACTCTGAAATATTTAGAATCTTAAAAAATGATTAAACTTAAAAAATGGTATTAAAAATATTAAAAATTATGGTACAACATTATAAACTTTTTATGAAACAGTTATTATTTTAGAAACTGATATATATTAAAAAGTATTAATTTTTTAAATTTGATAAATAATTATATAAATTTGAAAAATGTTTAAAAATCGAATTAAATTCTACAGTACAAAATAAAAATAAATAAATCATTCTTTTCAAAAAAGTAAAAAGAAGAAAATGTATTTAGACTAACAAGATCGAATGGAAAATATAAAACTTAAAAATAAAAATGTGAAAACTGAAAATAAATTCAAAACAAAATTAAACATTGAAACAATTGAAATAATTTAAAAATATAAATTTCGTAATTTTTTTTAAAATAGTTACAAATTTAACAATTCTTATTATATACTTTTGGTGTTTGCTTTTTGTTGCCCATTGTTTCTTTTTGTTTCATTTTGTTTTATAGCTCTGATTTTTTTTTGTTATTTATTGTTTATTTATGTTTCCTCTGATTGGTTTATATTCCCAAATCCAAATTTATTAATTTAAGTGATTGAATATAAATTTATGTACACTTTTTTTTTTACTTTAAAGAAGTCTCAAAGATAAATAAACACCTAAATGAACAAAAAAATCAAGATCAACAAAAACACAAAATAAGTAACACAGTGCAACAAAAAGCAACACGATGAAACAAAAAACAACATAATGCAACAAAAAGCAACACATTCAATGCAACTAATTATGTAATTCAATTTAGTATTTCAATGTATTACATATATCTATTACGGAGTATATAATTTGGCTTTCCTTCACATCACTTCTTTTTATTCATCTTAACACACAATTCTTCAGGGTTGACTATCTTGTCTTCACTTTCCTAGATAATCTTCATTGTATTGTCGAAATCAATGAATCAGAGACCCTTCACCATAATTGAAAAAGACTTCTTAAGCAATCCACGATTTTTGGCGAGTAGGTGAACTAAGAAGTCTTCGTATCAATCCTTGTGTAAGTCCACCAATATTCTGTTCATGCCAAACAATAAAGCATATATTAGTTCAAATAATATGAGTACTCTTTTCTCATGCATGTTTTCTTAATATCTTGATAATACCATATTAGTTTAACACACTAACATGATCAAACAATATAGAAAAAAAATTATGAATCAATTCCACTAGAATATCAATATTGGATATGTTTATTTAACAAGATAGCAATTACCATGGGATGGAGAATAGTTAGTCTATATCTCTCAGCTAATGACACAGCCTCTCACTAAATATAGGAAGATTTACAAAACAATTGAAATGAATAATTTGTTAAATTCAGTAGCAAGTGAGGGAAGCATTGGAATTGAATTTAACTATACATGCAATGTCATATAGTGTTCGTGTCTCTTCACAACATTCATTTCAATTACTCAATTCTTTAGTATTTGGAACACCAATAATATCCAACACTACAACAAAGTTCCCATTTAAAGCTACTTCAACATCCTAGAATGAATAAAGACAAATTAATCATGAAAATGAAAATTATAATGAGCGAGAAAATTTCAAACCAAAATCAGGGAGCAACACTTTTTCATCATCAGAAAATGAGGAGTCGGTATGGAGAACCATGCACACAACAAACACATATATCTACCTTTCTACTATAATCAACTCCCTGCTCAAAGTTAGTAGCCAAACTGTGATTTATACTGTATACTATCACCTCCAAAAATGAGTGGATATTACAAATTAAGTGGCCACGTAATAGGTTGGACAATGGCATGAGCTCAGTTTTCATTATAACAGTCACAAAACATTTCACTAATGAATAAAAAAGAACACCTCATGTATTTGATGTATTCAAATATACAGGCACTAAGATTATTTCTGTCAAAATGCACACGAAAAATGTATTTTCTTGATGTTTTTATCTAAAGTAAATTTTAAAACAATGCACACATCCATAACCAAGGGATTTTGTTTCGAAGTCATACCAGTCGATGCATCTCCTGTGAATAGGTTTGAAATCAGGAAGATAATCTGCAAACTCCTTTCCTCAAACAATAAAATAAAATTGGAAGAAGCCTACAAAATTTATCAGGAAAAGAAAACAAAAAGTAATCAACTCTAGGAGATGATTATAATTATTCAATGTTCCTTGACACTAAAACGAAGAGGAAAGTTCAAAATGAGTTAAAACTTACATTTGTTGCATTTGGTGACTTACAGAAAGCACAGACAGTAAGGGAAGGATCATAATTCCGCAATCTATTTCACTAGCAATCCACACATGACACAGGCATATCAGAAACGATGTGCTTTCATATGAAAATTTTCAAATAACTTTCATAGGCATCAACAATCATCTAAATTTTATAACACAGTCAAAATGAATAACTAAATACCGGAGACGATGATATATGGATGTGTTTTTCACTTCTCTCTGGTCTCCCGATCTAGCTTTGGCGGCCGAACATCTCATATTAGCACGGATGCTTGTTGCTTCCATGTGGACCCTTAGAGTAGCCATGATTCCGGTACCTTGAGGACCCGAGACCAGCTGGACAGTGATCGATCGATACTTTCCGATGCCTTTGCAGGACAATTAACATGATAATAAGGAAATTTCAAATCGAGTGAGGTTGATGGGATGTGTATCGATGACATCGGCGAAGCTACTTCCGTCGATGACCGGAGGAAGAAAGTCAGAAGAGTTCCAGACCAACACCGCCTAGAGCTCGAGAGATAGACTACTGAGGGACGCGGAATAACACAACTCCCTCCTCAGCGTGAAATCAACGAACCCAAATTTTCATTTGTGGGAACATAGGGATTTGGGTTTAGATTTTAATCGATGGATTATTTTTGAAATAAAAAGTTTAAAAGTGAAAAGTGATAAGTTTAAACATGATAAGAAAATAACATGGTGACATAAATGAAATTCGCTAACTAAAAGTGGCCTTAGCGGGATATTTCCACTTAATTTAATAACAACTGCTTCTAACTTGGATCGAAGCATGTGCCTAGAAAATGAGAAGAACCTAGAAGTTAGAAAAAATCTTCAAATAATCTAGATTTAGAATTTGATACCAGATTTTTTTTATCAAATAATCCTAACTTCTCAATCATAATCTCCAAAAAAATCCTCCACATCATCACAATGATCTCTAAAAAAATCTATGGAGGAGGAGGAGGAGGAAAAACCTGGCAGCGATCCAAAGAGAAATCGATGAAGTAAATCTGGTGCGCAGAGAGAACGAACGATCTGTTGCGGCGCAAGGCAGAGAAGAGTCTATGGTAGCGGCGATGGTGCGCAAGGATGTCGGCAACGGTGGCGTGAAAGAAGGAGTACCATGTCGATGAATTGTGCGCAGGAACGATCCATCTATGAGCAAGAGAGAGAAGAAGATCGGGAATAAATTAGGCGCAAATGGGGAATGAAATTTACGTATGTTTACAAATAGGAGTAAGATGCTCCTATTTAGGGGGGAAAACATACACACTCCTATTTAGGAATTTCCCTTATGTTTTACTCCTATATGAGGCAATTTCTCAATTGACTAATAAGCCTGATAATCTAAAAAAACGGGGTTACCCAACCGATTCTAAATTTCCAAGCCTCTCTTCCCATGAATTTAAAAGCACAATATGCAAATGGAAAACTTGCATGTTTCTCTTAAAATGGCTTAATTTGTAGATCATTTGTGGTCTAAAATGTCTGATGACATTGTTATGAAAGGATGTTGACCATATACGTATATAGGAGTAATATACGCAGTTCAAGGATGTTGACCATAATATAGAATTGAAAGGACAAAATTGTCATGGCTAAGACAAAAACATAGGCTTTTCACAAAATAGGACTTAATGTTTGGTTTTCCCAAAATAGGACTAATCTTACCTTTTTTTACCCCTAATTCTATTTAACGAATTAATTGATCTAAATAATTGCCCCCCTAGTTTCCTTGCACAACCAAGGCAGTCCGTCGGTGGCGGGACAGTCCCTGGTGGCGGCAGAGCTCCGGTAGCCAGTTGGCAGCGGCGGCGAACTTCGGCATTTAATTAACCCAATTAATTGCCCCCTCCCCCAGTTCCCTTGAACATCCAAGGCAGTCTGTTGGTAGCAGGGCAGTTCGGTGGTGGCGGCGGCGAACTCTGGCGGCGGCAGAAATGTTGGGAAAAGTCCAGAAAAAATCTGAAAATTTTTTAGGTGGTGGTCGACGGAGCTCCGGCGGCAGCAGTCTAAGGGCAGCAATAGAGGTATTTTGGTCCAATCACACATAAAAAGTTCTATTTAAGAATATTTAAACTAAGTGATCCTATTTTGGGAAATATACTTAAGAATGTTTAAAATGATACTCCTTATGTTTTACTCATGTTTTACTCCTATTAGGGCAAAACCCCCAATTGAAAGCTCAACCAAAACAAGAGGATGAGAATTACGATCAAATGACAAGAGTGTTTATTGTAAGAAATGAAAATAAATCTGATGTGTTTAATTTGAGATCTAATCGCTGTAAAAATGCCCAAAAGTACTGAAAAGTGATGAATGACGCACTAAAAAATTCGTAAAAGAATCTGTCAAACAATGAGATACGGAGTAGTAATTCATAAACAGTGTTTCAAAGAATATATCCATCCAATAACAAAGTACGAGTAGTATTCAACTAGGATTTGTCTAACAAAAACATAGCTAAAAAGGTTAGTGTCTGGAAATCAGGATTATTCAAACCAAAATACATAAAAATGACTCTTGTATGATCTAGAATATCACAAAAACGCATGAATATCAATGCTGCTTTCATGTTCCAGTTTCACCGGTAGTCGGTAGAATAAGCTTTCCTGGTTTCATTTTGTGCTGACATAGATGATTGGCTCACAGCTGAAAACGACACCTAAGATACATTCATAGGATTACTGATTGTTTGTAAAAACAAAATATAGCCCAAATAATAAACATGATCATTTTGAAAATAAGCCTTACAAAAAATCATTTAAAGAGGAGGAGGAGGAGGAGAGTACGATAGGTACTTTAGGATAGGATTGGGTGCAAGAAAAACTCAAAATGCTTTGATTAAGATGAGAAAAATTAAATCAAAGAGGAGGAGGAGAAGAAGATCTAGTACGGGAGATGCGACAACTAGCAAAACATGTACGGTACAGAGAAGGTGGACGAGGGTGAGAGAAATATCAAATGGAATTGTTAATCCCGTTTCATTTGATCTATTTATTTATTTATTTATTTATTTATTTATTTATTTATTTATTTATTTATGTGAACATGTTTAATTTATAGGTTTGTAGTATTTGTATCAATTTCTCCCGTACAAATTATTTTGGTAGAATGTAGAACCGTTAAAAGTATGATTTTTTTTTTAATTTTTCATGACAAAAAATATTTTTTTGAGAAAAACTACGGAGTACTAATTTTGTTTTTACACTTTCATACAACTTTAAACATAGCTATTAAGTATGCAAAATAATCCATTGGAAGGATTGGGCCTCACTTTGTAAACCCAAGTCTGCAGGGGGTTTGGGTTTTAAAAGGCTTCGAGACTTTAATTTAGCTATGCTCTCTAAGCAAGCGTGGAGGATCTTTACTAATCCGGAGTCTTTGGTGGGTCAGGTTTACAAAGCAAGATACTTCCCTAAAACAGATTTTTTGAAAGCTAAACCAGGGAATAACCCTTCTTTTATTTGGCGGAGCTTGTTTCATACTCAGAATATCATTCGGGAAGGGTACTGTTGGAGAGTGGGGGATGGTCACTCCATAAACATTTGGGAAGAGCCATGGTTACCGAATAGAGAAAATCTGAGGATTGAAACGGAGAAACTTGAAGGGCTAGACGAGGCCGTTGTGGCCAATTTATTTGATTCTTCTTTTCAGGATTGGGATTTAGATGTGATTACAGATATTTTTGGAGATAGAGATGCGGCCATTATTCGTGGAATACCTCTTAGCAGGAGACCGGTTAAGGATTTGGTGTATTGGCGATGCGAGGAGTGCGGTCTTTTTTCAGTGCGTAGTTGCTATCAAAATTTGGTGGCAGACTATGGGGGGCAGCAGAACATGGAGTGGACTAACATGTGGAAGGTCAAACTTCCTCCTAAAAATATATTGGTAGAATGTAGAACCGTTAAAAGTATGAATTTTTTTAATTTTTCATGACAAAAAATATTTTTTTTTTGAGAAAAACTACGGAGTACTAATTTTGTTTTTACACTTTCATACAACTTTAAACATAGCTATTAAGTATGCAAAATAAGAAAATTGTCAAATTTGTCACACTTATTACTCCCTCCATACTGAAATTAAGTTGCCAGTTTGACTTCATGAGTTTTTAGGTAGAATAAGAAATCAAGCTAACTTTCCAAAAAATTAAAGACACTTAGGTTATTAAAGGGAAAACTGTCAAATAAGTCCACTTACTTTTCACAAAAAGTCAATTGAGTCCATGTACATTTTTGTGAGTCAATTAAGTCCATCAAATATCAAAAAACAATCAAAGAAGCTTTTTCATAGGTAATAAACCGGTTACCCAGTTAACGCCTACGTGGCTGCCCTAGTTGGCGTTTTTTTAATGTTTCCTAATTTTTTAAATTTTCTTTTCTTGTTCTTTTTCGTTTTTCCTTTTTTCTTTTCCCTCTTCCTTTTTCCCTTTCTTTCTCGTTCTTCCTTGTCCGCTGTTTTCTGTCTTTACCCGTCCCCTGCTCCTCTTTGTCTACTTCTTCCAACCTCCGGCCACCACTTCCATCTCCTCCATTGGAGCGGTGCCCCGGCCTCCATAACCACCATCTCCGTGTGCGGCCTCCACCTCCGCCACCCTACTTCCCACCACACCGCCTTCGGCCACCACATCTGCGGCCTCTGCCTCCGGCCACCACATCTGGGGCCTCCACCCCCTCCTCATCCATTATGGCGACCTCCAACCGTCCCCACATGCCCACATCCATAGCCACCCACCTCCGCATGCGGCCTCCACCTCCTCCGCCCCAATCTCCATACAAATACCTTCGGCCACCACCTTTGCGTCATGCATCTATCTCCGCCTCTTCGATTGGAATGACCTCCAATCACCCCGACCTTCATCGATCTTCGCCGCCACATCCATTGGATCAACCTCCAATCATTCGGCCTCCGTCTCCGCCGCCCCTGCCTCTATAGTTACAGGATCTGCCGTCTCTTACTCGGCCTCAGTCACTATCTCCGCCGGCAATGGCGGATCTTGCGATCAAAAGTTGGGTGTTCAAAATTAATTTATCATCAAAATGTTGAACACATAATATTATTTGATCCAACAATTGACTATATGTTAACTGTTTCAACAACAAAAAATGGCAATTAAGATTAAATGTAAGAGATATTATCTAAAAATACACTAAATAAATTATTCCATCAATTCTATATGTATATTTTAACATTAAATTTGTAAATTATCGAACACCCTTGAACCAAAGGGATCCGCCCCTGCTTCTAGGGAGAAGATTAAAGGAGAAGGAAGCCTTGGGAGAAGATTTGGAATTGACAGAGAAGGGGAGAAGGGAGCTGATCGTGGACAGGTAGACACAGAGAAAGGAAAGAGAAAAAACAAAAGAAAAAGAAAAAGAAAATGAAAAATAATATAAATAAATGAAAAATAATAAATAAAAAGCCAACTAGACAGACATGTAGGCAAGCAACCGGCTAACCGGTTGATTACCCACAAAAAGGCTGATTTGGTTAGTTTTTCATACTTCATGGACTTAATTGATCGGTTAAAAAGTGCATGAACTCAATTGACTTTTTGTGGAAAGTAGATGGACTTATTTGACAGTTTTCCCGTTATTAAAAGATGTATCCAAACGGATGTAATAAAGAAGGTAAATGAATAAGGAAATAAGAGTAATCGACATGAATTCGATCAATAAAGTGATGCTTTGAAGGTTAAAGGTAAATGAAAAATAAAAACTTATCAAATGTAAAAAAATACAAGAACTTTACTTTGCGACATCTCAAAAAGAGAACGAAAAATAAAAACTTATCAACTTCCACCGATATTTCATTAATTTTGAACCGAGTAAATATTCATCCATTTGTGTATTATCAAACCGATCTCACTATCATATGTCAAACTTTCATTTATTGTTTTCTCCCGCGTATTGGGCCCAATGAACTAATCATGCATTAAGGAACCCGAAAAAATAAAAAATGGGAATTTTTCACAAATGGACTAAAAACCTAAAAGTAAGGAGTGTTTGAAACTAATTCTGATTTTACTTCTTTTTTAAAGTAGAAGCAGAAACAGAATTTGAGGCCGTTTGGCAACAATGTTTTTCGGCTTATCAGGCTTATCAACCAACTTTTTCACCAAACACGTAATTTTTATTTCTGTGCGCTGAATTGTGTAATAAGCAGAAAAAGTAAGGTTGGAGTTACTTTTCTGACTGTATTGGCTAAAGTTACTGTAGATGATCATTTTAGCTATTTTACATATAATTTTTTCTTTATTTTATTAACAAAATATATTTTAAAAATATTTTTTCTTAAATCAGCAGAAACAACCAATGCAGCCACTTCAGCCAGAACTTCATAAATTTCAGCAGAATCAGCCAAAACAGCCGATTTTCGTGCTACCAAACGGGCTCTTAGTTTTCAGAAGCTGGTCTACTCCAGCTTATAAAAAATCTGATTCTAGGAGTAAATTAGACACCATAATCACTTCTGCATTTTATCCAAACACTTCAACTTCTGCTCCCTGAAAAAGCCGAAGCAGTTTTAAAAATCATATTCAAACTCCTAATATCACTTTTCGATCACTTTTGAAAGTTTCTTCAAAAATAGACTAACCAAAGATGTCTTTTCAAGAATAACCTTAAGCCTGCTTACGATAGTAACGACACTTAACAACACTTAAGCCTTAAGCCCTATGCTATCATTACGTTGAAGGCACTTAAGCCTTAAGAAGTTATAATTTGTAATACTATCACTACAGAAGGCACTTAAGCCTTAAGCTGTATACTTTTTTTTTACAACGGAAATAAAAATAGGAAAAAACATATTAAAATCTAATACTCTCTAACCCATTAGCATCCTTTCAAAGAAGTTGTTTGATCCAACTTGGAGCTGATTCAAGAACTGAAAGACCCTTTGGAACTTGATGTGCAGCATTAGCAAGCCTATCGGCACATTTATTTCCTTCACGGTAGATATGTTTAATTTGAACGAATCGACCATCCTCGAGTAGTATTCAACAATCTCGAACTAGGACTCCGATATTCGCTATCCACAAGCCGCGTCTCCTTTTGAGTGCCTTTATCATACTTTCTGAATCCACTTCCACGACGACCTTCTTCAAATTCAGCTCTTTAACCAACCACAATCCCTGACGAAGTCCCCAGAGTTCCGCTTTGAAGCTATCAGTTCTCCCAATGTTCAATGTGAATCCAATAATCCATTCCCCTTTGTGATTCCGAATAACTCCACCTGCTCCTGCCTCTCTCCCGTCATCCCAACTGGAGCCGTCACAATTTAGCTTGAAAGATTCGGAGTCGGGTGGAATCCACTTAATATAGTTAGCCACCTTTAATTGTTTTATTCCATCCCTAACACTTACTTTGTTATACTCCTCTGCATGTGCATATGCGGTCCTCACAACTCTATCTGCATCTGGACGGAAGCCTTCAAAAATCCAAGCGTTACGAGCTTTCCATAAACACCAAATAACATAAGCAAACCTGGAAGCGTGGGGAATCCTGTCCGAATTTCTTCCCTTCCCTTGGCAGTGTCTCCATATCCATTCCAAAGTATTGAGAAACCAATCTCTCATCCTAGGAACACCAAATGCAGCTTTGGTCCAACATGTTGCAACAAATTCACAGTCACACAGCATATGGAGGACGGTTTCCTCTTCAGTATTGCAAATAGACATGTTGAATCATTTGAGAGATGTCATCTAAACTCTTTCCGCATTTGTCAGAACTCTGTTCTTCCCAGCCTACCAGAGGAAGCAACGCACCTTCTCTGCTGCATTTATTCTCCATATCCAGCTCATATCTTCTTCGGCCTAAATAAAAAAAGAAGCCTCGTAAGCAGATTTGATAGTGAACTCACCAGTGGCTGAAAACCTCCAGTAAATGCTATCACGGTTCTCCTTCTCGTGTGGTATGGGGATAGCTCTAACATCACTCACTACATCCTCGGGCAGCATCTCTTCCAATTTAGTAACATTCCACTGCTTGGAAGGAGTGATAAAATCCACCACTTTGACTAAGCTCGCTGAAGCCAGAAGAGGAGAGCCCAAGTCTTCATATAGCGGTCTGTCACGTACCCAATGATCAAACCAAAAGGAAATATCTTTCCCAGTCTCTACCTGCCAGCATAACCCTCGTTGAATGATACTTTTGCATGTAATAATATCCCTCCAGACATGAGAAGAGCCGACCTTCCTCTCAGCCTCCCAGAAAGAGGTGTTTGATCGCTTACCAATTTCAGTCATACCTGCCTGTTTGATCTTTTTGGTGGAACAGTGGAGATGATCTTCCTCCTCCACTGAGGGAGGCGGTGATGATGTATTCCCTTCCACGTTGGAACTCATAGCTTCCCCTCTCTCTCTCTCTCTCTCGTTGCAATCACACCTATTTGTTCATTAATGATCCTTCTAGTGAAAAAGTGGACTTTGCAGTTATTTTATTGAAATAGTGAACCTTAAGTATAATGTTAATTGGACTGCAAAGGCCACTTTTTCACCTATTTGTTCACTATTATTCACTATAGAAAAATAGTGAATAAAATTGAAAGGTTAACTCACTTGATGTAGTAATGAAATTTATCTTCAATTCTCTTGGCCCTAAGAAGAAGAAGCTCTACAACAATGTTAATTGGAGTTTATCTCCAGAGTGCCAAATCCTGGATTTGACAGAAGATTAACTGGAAAAAAGTGAAAAAGTGAAGAAAAAAAAAGTGAAGGTTAGTGCGACGAGGGTTAACACATAAGGTTATACTTGTTCGGTTTTGTAAAGTTGTCATCAACAAAAATCTGAATTCCTTTACATTTGAGATGCATTCAAAACAATATAGGCTCACCGGTTTGTTCAAAAGCATACTACTTAGCTAAAGTGTTAAACAATGACTCTACTCCCTCTTCCGAGCCTGGAGACCGCTAGATCGATCGCCTGGTTTGCGGACGACGGTGGGACGAGGACATCAAATAGAAATCCTGTGTTTGGAAAAACAAAGAAAAATTAATTAATAAAAATTAATTAAATAAAGTGACTAAAGGAAAACATAAAATAGATGAAACAGAAATTAGTCAAAGCTCGTGCTACGCACGATGTTTTTAAAACGTATTCGTTGCCTCCCGGAGTGTTAGGAGCGTTGCAACGATCGTTTCAGCAACCGTTTGAGCTCAATCGGGCCATGGGATCCACTTCTCTGAGAAGAGAGTTAAAGTTGATCTGATCTCCCGTCGGCTCTGCCATATTTCTTTCACCAGAAACGTTGATGATCGGAAATCTCCCCTGCCCCCTTCCCAATATTTTCTACTTGTGGAAGACGTTAGGAGACGTGGCTAAAAGTGAAATGAAAAAACCGAAATTGAAAACAGAAAAAGTTAAAAATGAAAAGGAAAAGCACTATGGGTAATTACCACTAAAAAAAATGTTCAAAAGGACCAGAGTCAATCACACCCGTACCCATATTGCATAAACTAGACGCTATTGGACTAGCTCCCCATATGGGCTCGCGTTCAAAACCCTTAATGGACTAAGTGATTTTTTAATTACTTGGACTTTTATCAATCTCATATCAGATCAGATCAAACCAAACTTGGATAGTTTTTGAAATACACATAGATCAGACATTTACTTGATCAGACTAGTTCTGACCAGATCAGATCATGTCAGACTAGATTAGCAAATTTCATCCACATCTAAAACATTCTGATCTCTGTTTGTTTTTGAAAACACGATAAAACTTTCTAATTCTGGGAAAAGAACCGGATCAATCCCAATTCAGTTACAATATGGAACTGTTTCTACCTCTAAAGTCTAAACTCCCATATCACCTTACAAGTTGCCACATGAAAAATTAATGGGGCATGGGGGATGTAGGTGAAATTCATCGGTCACATTTATAGGCAAATGGGCAGCTGGTTTATAAAGTTCATGGAGATTAAAATACTTTGTAATCGTACACAATAGACTTCAAAATTGCTCTCATCACACCTAAAACACGACAAACTAAAAGAAAGTGTTATTTTCAATTCACAGCTAGTATACCTGTCTCATATGTAAAGGTTTTTACATGATTAATGTGCAATGAACAGGTTATTTGAACCAATCTTAAACAGTTGGACTGAATCTACTAGGGTATGTACTAGGGCTGCAGGGTTTAATTAGGGTGACAATTTCACTTATAAGTGTAAAATATACAATCCGACCTCATGAACATGTGATTATGTGAACATAACCAGCAAAAACAATTATTATCGGATGATGGATGAATTAGATGATGATGAATCGAATAAGGTATGACTGAACATATATTCAACCGACACCGACCGTCATCAGCATTATATGATGTAATGCAATGTAATGGAATGAAATGTGTAATGCAATACAAAATGCAATGTAATGTAATGGAGTCTGTATTCCATTACAATGTTTGGTTACTTAAGTAATACTCCATCCGCCCCTCTTATAGTGTCACGTTCTTCCGTCCCAATATAAAAGGGACGGAAGGGACGGAGCTAGTAACAACTTTGAAATGCAATCAACATTACATAATTATGTTTGTTTATGTACATAATGTTTTTAGTGTAGTTTTATAATGCAACTTTGTAATGCTCATTGCTCCATCCTCTCTTCTTCCATTTTGATGGTTTCTTCTTTTGTGTCTGTGATTTTATAGCCAAGCCGCTTCCCTAGAGAGATGTGTGTGTGATTGTGTGCTCTAGCTCAATGAAATAAGGAGCTAGTATTTATAATTTAATTGATCGATCAAAACATACTATATGCTTCCCGAAAAGGTTGATTATAATTACATGATTATGACTAAAATGAAGACAATTTACAAAAATATGATTAGTGACTATAGTAGTAATGAAATCATAGTAACTTATATTCAATTTTTAAACTTAAGTTACTATGGCATCGCATTGTAGTAACTAATAGTCATATTTATGTAATTAAATTTTATTTTAGTAATATTTTTGTAAAAATCCCAAAACTTAAACAATAATTTTAATTATTATATTTGTATATAATTTATAAATTTTATACCTTTATGAAAATATTTTGAATAAGTAATATTTTGATATAATTTTAATATTCAAAATGATTTCGTATTAAAAGATATCATTGGTAAAAGTTGATTGTCATTAATAAAAAATGTAAATTTGGTGTTTTTTACGGGACGTAGAGAGTACTAATTATGTTTATAGATATTGCCCTCGATAGGACTAAAGTTTACCCAAAATGCACAAATTGGACTACTACTTTTTAATTCCATCCAAGTAGGATTAAACATTGATTTCTACTCTAATTACCCCTCAGAGGTATTAATTCATAATGAAATGTCCTCATTCATAACAAAATCATAAAAAATACTCGTAATAAAAATTTTTAAAAAAATAACAATTTTTTTAAAGAAATTATAAATTAATAAATATTTAAAAAATTAAAAAAAAAAAGATTTTTGTAAATTATTAAAAACTACTAAAAAATCATTAAAAAATATAAAAATATGGATACCTTTCCCACCGCCTCCCAGCACCACCATCTCTATTCAGTGAAAATTCTGCAATTTTTTTCTGAAATTTCCAAGAAAATGGAATTACTAATCTTCATAGTGCCAAATTTCTCATTGAATCTTCCATTATTATGGCATTACTAAAAATGTTGACAGATTTCGAACCACTAATGGGAGCTGGTGGTCTTGGTGGTCGCAGAGGCGGCAACATTTATTTTTTGCGTTTTTAATTAATTTTTGTAATTTTTTTTAAAAATTATTTTTTATTTTATAGATATTTTATAAACTTTTTATTATTTTTCTACATTTTTTATTATTTTTTTACGTTTATTATTATTTTTTATGATTTTCTACGGTAAAATGGGACGATCTTAGCAGGACGGATGGAGTATCAATTAAGCCATTTTAAATCTGCAAGGTAATTCACTCTTATGTTTAATACCTGATTTACCCTTATTCTCTTTTTATTACTTTTTATAATCACTTATTTCTATTTTTAAAAACTTTGACTTATTTTGTCACATTCTACTTTCATACTCTCTTTTTTGTTCCCATACTACGATGTACTATTTTACTCATTATTTGTTTTCTTGTGAGAGAGCCAATAAAAGAAAACAAAACTAATATATTGTGTACGTTTTATATATCTCAAATTTATGTCTGGATGGGGGCGGAAGTAAATGAGGTAGGTTTCAGAAGTGGTGGACTAGGATGGGCCGGCCCGATCCAGGACCCGACCCAGTCAACCAGGCCCGGTGACCCAACCCGGGATTGAAAGAGGCGGGCTACGGGCTCTGTTTTAAGGCGATCAGCGGGGCCGGACCGGGCCCAATCTTGGTCTTAATTTTTTTAAATTTTTTTTTTTGCATTGGGCTGGGTGCTAGGTGGGTGGGGATGGACGGTTTTTTGGAGGGGGGGGGGGATTGGAATTAATTCATAAAGACAAAATAAAAAATATTAATTTAAGCTCGGTACTAACCCGGGCCAGTACCGCACCTAAATATTTTGGACCCGAAGCCCGCCCAAGCCTGGCCCGGAGCCCGATCCAACACGGTTCCGGTCCACCCCTAGGTTTGAGTAATCTCAAAGTCACCCTATAATGAGTAATCTCAAATACACAATTTTTCCCATGCAATTAAAGCTTATTACAGCTTAATGAATTTCACATATGCAATGTTCATTAAGTTACGATTTAAAATAAAATGACATACCAAACATCGTATTCGAAGCAACATGTAATACTCATTACATTACCAGTATTTACTAGGTTGATATATCATACCAAACATGGCCTAAATACATTTATATGTAATTCGTTCTTTCTAATTATCTTAAGTTACATATTTATTAGTGTGAGTTACATGTCAACTTTGCAAGGCAAGTTACATCTTCCTTACACGTGATTTACATTTTGCATAATACGAGTTACACCTGAATATAATACGAGTTACACAACACAATAAGCCCATGTTATTCAAAGAAAAATCGTTTTCATAAAAAATCATTTTTATAGTACTGATATTAAAAACAAGACATATACACAATTTATGTCAAATAGTTGGAAAATTAGACTCCTTTTTTCCCATTGAAATCAATCTTTTATTCCTTATGTTATGTATTGAATTAGTTACATTTCGACTAGACTTGAGTTACATTCATCAATCGCGTTAGTTACATTTCTTTACACGTGAGTTACACCATTCTGTTACTGGAACAAGTGAAAAATAAAAAAAGAAGTACTGTTCACGCGTGTTCTGTTCACGCGAGAATTTTTTAATTTAAAATCGTTGCAAAACTGCGTCATTTTGGATCAGCACGGTGCTCACCGTGGGATTCATTTTGGATCAGGAGCACGGTGCTCACCGTGGGATGATCCCACGGTATAGGAACTGCTCCCATTCTCCCTTTGCTCCATCGTGCAGGAGTCAATAGCCCCACCCAAGGGAGTGCTTTGCTCCCACTTTAACTTCCCAAATACTACCTCCGTCTCAAATTGATTTGCAAATTTGACTTTTCTTGGTCAAACATCTTCATTTTATTTGCTTAATTAGGATGTCAAATTTTAATTATATTCTAATTTGGAATTTGGAACTTTGAAGAGAATTTAATGTAATTTCTATATATGTAAATTTTAATTATTAAAAATTGAGTTAATATTGATAGAGAGGTTTGACTTTTATTATTTATTGACCAAAAAATATTGACTTTGCAAAACAATTTGGGACGGATGGAGTACATGGGTTGCTAAGCTTTTTTAGGTGAAATGTGAATAGATTAAATTTGCCTTATTCAACCCTGGGTTGTGGGCAACCTTAGAAATAATGAAGTCATGAGTTCGAAATTAATTGGAAACAGTTTCAGTCTTATCAATTCCACCCCTAGCCCCCCCTCCGTGTAATTGTGTAGTGTGTTTTACGGGTGTGTTTAATTGCATGTAGGGTTGTCCGCAGTCCGGATTGATCCGGTAAATTAGCAAAATCCATAATGTACGCATGAGGTTTCTAATGGTTTAGTACCGTCTGTATTTATGGTTGCAATCATTTGATATTATGCTGTTTTGAAACAGTATAATGTCAAACCAATGCCAACTTTTTAGAAAATGTTGCAATTAGTAGTTACCATTATGTCGACAAAATCACACGAAATGTTGATAAAAAGTACTCCGTATAAGAAAGAGCACACTAAATGCTATGAAAGATTCTTGAAGCTTATATTTTTATCTTCAAGTTTTGTAAATATACAAATATTGTAACACAACTAAGGAAAAATATAACAAAATGACGATACATTACATAGTGTTCATCTTCATTACATCCACATAAAAACTCATCATTCATCATTTTTGTTTTAGCTTGAACATTAATTCTAATTCATAATTGCACATTCATAAATTGTAAATAAAAACTACACAAATATGATTCAACAAATAGTCATATACACAACAATAATGGAAGTTAATACACAATAATGATTTTTAAGACATTAGTGTATTTTTTTCAATTTATGCTAAATATAACATAAGTTTGTTAAAGGAACAGATAACATGATTAAAAACACATGTGGCTATTTTGAGAAGAATGAATGCATATTTTTTTTAAAAAGACAATTTTATTCATAAAATAAAGGGTACAGTGCAAGAAGGTAAATAAAAGAAAAAAGTACAGAAAAGAAAAGTGAAGAAAAGTTAAGGCAACGACTAGACCTAAGAGAAATCTCTGGATTGAGATCTAGTCCTCATACTGTGGCGCCTTTTATTCTTCTAAGACTTCCTGTAAATCTTGAGTTGAGTGTTGAGGTGGTCTGTTGGCAAGCAGTTTTCGGAGGTGACGAATTTTGATTTTCTGCAAATCGATCTGTTAAATTTGGAGTTTCTAATTTCTTCCTGGTTTGATATAGGGGGACGACGATCACTTTCTATCGCATGTCCCTGAAAATCATCCGTAAAGAAAGAGTCATCAGAGAGTCATAGTGAACCATATCATCTATAATTTGATTAATTTGTTTCAATATGAATCGGTTCGCTTTCTATATTGATTTTTGGTTGATTTCGATTTATCGCCATTTTTTCACCCTTACATTAGATATGTGTGGCATTGGGGTAATGATGATGACATGAGATATGTATGTATGCGTTGTATAATCAATTAAAACCCGATATTAATGTTACAAGCTCGTTTGGTAATTCGGTGCGACGAATTGTAGAATAATAAGAAAAAGTAAGGGAAAACTATCAAATAAGCCCCGTACTGTACCGAAAAAGTCAATTAGGCCCTCGTACTTTACAAACACTCAATTAAGTCCTCGAACTATTAAAAAACGTTCAATTAAGCCCTTTCGGTCAGTAAGTATCTGATTTCCCGGTTAAATGTAACCCGTTTCCCGGCAGCCGCCGTTGCTGGGGTTCGAGCACATCTTCGCCGTCGTCGCCGTTTAATTGGGAAACTGGTTACTTACCGACCAAAAGGGCTTAATTGAACGTTTTTTAATAGTTCGAGGACTTAATTGATTGTTTGTAAAGTACGAGGGTCCAATATTTGATAGTAATATTGGAGTTACTCTTTTAGTAGTATTGGCTGAAGTTACAGTAGTGGATCATTTTAACTATATTTTTTTATTAAAAAATTATATTTTATATTTTTTTTTCATAATTAAGTAGAATCAACCAATCCAGTCACATCAACTAGAACTTAATAAATTCCAGCGTAATCAACGATTCAGTTGGATTTTGGTAGTACCAAACGGGCTCTAAATGATGTTAAGGTAGTGTTTTCAAGTGCTTCTGCTTAAAGAAAACACTTTTGGAGTGATTGAGAAAAAGTGATAAGTAGTAAAAGTTGATAGTGTTTGAGAAAAAAGTGATTTTGAAAAGTAAAAGTTGGTAGTGTTTGGTAAAATAAGTGTTTTTTGTGTAATAGAAAAGGGAAAAACACTGTTCACACACAAGCCGAGAAAAAGTAAAAATTGGTAGTGTTTAGTAAATAAGTGTTTTTTAAACCAAAAGCTGAGAAGTATTTTTTTTAAGCTATTGCAAACACTCCCTAAAAATTGGCAAAAAAACAAGGGCATGTAATAAAAATAATACTCCAAACTCTGAAGGAGTGTGAGGTAAACATTCCAAACTTGCATATATAATTTAAAAATCCCAAATTTTATATAAAAAGTTTTTTTGCACCATTGGCATGTATTATTTCTTCCAAAAATGTAAATTTATTGGGTTAATTGCATAATTTAAAATAGCAAATTAAAAGTGTTGTAATTATATAGATTAGGGGTAACCTTATTTATTTCACAATGGAAGTTTAGGATGTTCATCCCCTTCAAAGTTTGGGTATTTTAATTATTTTTTACAAAAAACAAAAGTGAGGTTTCTTATTTTTAGAGCTTTATTATCAAATTCAAATTAGGAAAAGAAACAGAATTTAAAAAATTATTATTAGCAGATAAAACAGAAAATGGTAATACAATACTCCGTACTATGAAAAAACCGATTCCTTCAAGCAGGTCACCACCATAAAATGGTGATCTAAGGTTAAGTATTAGCAGATTACTTGTTCTGAACAACCGTAAATAATTAATTAATGGTTAAGACATACGGAGTAATAAACAAACATTTAATTAACTAAACAATAAGTCAATAAGACAAGAAAAATCTGCAATTCGATCTTTTTTTATAGCTTTCTGGCTATGCCTCTAACCAAAGAACAAAGACCAGTGTTGCAGTAGTGGCAGCAACAGTTTTAGAAGAAGAACAGGAGGCATGGTGATGAAATATCGCATTTGCCCTCTCCTCATCCCCAAACCCATCATCAAAGTTGAGTGCGTAACTCCAAGGGTCGTATTGGAATTTCACCTGCCGCCGCCGGCGGCCTCCTCCGCACCAGTTCTTGACCGCCTTCTTCACGGCGGCTCTCATTCTCCGCAGAAAGCAGCATTGCTTCTTCTTCGTCCTTTCCGTACATATAAAGCTCAGTAAACATCCACCCATGGTATATTCAATTCCTAGCAGAGAGAATACAAAATATTTCTATGATGTAATATGTGTGGGAGTTGTAGAGGACTCTGTGGGCTCTGTTTTATACAATGCGATGTAGAAAAAAGAGGAAAAGAAAAAACATGTACTTTATCTATGGTGTTTAGCCATGTTTCCTTTTTGACTTAGTTCCCCCTTTTATGGGTTATTCTTATTTTAATCGAACTTTAATAAAAGGTATAAAAAATTATACCTAAAAATAGCTAAAATCGTCATCTACAGTAACTTCAGCCAATACAGCCAAAAAAGTAACTCCAACCTTACTTTTTCTGCTTATTACACGATTCAATACGCGAAAGCAAGAGTTACGTGTTTGGTGAAAAAGTTGGTTGATAAGTCTGATAAGCCGAAAAACAGTGTTGCCAAACGGTCTCTAAAAGTAATTTATTGAGCTTTCAATGAGAATTAGAGTGTGTTCTTCGAGGTTTGAACGATAAATGCGGTGTTTGGAATTGATTCTGCTTGCACTTATTTTTTTAAAATCTGAATCATAACTAGAATTAGTTTTTCAAAAATCGACCTCCCTACTCCTAAAAAGTATTTTTTTAGGAGCAATTTAGAGTACTCAAAAATACTTCTACAATTTCATTCAAACACTTTAATACGAAGTACGAGTATATGTTTATGTTCATCAAAAAAAGTGGAAACAGTTCAAAGAGTTCAGAGAAGTAGATCCAAAAAATCTAAAATGAATATTTCACAGTTTACTTTGGAAACAATTTTGATGGATTGTAAGTGTGTTCTCAAAAAATAGTCACCTATCAATCCTATTAACAATTTACATTTGATCTAGAAAAGGAACAAGATGTTAATCTTAAATCTTACTCCCTATTAGAAGCTGTTCTCTTCGTCTGATCTGAATGTTTCTGATCTGAATTTTTTAAGTTCTGATCTGATCTGATCTGAATTTTTCTGATCTGATCTGATCTGATCTGAATCTTTCTGATCTGATCTGATCTGATCTGAATTTTTCTGATCTGATCTGATCTGATCTGAATCTTTCTGATCTGATCTGAATGTTTCTGATCTGGTCTGATCTGATCTGAATGTTTCTGATCTGATCTGAATCCTTCTGATCTGATCTGAATCTTTCTGATCTGATCTGATTTGAATGTTTCTATGATTATAATTATGATTATAATTATAATTATAATTATTATAATTGCAATTACAAATATAATTTAAATAAAATTATAATTATAATCGTAACTATAATAATAATAATAATAATAATTAAAATTAAATTTAAAATGAAAAAATTTATACCTATTACACTAATTATAAATATAGATATAATTATAACTGTAATTATATTTTTAATTATAATTACTTATATAATTATAATTGTAATTATAATTACAATATTTATCTCTATAATTGTAACTATAGTTATGAATATTATTATAATTACTCCGTAAAATAATTACAATAGTAATAATAATAATAATAATTATTATTATTATAATAAAAATAATAATTATAAACATAAATTATAATTATAATATAATTATAAGTATAATTATAATTATTATTATTATAATTAATAATAATTATAATTATATTAAAATTAATTATAATATTATAATATAATAATATAATTATAATTATTATAATTATAATTAATAATAATTATAATTATATTAACATTAATTATCATAACGATATTATTATATTAACATTAATAATAATTATAATTATATTAATCATTAATTAACATTAATAAAAATAGTACTATAAATACAATTAATATTATCATAACGATATTATTATATTAATATTATTATTACAATATATTAATAATAATACGATTATTATTATTATTAGTATTATATTATTATAATATTATATTATAATTATAATTATAATCATATTTATAATTATGATTGTAATTATAATTATTATTATAATTATTATAATTATAATTAATTATAGATATAATTATAATAATTACAATTGATTATACTTATAATTATAAGAATTATAATTGTAATTATAATTATAATTACATATAATTATAATATAATATTATAATAATATTAATCATATTATTATTATTATATTGTAATAATAATAATAATAATAATAATAATAATAATAATAATAGTCTTCTTAACAATTGCATTTATATTACTATTATTATATTAAAATAATATAACTATTATTAATATCTTATTTCTTTATCATATTATTATTAATATATTAATAATTATATAATAATAAAAATTATAATAGTAATAACAATATTAATAATAATAATAATTAATATAATAATAAAAGTGATAAATCATGTTTGAACTTTTCTGATCTGATCTGATCTGAATGTTTCTGATCTGATCTGAATGTTTCTGATCTGGTCTGATCTGATCTGAATCTTTCTGATCTGATCTGAATCTTTCTGATCTGATCTGATCTGATCTGAATCTTTCTGATCTGATCTGATCTGATCTGAATCTTTCTGATCTGATCTGATCTGATCTGAATTTTTCTGATCTGATCTGATCTGATCTGAATAAAATAAGAATAAGCAATAAGTAATAAGAATAAGACGAACAGAACAGCACCTTAGTCAACAAAGGAAGGAAATGGAGGGAGGAGAGAGGAGGAGAATTAAAGTTGAAAGGCTTTTAGGTCTTCTATAAAGGAGCTGTCCCTTTGTTCGCTGCACAGCTGCAGAAGTCCTTACAGTGTTAAGATTTTATTTTTTTGATGCATTGGGAGACTCAAATTCTATGAGGCGGAGGGGTAAAGCAGGGTAGGGAAATAGGCATGGGCGGGTAAAGGCGGAGTGGGAGTAGTCCGTCGCATCGCCATCAACTGTACTGTCAAATTCTAAAAGTGATAAGCTATTGTTTAACTCTACTATTGTCTTGGGAAGATTGGGTGGATTCGGTTCCATCTCTTTTCCTTTTGTAGTTTTTCAAAGGCATACTCGATTGATTCCTCGAGCTTCGAAGATTCCTGAGCTAACCGAGTTCGACCGGATGGAATTGACTAGGGATTAGTGAATTCGGATCGGCATCCACTACAAAAAAAATTACTAGATTGATAGAGAATTTGACAGAGATTCTACAAAACTCGTGTAAAAAACATTTGGGATCGAGCTATTTGGCATGAAAAGTCGGTAATTCGTGTCAAATTCTGTGCAAATCCTGTGTTTTTTTAATAGTGACAAAGGGAGAGACATCCGTTTTAGATGTGTAATACGAAGTATAAGCCTATTTTGCATTGTAATATCATTATTGTTGATCATCAAGGACAGAATGTTAGCACTATTATTATTATTGTAGTACGGAGTATTATAATAAAAAGTTTAAAAGGTCTGCAGGATATTTTGGGAAAAAATCAAAGTGCCCATTTAGAATTTCATATTTTCAGCTTGTCACATTATCAATCATTTTTATTAAACATGATTTTTGAATTCACGTTGAATTATATATCAATAAAAATAAGTAAAATTTTAGTTTAGACTGAATTAGTTGATATTAATATAACAGACCATTTGAGCTAATTTCTCATATAATTTTTTTGTACATTTTAATCTTATTAATAAAATATGATCGAATATAATTTTTTTATACATAATTCAGCCGTTATAGTAAAAAAATTCATCAATGAATAGCTGAAGTCGATTCAACCAATTTCAAGTTTACCAAATGGACTCTAAGTTGTGTGAGCTGAGCAGTAACATACAAAGTAGTTATATTATGTGCATGTTTGGTATGCATAAGTCACTATCTTCTAATTTTTGTACTATTTAAAAAGTCTCTAAAAGCTTCTGTTTGCATGTTTGCTAGGACATTTATCAGAGCTTATTATAAAATAAAAGATCTTTTTTGAAATGCAATAGTGGTAGCATCTAAGAGAAAGTCATTAGTTTTTATCATTAATTAGTGACAACAGCTTGTTATATCGAACAGAACTAAATCCAACAGTCAGTTTTTTATCAAGCAACTACAAGTCTACAACATTTTCTTTTTACAATCTTTCAGTCACTAAAAACTAGTGTAATAGTTATTAAAATTTTCATAATAATATCTTGTCAGCTAGTTGTGTCAAACATACCCTACGCCTTCCTTCCGGTATCTTTGTTCCATGAAATTGGTGAAACTATGACGTAAATTATATTTTATTAATAAAACAAAAAAATATTCCGTATGATGATAGTCTTGTTTAGCAATTTCAATCAATTTAACAAAGAGAAGTAATTTTGATTGTACTTATTTTGATTGTTACCGTATCCAACTCAAAAGATTACAAATTAAAAAAAGAGTTTCTATTTTGATAAGATTGATACATTAAAAATGAGATTGCCAAACGTGCTTTTAATGGAAGTTGCATATTGGTAAGTACTTTTTGGTTTCCTTTTATTTAATGACGAATAACTCTCACATTAGTGTAATAACTCGCGAACCATTTAAGAAAGACACATAAATTAGTGTTTGCAATTAGTTCTGCTTCTATTTTTTAAAATAGAAAATTGGAATTAGTTTTTAAAAGTTGATATTCCTCGACTTCTAAAAAAAATGCTTCTAAGGGCAATTTCATCCAAATACTTTGATATCTAAAGAAGTAGACACGGGCGGTTTTAAGAATTAGATTGAGGGGGTGTTTGGATGTACTTCTAGAAAACTATTTCTGCTCTTTCATGGAACAAAAATAGATATTGGGGTGTTTTAATGAAAGTGTATAAGCATATCTGGATACTCCAAAATACTCTTAGAAGCAAATTTTAGAAGTTAAAGAAGATCAATTTCTGAAAAACTGATTCTCATTCTATTTTTTTTAAAAAAAAAAATTAGTAATAGAATAAATTCCGAGTACCCTCAAACTCCATCTAAATAAGATGGCTAAAGGGTCAAATAGCCTCTTGAACTAACTTAAAGTGTTCAATTAGCCCATTATATAGTCTAGTTTACCCATATCAAATTTCAGCTAAAAATCAAATGATTTTTCGAAATGTATTGCGCTGTTTAGCTACGCAGTTATCTTCAAAAAAATCATTTGATTGTCTTCCCCATTGAATTTTTAGCTGAAATTTGGTATAGGTAAATTAGACTAAATGAAGAAGATGTTCAAAAAATTCCACCGGAAACCGCCTCAATTGACGACGGCTGGGCAGAACCTCCTATATAAGGGGCTAATTGAACACTTTAAATTAATTCAAGGGCCTATTTGACCCTTTACCCAAATAAAATCTTCATGATTGGTTAAATCGAAAAAGTAGGAGATAGAAGAATTGAAATGTCAAATCTCAAACAATATTTCACGAATTCTAGGTATTTGGTCATGGTGAAGAACATCTGTGATTTGACTTTTTCTTGAAATAGGCAATATTGTTTAGTTCATTTCTAAATTAACTTCAATGATACTTTTACTCTCACACTTCACATACCATTGCCCATTAAGAAATTTTCTATGAGGGAGGAAATGACTCATACAAACCGTTAAGCTTAATCATTCCTTAAAGGGGAATTGACCAGAAACAATAATATCTTTACAAACCCCAACTAACTCAAATATACATTATTTTGCCCAAACATACTTGAAAATGTTGTTTGTACACGTTATTTCTACATGCTATTTTACACGGAGTACATCATTATTCCCAAACGTACTTGGAAAAAGTGTTGAGAGGATGAATTGAAATGTCAAATCTCAAACATTATAGGGCGAGTTTCAGGTATTTGGTTAGGGTGAAGAAGCTCATTATTCTTAGGATTATACACGACATATCTCATTTTTAGTTATCTTGAATTGAGTTTTCATTTTGTTTCAATTAGAATGTGCAATATTGTTTCTTTCATTTCTAAATAAACTTCAATTATACTCCGTACTCGGTACATTTTACTCCCTCATTTCGCATCCCATAAGTAAGAAATTTTCTATTTGACGGGGAAATGAGTCTTGTTACAAACTGTTAAGCTCAATTATCCCTTCAAGGGGAATTAAACAATAATTTCGTTAAAAATGCCAACTAAAATAGGTGAAAATGTTTTTTTGCCGAATTACAAATATTTCACTCAACATGACTCCAATATACATCATTTTGCCCAAACATACTTGGAAAATACCATTTGTACACATTTTTATACGCATCATTTTACATGTATAGACAATTCGATCGACGTGTAAAATGGCGTGTACAAAAAAACCATGTACACGAAACATGTTTGAACATACATAGCAGTTAGTTGATCTACCACCGACTTTTGCAGTTTTGTTAATCCATCTTACCCAAACATAACGGTTCTAGCAACTGTGGGAATAACGGGCAATGGGTTAAAATTATTGCATAGATTTATAGGATGAATTAACATTTTGTGGCTGTGGAATGGAATAAATTGGAAACAAGCACCTCCCGTGACACATCAAATCAAAGAGCCTATTTTCTCGAAACTCATTTGTCTCCCAAGAAAAGGCATCTGGGCAAGAGACATTTTTGAGGTTATTATCATCGCTACGTAGAGAGTTCCATTAAATTACCTCTAATTCATCTTGTCTCATTTGCTATTTGCCAAAGCTGCCTTTGCCTTTTACACATTCCCATTAAATTCCATTTAATTTGTCCCCATCCTTCCTGAGCTCTCCCTTTCTCTTTACACCAAATGTCTACCATCCACAATAGTATATTAGTATGCAAAGTGCCATTATTGCCAAATGATAAACTACTCCGTGTACGTTGTTTTTACATGCTTTAAAAAATGTGGTTAGGATTCACTATACGCACCATTTAATCACAGTCTCTCCGAAACCCGCCTCAGAGTATGTTTGTGTTGGGTAATCTCAGATGAAGGCCGGGATGTGATCCACGTAATGTCAAGTACCCATGTTTGGTTCACGGGTTTGAGAAAAAATCGGAAAAGTTACATTACGGGGAATGTAATATGGAATCTTATAACCACTCATGTCTTATTAGGTTATCTTACATTCCTGATGATGGTCTAATTTTCTTCCGAAAATACCCTCAATTAATTATCTATTCTCATTTAATTTCTTTATATAGTGCGATTTTATAAGACTTTTAATGTAGTTTCTAAATAAGTAAATTTTATTTACTAAAAAATAATCTTATTATTGACAGAGATCAATTAATTTTATGGTCAGTCGATCGTAGATTGTGTGACAACCATTTAAGTAGGAAAAATGGAGTATGTTTATTTAATTATATTCAAATGTCTATCCTTGTTATTTTCATAATTCTTTTTTCCTTAACATTTAAATTTTTTAGGGTATTTATTTTATAAGACTTGTAGATTATTTAAGTTTTTGATGAGTGGATTTCAAAATTTAATGGAAAAATTGATCATTTTTTCTTTAATTTGAAAAGAAGTTTTATGAATAACTTGAAATTTTTTTAAATAATAATAAACATATTTAGATTACTATTTGAACAAAGTTTTTTTCACTTTTGAATTGGATCTACAACTTTTTACAATTAAACATAGTTTACTTAAAAATAATTCAATTAGGTTTGATTTTATTTATTATTAAGATATTTCATTTTTTCTTTTAATTTTAATTACTTTAGATGTAGGTTTTAATAGATTTATTGTGTTAAGGTAAAATATTTAAAGATGTGGGAAAGATATGCGATGTGGGACAACAATAAAGATATCAGACTCCTTGAATAGAACATGTCAATCTGAAGTCAAGCTACTCAATCCACAACTTATTATTAAACATTGAGAAAAGGGGCAAATAAGGCCACGTACTAACCCAAAAAGGTCAAATAAGGCCTTATTTAAGAGGCTCTGTCCGGCAGTCGCCATTTTAGTTGGTTCCCGGTGGAATTTTTTGATGAAATTTTTTGAGCATCTTATTCAGTAAGTCTAGTTTACTCATACCAAATTTCAGCTAAAACTTCAATCGGGAAGACATTCAAATGAATTCTTGAAGATAACTGCACTTTTAACTGCGCAGTTATCTTCAAGAATTCATTTGAATGCTTTCCCGATTGAAGTTTTAGCTTAAATTTGGTATGAGTAAACTAGACTTAATGAATAAGATGGTCAAAATATTTCATCAAAAAATTCCACCGAGAACCACCCCAAATGGCGAAGGCCGGACAGAACCTCATAAATAAGGTCTTATTTGACCTTTTTTGGTTAGTATGTGGCCTTATTTAATTTGCCCCTTTTCCCTTAAACATTCACATCTCAAAAACTGTGAAGAACATTAAGCACACTCCAAATTAACATCTTCACCTTCAATAGTAGACGTTCAACGGTCCAAGGTGAGGGAAAGTATTGCTTTATCATCCAGAAAAAACCTCTTATACATGTCACCTAATAAATGTAAAACTAAAAGATTTGGGCATAGAATTCCTACAAGTCTATAACCATGTTTAGAAGCAGAACTCCATGAATAGTTTCTTTAATGGTTATCATCTTGGAACTTAATGAATTGATCCTCAAGTGCCTGTAAGTATTTCTTATCCCAACGTCAAGTCTTCCAGTTGGGGGCAACTGGACAAAATTTGATTCATTGGAGGTGTTCGGAGAAAAAACCATTAAGGCTCAGCTCAGCTCAATCTTTTTAACCGACTCCATTTCACACTAACATTTGCTTGGTGGTTATAACCCACTAAGCATAACTCTATTAAAGATGAACAAAGCTAAACACATTTAGGAACAAAGTATAATCACTGTTTCCATCCATATACTCTAATGTCACCCACGGTCGTCAACCCCATTTATCTTGGCAAAACATACCCACACCGGAAAACTTTAAAACATTGTATAAGACTTTGGACTACTCCCATATCAGGTTGACCTTTTAGGATGGAACCCTGAGTCTTAACATGGTATCGGAGCCAAATCGATTCATGATCATGGTGGGCTCCATATGAAAAAATGATGACAATTATAAAACGACAATGATGAAACGATGAAAAAATGAACGACGTCACAATTTAGACAAAGTGTCTGATCGCGAGGAGGGGTGTTGTCCAACACCGGATATCTCTAAAACAATTAAGCGCTATATTAAGATTCAGGTTCCTCCTCCTATTAAGTTGACATTCTAGGATGAAACCTCATGTCTTAATAGCAACCTAAGTCTTGCGCTAGAAAAATAATTAGAGAATACTATAAATAGCGTCTGTAACTCCACCACAATAATCAGTATACTATGCACATCGTATATCGATTTCTAATACGGTACTGTTTTTCTTTTCCCAACAGTTCAGCACTACCTAAGATCTTTTTTTTCTCTCTAGATTTGTAATCTCTTTCTCTTTACTTTTTTTTTATGTTGTTCAATTCTTTTCTCCTCTCCATCAAATACTAAAATTTGATTGCGATTTGATTTATCTTTATCTGTAGCTAATTAAATTACAAATGCATTTACATTTTTTGATTACCAATTTATTTCAAAATTTTATTAATCCACATAAAATTAGTATATTGCATTGCATAATCATACACTATATTTTTTTTTCTCCAACTGAAACTACAACAAAATATATTTTTTGTGTTATATTTTTTTATATTCACACTTTTTGTAATATATAATTTCATATTCATACATCTTTTCCTATAATGCATTTCTTATTTCTTTTATATGTTTCTAGTTTTTAAGACATTATATTTGTTTGTTTCGATTTACTTTTGATAAAATATGAGATTACAATTTTTGTATGTGTGATTTACATTTTCATATGTGTGAGTTACGTTTCTATCAACTTTTGGAGTTACATTTGATAACATGCAGAGTTATATCTTCTTATACATGATTTACATCTTCTTGTGCATGAGTTACATTTTTTGTGCGTGAGTTACATTTTCTTATGCGCGAGTTGCATCTTCTTATCCGCGTGCTTTATCTTTTTTTTGGGCGTGTTACATCTTTTTATGCGGAACTTACATTTTCTTATGCGCGTGTTACATTTTTTTATGCGGAAGTTACATTTTCTTATGCGTGATTTACATCTTTTTGCGCATGAGTTACATTTTCTTATGCATGAGTTACATATTCTTATGCGCAACCCACATCTTCTTATGCGTGTGCTATGTCTTTTTATGTGCGTGTTACATCTTTTTATGCGGAAGTTACATTTTCTTATGCGTGATTTACATCTTCTTGCGTGTGAGTTACATATTCTTATGCATGAGTTACATTTTTTTTATGCGCGTGTTACATCTTTTTATTGCAAGTTACATTTTCTTATGCATGAGTTACATCTTCTTATGCGCGAGTTACCTCCTCCTCCGCCTCCTCCCCCCTAAATATTTTTATATCCATGTTGTTTGACTATTTTTGGTAATAGATCACTATTGATTTAATTATATCTATATTGCTTAAGTTATTTTAGGAGGAATGTGTTATGTTTTAATACGTGGTATTTTGAACTGCTTAAATATACTAATACTAATTATTGTTCAATATTGATTTTGTTTTGGAGGAAATCGGCTTAAATTGATAACACATCATTTAGATAGTAGGTAATCCAATAATACAACTCCTGACAACCGCCGTCCATCGAACCAGACTCAGAGTTTATCGGCTCAACAATATAACTCGTTGGTCCATTAATGGGCACAAATGAGCCAAAGAAGTTACCGCAAACCGCAGTCATTCCATCACCCACACCCAAATTCAAAACCACAGTCTTACAATCAAAAGAGATAAAACAACAAATAAACAGAGACAAAATCAGACCATTAAAATAAAGAAAAGCAAAAAAATAAATTTCTTCACTCATCGTTCCAAGAACCACTGGCGGTGGTACAGGAGGGGGTCGGATCACCATCACGTACTTCATCATCTTCCTTCTTCGCCTTGAGTCACCTCCATCTCTTGGCAAAAGTACGTTGTCTCTTCCTCATCTTCAAGCAGTTTAGGAGGAGCACACACCGAAGCTTCAATCTTCTCTGAAGAGTCTCTCCTGATCCATGCCATTAGCCTTTCTGCTGAAAATCTCTCCTTTGCTCGCTACTTCGTCTCCTCGATTTGCCCGTCAAAGACACCACGAACTGCCGGTCTGAACCAAATTAAACACCTTCACCAGCCTCCTTCGTCGCCCCTCCTTTCGATTCCTCTACACCGAAAATAAACAAATGGCCGGAAAACCAGCCCCGCTCCCCGGCTTAAGCCGATAGCGGACGATTGAAGCTAGCAGTTGGCCTTGCGGCAACCCTAGAGAGAAGTCGCCAACTTAGTTCGCAAAGATCAGTTCTATACTTCTATCTATGATAATACTGTTCAATATTTAATTTGAAAAAAAGTTTTAATTTGTTTGTATGAAAAAAGAAAATTTAAAAACAATACCCTCTCCGTATTTAAAATTTTGCTACACTTTTTTATTTGAGATTATTTAAAAGTTTACTACACTTTCCCATTCTGGTAAGCTATGCCTTTAAAAATACTCAACATCGCAACTTTTTCACTTTTTATCTTCTTTTTCCTGCTTCTCCTACACTATTCATTGTTTTACTATTCCCCCCTTACGTATTGGGCCAAAACCTAATAAAGTGATCTTCTAAATATGGAGAAAGTAACAATATGTAAAATTCAGCAACAGTTTTTTTATGCATACAGACTGATTTTCAATTAGTGTTTGTGTACACAGATAAAAAATGTTATTGAGAAATCAAATTTAGGCGGCACACTACACAATGTCTGTGTTTACAGATAAAAATGTAATGTACCAACATTTTAATTTTTACAGACAACTAATATCCTGGTTAAGTTGTCTGTGTACACAAACACAAATGTTACATACAGACAACTAATGTATGTGTACACACACATTGGTTTGCATGTAAATCATATTGATTGACCTACTTGTGCAGATTTGTCAGAGTAATTGCATGAAAGCCAATGTTGGTGTACACACACAAATGATGTATGTATACAGACACCTTTTGTTCTTACACACAACTAATATCAGAGTTAAGTAGTCTGTGCACACATATAAAAATGTTACACACAACATTGATTGACGTACTTTTTTTTGCAGGAATGTCAGGGTGGTTGAACGAGAACCAATGTCTGTGTAAATAGACATTACTTGTTAGTTGTCTGTGTATATAAAATATGCTTGTAAATATACAAATTTTGTCTGTGTACATAGACATTTGTTCTAGCCAGTGTTCTAAAAGGCGCTAGGCGTTAGTCGGGTGCCAGGCGCCAGCCCAACGCCTAGGCGGCTAGGCGGGCGCCTAGTCGGGGACTAATCGAAGACATAGAAATTGCATTTTAACTATACTTTTGCATAAATATGATAAGTAATATTGTTTTCTTTTATGTATGAAATACATATATACACATACATTAATAAACATGAATGACAAAATTATCACATTTAATCATACGTAGTATACGATAACTAATCACTTAACATCATTATGCTATAAATATAAATAATTATAAAATTTAGGTATATATACAAACACATAGTCTTTATCTAAATTATAACTTCATTTCATTATATCTAGGGCTAAAGTTAAAGTACTTATATCGCTTAGAAATTAAAACTATAAAGTAAAGTAATGTTCGACGAATCTAGACGACCTAGGTGGCCGATTAGGCATTCTGGGCGGATAACTAAGCGCCATAAGTGGCCGACTAATTCACCTAGATGACAAATCAATTAATCGGAGCGCCTAGGCGAAAATCGGAAGGTCCGTAAAGTTGGAATTATTCTGAAATAATCGATAGTTGGGATTATTATAGGCGGACCGACAATAGTTGGGATTATTACTATCAATTTTTCCTTTAATATACTTACAAAATTTCATCAAAAAATTCTACTTGGTAGCATATCAAATGAAGGTGGATTTAATTGTGGATTTAGCCCTACAAGGTGGATTTAAACTGGTTCTCTTAGATGGGGGTGGATGTTGTAGACCAACATGCATGGATTCAATGTTTTGTTTTTCATCTCAGGAAAAGAAGAGGAAAATGGTTGCGTCTGCATTTGGGGAGGATAAGAATGGCAGTCAAGAGACCCGTCTAACTGTGGAGGATTTGGAATACTTATTTTGTCACTAATCCTCCCCGCTCCTAATTGGGTTTTTAACATTTAAACTTCTTTATTCATCTCATTTGATCCTCTAATACCATCTCATTTCTACAACTACGTATATATAATTAGAGCATCTCCAATGCAAAAACGTTAATGGTGCATATGTGGCATGAAAAACAACCAATTAAAAAACAATAAATACAATATATCTCTCCTTATTTGAAGGATCTTACATCATTTTGGTAAGTTTTTCTTCACAATGTCAAGCACAATGTCTAGATGTAGACATTGTGATTGACATTGCAGACAAAAACTTACCATAAACACATAAGACCGTGGAAAGAAGGAGAGAGATATTGTATTCATTGTTTTTTAATTGGTTATTTCTCATGCCACGTATGCACCGTTAACGTTTTAGCATTGAAGATGCTCTTATACAAGTGGAAGGTAGTAGGTAGATATTCTGCCTGGTCTGTACCCAAGGACTAACACATTCTTATCCTTCTTCTAACCGTTTTTCGTTATCATTCATCCCGGTGCATAGGAGTTGATTCTTCCAGCAATTATAGATCAGAGACGGGGGAATGGAAGTTTTGCAGAAAACAGTTGTAGATCTTGATGTATATGTTTAGTCTTTTCCTTAGTAGGCTATAAACCAGAGGGTCCACATATTTTGTGTAAATTCCTAATTGTGATTGTGGCGGGCCACGGATATGATGCTCATTAATACGTAGTAACATTTATTATGGAAATTTCTAGGGTACGTGCCTAAATAAGTGTGTTTGGGTACCCAAGTTTTCTCAGCCAATCACATTGCACTATGTTGCCACGTTGTTCCATGCCAATATTATTCTAGTATTTGCATTTCAGTCCTCCAACTTAATCACATACTAATACAATATTACTATGTGAAAAAGTCATCGCATGAAAGAAAAAAGAGTACCGCTTTTGAGAAGTTTTGTTGCAAAAGCATGAAGGGAAGAAAGATCAGAGAGAAACGCCGCTTGAGGCAATGAAATCGGTTGAATTTTCTATTCAAAATGTGATGAATTGATATGATAATATGATTATTTAAAGTTTAAAATTGTATTAAAATGATTCAAAATCCAAAAGGTAATCACAATTACGCTTCAGAACAATTGGGACATTGGGTGGGGTGCTTCTGAAATGAATCCGTCTTAATTGACATACTTGGGGCTGATTTTTCTTTCTGAAACAATATCTTTTACATAATTGATCTGAATTTCCAGTAATTCACCATATAATTAACGGAAATATAATGTTCAGTCAGGCACTCAGACGGGGTTATATATTTTTCCTTTTCTGCCAGAAACTCACAGCTTGTTTGTCATCGGTGCCTTTGTTCACAAACAAGAGCCCAAATGTTAGATTCTGTTGTTTTGATTAATGTTTATTTGGTCTGTTTTAGTAAGAATTCTAGACCCAAAAAATGATTAGTGTTTTGAATCACTTCTGTATCAGTGATGTTCTTGTGTTTCATCGTTGTGTTTGACATGTCTTGGATCAGAAGCGAAAAGAGGTGGCCTGGCTTCAGGAACGACTTACTGGAATGATGTGAGCAGTTGGCAAACCTTTGAGCGTTTAACTTGTTAACTCTTTATTAGGGACTAAAATGTAAATAATAGAACTTTGTATACTAATATGAGTAGGATGTTACGTGGCTTCACATTATAATGTGATTGGGTGAAAATATTTGGGTACCGGTACATGCTTAATTTTAGAAGGCACCCTTATTATTATTACTATCGTAATTATAATTATAATTATTGTGGTGGTTGTTATCATTATCATTAGGCAAAATTCGTAAGAATAATCCACAATTTCAAGGCCTTCTACAATAATCTCTAGTCAGGGTGTTCATAAAAGTAATCCGGATAATGATGTTCTCAAAAATAAATTGAGGTGAATTTAAAGTTGTGTCCGTCTCGATTCATACTCTCACTTTCTCTCTCCCCGCTCTTTTTCTTGGGGTAAATTCAACTAATATCCATATAATCTCACCGTTATTTTCATCTTATGTGATTTTATAAATTAGAAGTTAGAAGTGACAGTTAAGATGAAGAATAGAGGAAAGTGGTGGATTTGTTTGAATGGGAAAGCAGGGTAGAGGTTGGAGAAGTATTAAGCATGTATTAATTTAAATTTACTCCAATTAATTCTTGTGAGCACGGTTACTAGTTTTGATTATTTTCATAAACATTCTTTGTATGGATTGTTATTGTAAAACCACAAATAGTAGAGGTTATTCTTATGAATTTTGCCTTATTTTTATTCTATTATAATTGTTATTATTATTTCAATGAAAGTATTGTCCGAATGAAGCAGTGCTAAATGGCTGTAATGTACGTAGTTAACTTGTTGCTATAAGAAATTATATTCCAGTAGTATACATTTAATGTACCGCACAACTTCTCTACATGAGCCCCTTGGATTAACCACATGGATTATTTAAAAGTGACTGTACCTTTTACATTAATAGTCAATGACTTAGTCTCACCGCTCAGATTAAGTGACTTGTCATTACCAATGTTCTAAAAGGCGTAAGGCGTGCCGAGGCGGCACGTCCAAGCCTTAAGCCTTTGAAGCATAGGCGGGCTTAGGCGGGACAAAGGCGTGAAAAGGCGTTTTGATTTTTTATCCTTTATTTTAATATTTCTAGAACTATTTTCAAAATATTCAAGTTTAATATTAAATAATGTTATTAAAAGCATAATGTGTTTCTCATTTTCGAGTCTTAAATCCTACAAATCGGGAGTATATTTTTACCAACTACATAAAAACTAGAACTGAACTACCGAAGAAAGTAATTCATTAATACAATATTAATAAAAAGAAAGTATAACTAACACATTACCAAAATAAAAGTGATGGACGAAAATGTTCCTTAATAATTTTTAGTGATTGTAGTTACATTCAAACTTAACGCTGCGGTGACTATGTACTTATAATCACTCTACTACTCTAGTCATATTTCTCGTCAATAAAATTTACTATAGAAATATTTTATAAAAACATCTAATAAAAATGATAATAGTAAGGATGTTGATAATGATAAAAATAATATAGAATAATAATATATAATAATAACAATGATCACAAACACAATAGTATTTATATTAGTAAACATATGAACATATTCATAAAAATAACAGTAAATAGTGCTTCACATGTAGTTGTTTTATTGTATTTGGATATTCGAGTATAATAATTTGCAGTGTGTAATTGTTTACAAGAGGAGGAGTTGCTAAGTTGGTGGCGGGCAAGAGGGGAATCAGCCGCACCCTGGTTCGATTCCTGCTTCATGCCCTTAGTTTTGTTTTAATTTCGTGTGCCACATGAGGTATCTTATTTAAAACTTTCCAGTTCTCTTTCCCACACCGGTGGGAGAGAAGGAATCCTCTTCCCCCAAACTATATATATTAAAGTCCATCTTCCCTTACGGAAGTAAAGCCACGCTGGTCATTAATGAGGGCTACCAAAAAAAAGGGACGCCTTTATCCCGCCTAATGGTTAGGCGAGGCGTTCAGCTGGCGCCTCAAGCCTAGGCCCGCCTAGGCGGAGCCTTTCAGAGCCTTTTAGAACACTGGTCATTACAAATGAAATCAACGTTCAAGGAAGAGATATTATATGAGGGAGGAATGGAGGATTATTCTCTCAAATGAATAATCGGGAAATTATAACTTTAGAAATGGTCCTTAATAGGACCAAAAAAGTTCTTATAGACCCGTATAAGAGTACCAACTTTTTTACTCTTAAATAGGAGTATTTTTAGTTCTTCTACCTCTTTTGCCCCTGATTAATGAATCCGATTAGTCACTTGTCAATATAATGTCCCTCACTATTGACCCAACTGTCTATCTGCTTTCTCGTATCTCTCTTCTAGCTACTTCTTCTCCGGAGCGGAACGACAAGGCATGAGCAAGGGCGTTCGGCGGCGGTGTGCACGGCGGATTTATTTCAGAATCTCGATCCTCCTCTTCTCTGAAATTTACTTCTATGTTTTGGTTTTCTTGCAAGAACAAATCATGATCAATTTGAGATTACGGCACTCAAGGAGTCTTTTACCTCCCTCGTTTTTGCCTTCTGTATTTTTCACATCTCCTCCTCGTCGGAAGTGACGTTGTCAATGGCGGAGGACGGCAACGGCTGAATACGGCATGTGAAGAATTGCTCATCACACCTTTCTTCAACGACAAAGCTGTCGCCCACTCAGATGGCAACAATGTTCGTTTCTACTTTTGTCTCTTGCGGAGCATTTCCAAATCATTACACCATCTTTTGGCGATTGAACGTTCTTGCTGATGCAAATGATTATCCTATTTTTCTCTTTTGTGTTCACAGGTGTATGTTTTAGCATATAAGCTTTTCAGTGTTAGGTTTGATTCTTCTTGGGCAATTTCATAGTTTTAGCATTTTGTTAAGAGTTGGAGACGTGGCAGTAAATTACCTTGTTTAACTGCGTAGTTGTTATTACAAAAGCTGCTATGTCCAGGATTAATGTAAAGAGCATTGTTCCATTTTGAATATATGCATCAGTGAGTTTTTCTTTTGCACAAGAACTGTTCGATGAAATGTCCATCTGAAAATTCTTCATATTTTGCACTTATTAGTTGAGAAAAATCTTACTTAAATTGGATGAATGGGTGGGCTGATTATGTGTGGACTCAACTCACCTTGTGATTTTAATCTTGGCATGTGTAGTCATTGTGAAAACAATATCTTTAATTTTAAATAATGACACTTAATGTTGCTTTTAATCATGTGATTCTTTTATATATACTTTTAAATAATGAAATTATATTACATTGTCATTGACTAATTTTTAAACAATGAAATTAGTTTTTGAATAGTGACATTTATTTTGGAACAATGACATTGTTAATTTTGATAATGTTGACAATACTTATAATGACAATATATGACATTTTGATTTTCTTTATTTGATTCGAATTTTCAATGTCATTGTTACAATCATGATTTATAATAATGAGAATGATTTATTATTATTTGAAATTTTGTCATTTTTATCACAATGTTTAACACAGTCACATTTTTATTATTTCTTTTTTAGCTTTTTGTATTTTCTACCAATGTTATTAATTTGTAAAACAATGACATATTTTATTGTCATATAATGACATTGTATATTACATTGTCAAAATAGTCATTGACACTACTATTGACATTGCGATAATTACAATGTCATTTTTATAATATTGACATTGTCATTGATATTGTAATTATATGACATTTTTATAACATTGACATCTTCAAAATTTGACATTGTGATAAATATAAATCCTAAGATTGTGTGATCGAATTTGAACAACGAGAAGTATTATTCTGATCTTCAATGTTTTTATACTAGTATTATACGTAGTATTATACTAAGTACAGAGTATTGCTTTACGAAACTATTGCTCTGTTACTTTAATGAAGTTTCCATGAATGAACAAAACAAACCCAAAAAAAGATGCTCTGTACTTCGTATTCCAGATGGCCAAAATAGCATCTCTGGCAGATACAGCTATCGGCAACTAAAGTAGCTTCAAAATTTTCCTTCACCAAAATTGTAAGATAAAACAAGAGAAAAAAGCTACGAAGAGTTATGGCAGCACTACAGCAGAGAAGAAACTCCGTCAAAAGGGAAGAAGAAGACCCGGCCGGCGACCACTCTGACAACAAGCATCGGCGACCACTTCGGAGACGACGAATGGAGGCACTCGAGAGTGACTGCACGATGAGGAATCGGCGGTACGGTTAGGATTCATTCGATTTGGCCCATCTCCTCCGTCAATTGCCTACGGAATGTATACAGAAATTGGCCGTCAATTGCCTTTTGTATTGATGTGAGGGTAGTTTTGTCTGTTGACATTAAATTAGTCCTACACGGGGTTTAATAAACATCAGCTCTAGGCTTGGACCAATCACCCTATACGGAGTTATATTAGGCCAATCACCCTCAAACTTCTAACTAATTACAAAAATGCTGGGTGTACAATTTTAACAATTGATCTTCAACTTTTGTAATAGGTTACAGTTTTTGTATTTGTCAACCCAAAAAACGGTTGTTATAAGACAAAAAATATAATGTCACAATCGTTAGAAGATCAAAAATATTATTGTTTAACCAGTATAGTACTCATACATACACACGAGGAAGAGCAGTTGATGCATATATTTTTATGCAAAATCTAATTAAATACTAGTATGAAAATAGAATATGTTTTTAGAATTTTATATTTTTCAAGTCGGTGTATAATAAGCTAGTACCATAAAGTATAAGTTCATACAATAAATATTAAAACATGAAAATATCAAGGAAAACTAATTGACATTATTCATTAATATTTACTACTTATTAATTAGTGTTGTCAACAACATTTAATGAAATATGAAACTTACACTGCCATGGCCAAGGGCAAAGTCAAGACACTGAGCCGGATTGGACGGATACAAAAAATATTTTTGGAAACATTTTTACACAGAATTTCTTACATTGCATTTCTAAAATTTAGTGTGGGCCAGGGCATAGGCTGGCCACCCCCTAGCTACGCCCCTGACCATGACCTAGACTGGCCACCCCTAGCTACGCCCCTAATCATGAATTAAGATCTTAATTAAATCCATGTTTGCTCTAAACTCTTCGTAATACCACATATAACTATTCATTACTACTCACCATTCCTAATATATTTCCTAATATATTACTATGTAAACATCACCACTTTTATATATAATGCGAGAGAAAATCATTTATGCTCCTTAAAAAGTAATGGATTTTGACATAAATAATACAGTATTAACGGAAAAGTTATAGATAAAAGCCGAACAACAACCACAATAACATGAATCGGCACATATATTAGTAATATATTAGGAAATATATTAGGAATGGTGAGTAATGAATATATTAGAGTTTCTCACGCAATATATTAGGAAATATATAGTAAAAACAAGTGGGAATTAACATGTATTGTAGAGTCAATACCAAAAAGAGTCCCAGAGTATTGTGCATATACCCAATTTAGTCCTACACTGTTAATTTGGTTAGCATTGGTGCTCAATTTTCAATTAAGTTCAGTCCTCTATTGCTTTTTTTTTTTTTGTTTTTTTACCAGATTTCAGGCGTTCAGTTTTCTATTGTTTTAATCTAGGAAAAATGGTAAAAATGGCACGTCTACAGTCTACACCATTGGAAGACAAAAATATGACTATTTTCTTTAAAAATGTAATTAAATTTTGTTTAATTAATATACTTTTCTTTTAGTTTTAATTCTCACTCAACTACCCACCCTTGCCTCACCCGGTCACCACTGTCCTACTGCTGGCTCCAGCCACACCTGTCAATGATTATTGTCAGAATCCGCTGCCATCAGAAAATATCATTAGGATTTTATTTTCTTAAAACCGCCTCCGGAATTATATCACTAGTGAAAATTATTTCTTGTTTATTTTGAATTTTCGTTGAAAAAAGTTTTCAACTGTCACAATGACATGTTTGTTAGGAAATAACTAATTCGATAAACTCCACCTAAGCTGTTTGGAAAAACTTTGTTACTTTATCTACTGATAAAATAAATAGTCTCATATAATTTTTTTACTTAATTTAAACAAATATTTTAGAATAGACAAAGACCTTAATCCATATAGGGCTCGAGGTGATTGGCCGATTTTTAGGGGAAACTTCATGAAAACAAAACCCGGTGAATCTTTGTGGCGGTGGCAGTTCTGATAACAACCGCCGACATATGCGACTGGAGCGAGCAGTGGGACATGGGGACATAGGTGGGTAGTTGGGTAGAAATTAAAATTAAAAAAATATATTAATCAGAAAAAGTTAATCCTATTTTAGATAAATAAAAACTAATCTTATTTTTATCTTTTAAAGATGTAGAAGTACTATGTTTATAATCTATCCTAGAATAAAACAACAAAGGACTTAAATTGGTAAAGAAAGAATAGAAAGTCTAGGACCAAAGGGTCCAAAGCTAAGGACTAAATTAAGTCACGCCGTTCCTTTCTACAATTCTACATTTCTACGTACATGTAAAAGCGAATTGGTTCCGAATAGGTGTATGATGTTAATATATTTACAAAAATGAATCAAAAGCTCAACAACGGTCCCATGGTCTAGCGGTTAGGACATTGGACTCTGAATCCAGTAACCCGAGTTCAATTCTCGGTGGGACCTTTGTTATTTTTACTCTAATTTGGCATTACTCATTATGCCTACTCAACGACTTCTTCAAAGCAGTTTTTAGTTCCCAATCTCTTATTTTTCCCTTGCTTTTAACATTGTGTTTGTCAACGACTGCTTTTAACTCATTGTGTTTGTACTTGTTTTTAGTTCCCAATCTCTTATTTTTAGTTCCCTTGTTTTAGGACATTGGACTTTGAATCCAGTAACCCGAGTTCAATTCTCGGTGGGACCTTTGTTTTTCTTTTTTGACTCCAATTTGGCATAACTCGTTAGGGCTGCACATCGGGCGGGTTGGGTCGGGTTTGCTATATTTTTTGGGCCTACCCGACTTGTTCGGGTTGGCTATTAACCAATCCGTGGTACGCAAAATAAGTTGATAAGCCATGCATTAACGGGTCGGGTAGGGTCGGGTATTGGGGAAAAAAATTACTCGGGTTGCATCTTTCATGTGGGAAATTAATGCAACTAATTTAAAACTCAATTAACTTGTTTTCAAAACACACAAACAAATACAAATACTCGTATCTTTTATAAGCAAAAACATTAGGTAATAGTGTAATAGTATTAAAACATCCTTCCGTAAAGGAAGTTCATTAAGAAGGAAACTTAAATACTCCGTATATAATAATCACCTAGTCAAAATGATAAATGTTTTATTATAATTCCAATATCATAAAGTCCTAGATAGAGCACATTGATTTTAATTAAATTGAAATTATTCAAGAAAACATTGTAGCATAATTATAGTAAAATGAACTTCGGCCGGGTCGGGTACTATCCGCAACCCTACCCATTAGGTACGAGTTCAAACATATTTAACTCATGAATATTTTTAAAAATCAAATACCGGATTAAATAGGGTCGGGTAGGGTTGGGTCGGGCGGGTTATGCGGGTTCGGGTTATTCTTGTGCAGTCCTATAACTCGTTATGCCTACTCAACGACTTCTTCAAAGCAGTTTTGTACTGTGTTTTTAATTCCCAATCTCTTATTTTTCCCTTGCTTTTAACATGATTACCAAAGATTGATCTCAATCAAATCTTATCCCTATTAGTTTCTGGTAGTTATGTTAAAAGCAAAGATTGATCTCAATCAAATTTTATCTCTATTAGTTGTCAGCATTTCAGGAAGAAACATTGAAGAATTATAATTTATATAATATAAGAGCACAAATTCATTTCAAACAACAACAATCATCAATACAGAGAGATTGTCTTAGAGGCATCTCTGATCAAGCCAATTCAAGATATCAGTTCGGACGATCTGGACATTTTCATCTGTTTCCCCGAACAACAAAGAATGCATCATCCCCTCATAAATCTTGATGCTTTTGTCCTTGCTTCTTGCCATCTCATACAATTCCCTGCTCACTTCCAGATCCGTTACCACATCGGCTTTCCCATGTAACACAATGAACGGAAAAGAAACATCGCATAATTTGCTGCTAACATAATCAGTAACCCTCAACAGCTCCAGCACTGTTCCCAACCTCGGTCTCCCTCTATACCTGTTAAGAGAGAGTGTTTCTTATAGAAGATTATAAAGGCAACCAAATTGATTCGATTTAGTCTTTTAGTAACTCGGAGGCACCTGCTATGATGAGAAGTACAAGTACTTAATTACATATGCAAGTAGACAACTTTGAATTAAGTTAATTTCCATTAAAAAAACTTTCAACTTTGGTTCCTTGAATATAACATGGAGAAAATATATTGAGCACACCAACATGGTCATTAGACAACACGTTGGCGTGATGAATGGTCAATATTCATTCATCTAAAATTTGTATAGAATCTTGGGCACTCATCAAGCCAACGTGCTCCATATATTTTCTCATATAACAAGATAATATCCATTTTTGAACCATGTCTTTCATTATTTTCGCCTTTTGTTGCGCGACAACGGATTTTTGCCGCTTTTGGTCATTCTTGTTGACTAATCCGATGAAAATCGATAAAAACTTCTACGCAAACTGATGGGATAAATGGCTGAAGAGACGATAAGCGACAAAAAATCTATAATAGGACCAATGTGGGATTGCCAAGACAGTCGCTAGTCGTAGGAGTAAAAGTTGAATATTTTATTTTCCACATAGCAAGCAAACTTTGATGGCAGGTAAAGGGAGTTGATGCTAAAGTGGTTCCCTTGATCAAAAGGCCGCTATCTATGCAAAGATCAGGCCATGTTTGGTTGCATACTTGCATTGATTAGTTTAGCACGCTTATTCTGCCTATTAACTCCCTATTTGGTTGAAGATTACTTTACCTACTGCAATGGATATTCAGCTAAAAACACATACCAAACAGACCCTTATATGATCAGATTGACTGACTTCTGCCTAGTTAGGAAGAAAGTAAAAGAGTCTACCTGTGCGGATTCATCCGGGCAATGATTTTCTTCTCCGGGACTTTAACAGACTTGTCAAGCAAATCAGCAGTAGGCACCATTGGAAGAGTGGGTGCAAAAATGGAAAGGGCAGTCAAGATTTGAGGGATGGGCCAAGAAGGTCTGACCTTTTCAGAGATTCTACACATGGGAGCTATTAAGATGGCGCCATTACTGAACCGGCCAGGGTTCTTGAGGTGGATCAGAAGACAAATGGCTCCTCCCATGGATTCACCGAACAGGAATTGGGGAAGGTCCTGGAACTGGGGGTTCTGGAGGGTGATGGAATTGAAGAATGAGAGGCAGTCCTCTATCACAAGATCCAGATTGGGTACATAGCCCTTGAGGCCCTGGGACTGGCCATGGCCTTCCAGATCAAGGGCAAAGCAAGCATACCCATTCTGGGCTAGGAAGATTGGGGTTGCTTGAAATGTCCAGCTGATGTCATTCCCGTACCCATGGACCATGAAGATGACGCCACGTGGCGATCGGTTGCAGGTCTCTGTGGGTAGCCATGATCTGGTGAAGAGGGTCAAGCCTCTAGGGGAGTGGAAGAAAGACTTGGACGAATGGATGCCTTGAAGAGCATAATAGTCTTCCTCTGGGATGCTTCCCCAATAATATGGTTGTTGTTGGGTTTCCATTGCGGGTTTCTCCCCGCCGAGAAGATATATACTCCGTATGACAGTAGGCTGGATTTTAGAGATAGACTTAACTTCTTGCATTAGAGATGGAGCCCGTTTGATAATTAGCCAATTCTGATTCCAACTGAAATTTAGGAACGGTAACTTCAGTTGATACAATCAAAAAAGTAATTACAATCTTATTTTTTATTATTATTAAACTATTCGGCGCGAAATCCGAAATTACATTTTTTATGAAAAAAATGTTTGATAAGTCAAAAACAGAGTCACAAAACAGTTGCATAGTCTTAAAGAGTGTTTGGGTCTAAAATTGTAAAAGAAGAAGAGATAACTGTAATGTTGGAAGAAAAGAAATACAACAGTGATGAATACTAAATACATCCACTAATTAAGTATTGATCATGGACGAGTGGACGACATTGCTAGTGAATCTAGTGATGCCCATTCATGAGAATAAAGACAAAATATTAAATAGACTTAAATAGAAGTGTGTTATTTATTTCCGCAAAATAAAACTAAACATTATCTTTCTATTTTACCCGTGATTTAATAGGATTATCATATTTTAATTTATAATAAAAAAACTTAAATATTTTAACTTATACTAAGAATCGTAAAAAATAGAAATGAAATATGAATTTATTAAAACAAATTAAATAAAGTCATATAAATATGAAATTTTAATATAAATTTTTATATAAATAAAGTCATGTTATTACTTTTATGTTTTAATTACTAATGAAATATGAATTTATTAAAACCAAGCAAGAGTATAATTGAAAAGTTAATCTTATTTAGAAATTTTAAAATTGTAGTCCTATTTGTTAAACTATAGTTTCAATTAGTCCTATTTGGAAATATTCCCGTGAGAATAAAAGACTTAATTATCAGCATGATTACTGATTAGTTTTAGGAAACTGTTTTGAAAAGAGAGTAAAAGGAATGTGAAATTATAAAATACGGGTATGAGTATCATATTTTCCTCTTAAATAGAAAAAGTCACTATTAGTGTGAAATCGTATTGTCTTAGTTGATATTATCAGATATTAATTTAATAATATTAATGTTATAATTGAAAATATTTTTCATGCATTAAAACATTTTGTCTACGTTTTAGGATTAAAGTAAAAAAATTGCGATAATGACTGAGCTCCATTTGGAATTTAATGTACCTCCCGCGAATATAAGTTACCATCTAAGAAAATTGGCACCTAAGCACCTTGAGGGATGTGCCAATCAAAAAGTAATTCCAACAAGTATATTTATAGGGTAGCCGGAACTTGCATAAGTCAAGAAGCAATTCATTAATTACACTAGCTAGTTTTATCTCTCAAGAACTGGATGGATATTTCAATAAAAGTGATGCTTTCTTTTTCTCTAATCCTGGTTTCCTTGCTGCGGCATCTTGAGCCATCAATTGCCCAAACCTATTCCCAACAAGATGCATCAGATGATCTTGTGACTGATAAACTTCCTGGCCAGCCTGCGGAAGTTGGCTTCAAACATTACGCTGGGTATGTGACAGTCAACAAGACTAATGGAAGATCACTCTTCTACTGGTTTTTTGAATCTTCCACATCTCCTCAACAGAAACCTCTACTTCTTTGGCTTAATGGAGGTAAGACTTTATTCATATGTATATGTATATATATGCTGTATACCGGTGGGCGCAGCTCAACTAATAGTGAGGGAATGCCACAAGGATTAGGTCCCAGGTTCGACTCCCGGCAACTGCGATGAGAGTTTACTCAATAGAGGGCCTCTGCAAGTACCAGGGATGGAGCCCCACTCTCTATTTGTCAGATTGTGATTATAGTACAATTTACATCCTCCCATCGTGCCGTCCGGTCGGTGTTGGGAGCCCTCAGAGATGGGGTGTCATCCTTTTGTATATATATGTTGTATGATCCATGCTAGAGTGGGGGAGAAGTTGGAGGTAAGATAGACTTTATTCATACCTAGTACTTTTCTTAATCTTCAATTTGGACCCTAATACACCACGAAACATCTGGCTCCATACATGAAAGAATCTACACATATTTTCATGTGTAATGTGTGTAAGTAATTAACTAATTAAAACTATCGACATTACCCTAAATAAGACTAAATGTAAACATAATTTCACACGTACGTAAGACTAAAAATCTAATTAATCTTTCACAAATGATGAGACTAAACATTAATTTCCTAGTTTTTATACACCTAATCTATTCAATTAATTGCACCCCTAGTTTCTTTGGTCGACTGATTTAGTCTGTTGGTGGTGGGTCCGTACGGTAGTGGTGGTGGAGCTCCGGCGTGTCTCGTCGGTGCAAATTGCCCGAAAATTAATTCAGAAAAGTTTCAACGGATTTCGACATCGACCAACGGTGGTGGTAGGAGCTGAACAGTGGCAGCCGATGGCAGCAAGGCCAAGGAAGGTGGTAGGGGGCAGGGGTATAATTGACCGACCAAATTAAACACGTATAATTAGTCCTGATTATAGAATTTAAAACAATGTATTTCTATTTGTGAATTTTGGGTATGTTTTAGTCCTATTTAGGTAATTAGCTTTTAAAACTAAGGGCCCGTTTGGTATGATGTAAAGTAAACACTTTGCATGCGAAGTGTGGGGAAGTAAACATTTTACACCATTTGTTTTAATTACTTGATGTAAACTGTAGGGCACTTTTTTAAAACATTTCACACTGTACCGTGTAAAATATTTTACGTGGGGGAAGGCTAGTAAACTACTTTACACGGTTAATAGCCTGGCCGCAATAATAAAGATTTTGCTCTCGAGTCTCGTCTATAAAAAAATAATCGTGAAGAGCTCAATTGTCTTCTTAATATGCGCTCCATTGAACTGCAATTTCCATGAAGTAACTAATTGGTGTAGTTATTATCCTTCTAAGAATTGAATTTGTGGAAGTCGATTTTGAAAGAGATGACCAGACAGTTTTTGTGCTTAACTATATATATATACACACGTATATATATAAATTATTAGTGAGTGAGTTTTTTATTTGAAAAAGTAGGTTGGTGTGCTGCGATTTTGAAGCATGATTCAGCATATTTGTTCTACTTTGGTTAATAGATTTGGATGAAATGGCTTATATCAAACGTGAGGGCTGAATCAGGCTCAATAATTGAAGACTGCATCGGCCTGCACCACATCAAAGAGACGGTGTAATTTAAAAAGGAATTACACATTTACACACATAACCAAACCATGTATTTCTATTTTACATGCAAACTGTTTACAGTCCTAAACTTTACATGCAATCATTTTGCATGTGAAGTTTGAATGTGTAAACTACCAAACGGGCTCTAAGTGAAAATGTTTAAAGATGTTTGTATATGTCTACAAAGTACTCTGTTCGTTCTGCTAAAATTGTCACATGTGAAATTTGTTAATATTGAATCACATGTGCTCACTTTTTCTTGGTAGTTTTTTTTACAGATCTTTTTCCTGATAGCTGGTACCTTCTTTTGTAGTAGCGACTATCATACTACCTACGTCCCATTTATATTGGGACGGAAGAGGGTGACACGATTATTAAAAAAAACGAGTTTGTGTGGTTGATATTAATTGATAAAGTAAGAATAAGTAAGAATGATTTAGAGCCACACAAACTTTGCGAAATATGGTATGAGACAATTTAAGTGGGACTTCCCGAAAAGGTAAAACGGGACAATATAAATGGGACAGAGGGAGTAATTTGCATTTTTTATTTGGACCGGCCTTGTGTTCACTTTTGTAGAAAAATATATAGAGTACTTCGTATATGATGTCAAAACGCAGTAATGAAGTTATGATGTTTTTGGACGGAAATTTGCTGATCTGGTCTGGTATGAATTGATCTGATCTGGTTTGTCTGAATTGGTCTGGTTTTATAAATGTTTGGTCTCTATGTATTTTATAACTATGGAAGTCTGATCTGGTCTGAGACCGAAAACCGTCCAAGTAAAAACATCCTTAGTATATTAGTATATACTCCAAATTTTCTTACTGTACACTGTAAACTATTAAGATTTTCTATTTATTGATTGTTATTACGGAGTATTATATACGAAGTATTAGGTAGATTCTATGGTACCCTTAAAGTATCATACTTTTGCCCACATGAAACAATTAAAACGATGCAGTTGAATTATTTAAATATAAATTCAAAATGGTATAATGATTTGAACCAATCACCTACTCCATACGGAGTATATATTAACGCGGCTAAAATCGTAGACAGAGTAACCCAGTAACGTACGTAACAAGCTCTTATTATAATGTTGAAAAAAGAGGGTAGAATAAGTTTACGCAAAAGTTTATTAATGTTTGAAAAAAACGTTATTGGAAATTTGGAATGCCGGAATGGTAAAAACAGTTTTTCTTGGTCATCATACATACCATTGCACCTTTAGAAAAAAAAAGTACCTAAAATTTATACATTTATCATCATATTTGTGTGTATGTATACAGATGCGATTCTAATAAAAAAAATACTGTTTAAACGTTCTCATAACAAAATGACACGATTATTTAAACAATAATTAAATATACTAATTCGAGTATATTTTGAAAAATAATTTTGATGAGTATATAACATAATGGATTATTGATGATAACTGTGATGTTGTAAATATATTATTTTTAATCATTGAATGATTAAATGGCGATTTAAGAACATTTGAATGGGACCGAAGGGATATTGTTCATGTACAAAGCGTGAATGAGGGCACTTAAATGATAATTTGTACGCTACCTAATTACAATTATGTCACCTCATTTTAGATCAATTTTAATGCATTATTAACATATACTCCGTGTGTGTGTGTGTATATATATATATATATATATATATATATATATATATATATATATATATATATATATAGGGCAAAGATCAAGTACAAAGTGTGCTTATTGTGCAAATATTTGTACGATGCACCTTGACGTTATTTGCATTGCATATTGAGGTTCAAAGTATTGCACATTATAAAGTCATAAAAATAACAGTTGCACATTAAGGTGCAACGAGTTGCACCCTAAAAAGTTGGGTTTTATTACAAAAATGACACCTTGTCTTTATGTCTTTTGGATCAACTCATCGGACGGTCAAGATGAATTTGTACTTTGTAAATTAAGAAGGGTTTGTATTTGATCTCTATTCTATATATATATATATATATATATATATATATATATATATATATATATATATATATAGATTTTGGTTCAAATGAGAACGAGTCTTAACGTGAGAACGTGAGAACATATCAGAACCCTTCATTTTTATGCATCTCACGTAAGTATTGATTAAAATGATAAGGGCAATTTTGTATTATACTCTTGGGTAGTTTTTTTTGGTAACTACCATGACTTATTAACGTGGAGTTATTTTAGGAATGAAATAATTACATTCCATTATTTCTCCATGTTCAAGAGACATATCTCCATATTTAATAATGTTGTAATCTGAGTGGGTTATTCAATTTCTCCATGTTCAACGTGAGACATATCTACATTCCTTTTTGTGCACTATATTTCTAATATTCATCATATTTTTTATATTTTTAACATTATTCAATTTTTGTGCATTAGATATATTATGTATTATGCATTATACATTTTCAACTCATGCATGGAATTGTGATTTATTTTATATTCGTTTCTTGTGCATCAAATACCAACCGAAGTGTGTTGTATGCCAATGAAGAGTAAGATGATTGTTCAAGTGCATTAAATATTGATTATTGTGTATTAGATACCGATTCTTGTGTGGTATAAATTTGCTATGATTTTTTTTTACACAAAACATATGTTATGTACCGGTTCTTAGGCGTAAATACGTATTATGCATTAGATACTTATTCTTGTGTGTAATGTAATATACTAATTTAATTAAGTTGTGCGAATTTCTTATGAATTAGATATTTACTCCGTATTAGTTTTTAATTGTTGTGCATCAGATATTAGTTCTTGTGCATTACATATCTGTAGAATTTGCATAACTTTATTGTGCGTTAGATATGAGTTTTTTTGGTAACTATTATTGAGTACGAGGTCATCTCATATGCATTAGATATCAGGGATTGTGTGTTTGATACATGTTCTTGTGCATCTAGTAGTCGAAGATATTTGTTGTTCTTTATTGTATGCATCTTATACATATTTTTATTTTTAAAAAATTATATATGACATATTAGTGTCATATGAAAGAGCATGAAAAGTTATTTAATTTGGTATAATTTTTGTTAAAATCAAATTATTATTTGAGAAGTGAAATCAATAGTACAATGTCAAACAAAGTGGCATAATTGTAGGAATCCACTAAGGAAAGAAAGTGTCGGTTAGGGAAAATGCGTAAGAGGTTAAGAAATAATATTACATGACTGCCCTTTTTTATCATTTTTAATAGCCGTTTAATATTTAAGGATGTATTAGTGTGTGGTTATCCACACAATGTTGAAGTGCACCATACAAGTTTTGAGCGTTAATTTCCATAGATCAACGATTCTGATGTGTTCTCATTTCTCACATTAAGCATTGTTCTCATTAGAACCACACCCTATATATATATATGTATATATATATATATATAGGGTGCAGTTCAAGTGAGAATGGTAGCTTAGGAGAGAAATAAGAACAAATCACATCCATCCAAAACAATTGATCTACGATTGCAATTAAGTTTTAAACGGTGGCATGTATGTAATTAGTCAAAAGTTTAGATAACTAACGGGATACTTAACGTGAGCGTAATTGAAAAATCCGCAAGTTTGATTTCGTTACTAGCAATAGCCGACTTTCTCTCATTTAATTTACATATGGCTAATTTTAAATGAATATAAAAATCAATAACTACGTGTTATACATAGTGCACTTTTACTTTTAACCAACTTTAGTTACTTTTTCATAGTTGCCTCAATTGATATGCTATGTTTGTTATTAGTTTTATTTTTAATCATCAATTAATATAATGCACATAAATTCTTCGTAACATTTATTTATATATACTATGTAATGTTTTCTCCAAAGTATGCAAATATCTAATTTTGGTTGTGCACTCATATTGCAAAGTTGTGCACTTTTATTTTTAACTAAACAATTGTGCACTTACATACCAAATAAATAAACATTTTTAAACATTATTTTGTTCACTTTTGTGATTTGTATCTGCATATTTATTCATAAACAAACTATTATGCACTTTATGATATAAATGTTTTAACAATAAATGTGCATTTTCGTGAACCCTAAAGTGCATCATTTTAGACCGTTCTTATTTCTCACGATAAGGAGTGTAATCACCAGAACTGCACCTTAATTATAATGTTTTTGTTTTTTTTTTCAAAAAAGAATGCACATTAACGTGACAACACTTCTTAACGTAAGAAATGGGAATGCTCCAAAATTATGCACTTTATCGTTCACGAAAATGCACATTATAGTTAAAGTAATGCAAATCAAATGTGCACATTTACGTTTAAACTTTTGCACAGTTGAAATGCACATTTTCTATTTTTATATGCACATTTCTGTTATGCATGATGCATAGTACACAAATCCAACCAACCCTCCAGAATAATTCCCATTTTACTCCTAAGATGTTATTCTCATACGATCCTTACTCTGACAATATATATGTGATCTAGTTTAGTTCATTAAAAAAACTTTATATTTTCAATCTTTATATGAAAATGAATAATAGACAACTTAAGTAGTGCACTCATATCAATACAATTATGCACTTTTATCATTAAATATGGCTACGGTAAAACTACAAATATACGGAGTGCTACATATGAAATTTTAGAAATATTATATACATTATGGTTTTATCATTTACGAGTATATGTTTACATTTATTTTTAAACTCCGATTTTGCACTATATGATATATCTATTTTCAATGATATATATGTGATCCTTAACTTCATGATCGAATTGAAAAATAATTTATGCTAAGAGGGGTCATAGTATATTTTGTCATTCAAATGAAATTGATGTGCAACTTTATTATTCTAGTGGTGTTTTTTATCACAAAGGTATGCACTTCTTATACTAACTAATTTAGAATGCCCTTGCAAACTTAAAAGTAAATAATATGCACTTTTAGGAATGTTATTGTGCATGTTTATCATTTACTTTTGCTTAACTATTCTTATACAAACTATTTTAAACTTTAATAATAATAATAATAATAATAATATAACTTTAACAATAATAACAATACTAATAATAATAATAATAAACACAATGCACCACCAAGTAACAAAAAAGTACATACAAAATATATTTGTAAAAAAAAAACATTCAAAGTAAATATTACTTTAGACGTGCCTAAATAAATTTAGTACATCTAGATTTCCAAATGGATAGAATTTTTCAAACTTATTTGAAAGTTAAATGAATCCAGATAAAAAAAAGTACAATAATGAATTTATTAGGAATTAAGAAATATGGAAATAGAAGAAATATTTAAAAAATAAACAAAAGTTACGTGAGTGCCTTGCCAAGAAGTTACGTAATACTTCGTATATACTACAACATACGAAATATATGGGTGACTGGATGAGTGGAAAGCTCTAACGTGTAGTAAACACAGCGTTAGTTTGTCCGTTAAGGCATTTGTTAAATCAAAGATGGAGATGCATTCTTATTTCTCTCCTAAGATGTTATTCTCATTTGATCCATACTATATATATATATATATATATATATGTTTTGGTTCAAATAAGAACACGATCTTATGAGAGAAATGAGAACGATTTCACATTTCAATATCATTTAATGCACATTTAAGTTTCACCAAATGCACAATTTGGTTCCACATAATACAATCCAACGGTCCAGATCCGTTCTCATTTTTCTCCCAAGATCTGTTCTTACCGGAACCGCTATATATATATAAAGTCAATTAATCATAAAGTGCATGCAACCAATCTATTTTTCATGGGGGAATGTGTTTTCTATTTTATCAAAGCTTATACTACATATGATGACTAGGTTCTAATGAGAATCCTTTTATGAATAATCCAGCTTTCATACAGATCAATGTGTCTTTTTTGTAATTATATTATTAATTACAAAAAATGTGTTTGAGTTTTGTATATTTACAAAAAAGACACCGTGCTAACCAATGAGTTAATAGATAGAAAGGTTAAAATACAAAATTTCGTCATAAAAATTACTCCATATCATTTTAAGAGAGATTCTCACTAGAGTGTTACTCCATATCATGTTTGTGTGACATATACACATTTTATTTTGAAAGGAATAGGAGACTAGATGCAACACGAGTGTGTCATATACTCATATGTATAACACACACATATGATGATATGATACATATGTATTCTTGCTGTGTGTATGACACATACACACATATGATACATATGTATTCTTGCTGTGTGTACCACCGGTGGAGTAAGCGAGGGCTATAGGGGCCTGCCCCACCCCCAATTAATACAAGTATTTATACTACATACACTACAAGTACTACTTACGTTCTTAAATTAGTGTAACAGTTTGAATTAATATTATTTACATGTTCTACTTTGACTATACTGTTTTTATTAATGTATTAATAAATAATTTTTTAAAAAATAATGTAAAATTCGTCCCATTCTATTTTTTTTTCACAAATAGAGAATAATAAATGTTAATGGTCAGAGTTGTGCATTATCAAACGTGAAAAGGGATTGTTGCACTTATTTAAGAACAGTAGCTCTTAAATATAATAAGCTCCGTCCCCTAATAATACTTTTCTAACCTTCACCCTAATACCAAACTTTTTGCTCCGATCCAAGGAATATATATATATATACACACACACACATGTAAATAAGAGTCTGTTTGGTGATCCTATTTTCGACTTATCAAATTTATCAAGTGTTTTTAAATTAGTGCAACATTTTGAGTGACCCAGCACGTTTCCCTAGGGTTTCGAGTGGAGAGTTTAGAGATATGAGATGCAAGCAAGTATGATGGATCAAATAACAGAGAGTAGCAAGTGGGCCGTATCTTATTAAATGATAATAAGGGCTAGGTATAGTAAACAACACACTTCCACTACATGTCCCGAGGCCATTCATCTAACTTGCTAATGAAGAGCTAGATAATTGCTATTTGCTAAGGATAATAAGTTGCCAATTTCTTACAATGAAATAAATGTTACTATCTATACTACCAAGGAGTAGGTAGTGTTGCTGGCGTTGAGGACTGTGGATGGCTAGCTCCCAACCACCAAATCTAGTGCATTAAATGCGTCTCCCGCCAATATCTTGGTTTCCCGCCAAGGGATGCGGACGAGCGTCCGCCGGGTCTTGGGCTGCGTGTTTTGGTAAGTGCAAGGGTCAGGCTCCGTGCGGCCCATGCAAGTTATCTAGCCGAAGGCCCTAGACCGTCACCTGGCACATATTGGACCGTGTACTCTGAGGCCGAGCGTCGTGGGTCTTGCTCAAGTTGGGGATTGTTGATCTCCGTGCAACATATATAACATATATAACTCTGATTTCGCACGCTCAATTGTGTAACATAAGGTTGGAGTTGTTTTTCTGAATGCATTAATTGAAGCTACTATAGAGAATCATTTTAACTGTTTTTCCATATAATTTTGCTTTATTTTATTAATAAAATTTATTATAATTTTTTTCAGTAGAATAAATCTTTTTTTAAACCCGGAAGGCAAACCACCAAAATCAGTGGGGTAAATGCCGGAGAACATTTACCGGATTTTATTAAAAGAAATGAAGCGATAAAAAAGAAGTAGGGGACTAGGCCAAAACCACTTCAGAGAAGGCATACCTTCTCTGAGAAATAAACAGCAGAACAAGAATATATCAAATAACAAGAACAAAACAAGCCATTAGAATAAACACATAAAGTGCGGGGAAACCGGCCCAAATAAGTTAATGGGCTATTCTCAAGAGGGAAGCCCAAACATATCCATATAATATGAGTTCCGGACTTGAGGAGGAAGATCGATTGTGTGGGAAATTGTGAAAGTTTTGAAACGAGCCGATTTTAGTTTGGGCTTCCCTCGGTGAGAAGGGAAAGATCGATAGTTTTGAAACATATCCTTATAATATACGAATAAATCAATACAGCCGATTTGGGTATTATCAATCGAGCTCTAAAATTGTGTGGAAAAGTTTAAAAATGATTGTATACGTATACTGGTGGTTGATAGCTTTTTTAGTAGCAAAGTATTGACTATAAGTTTCCATAATATGTTCTTTTTTGTTTGGACCCTATGTATATTTACTTTTGTAGAAAATCCTACCATATACGAAGTATATGATGTGAAATGTGGTAATGATTAGTATTTGTATATATTTTCCAATTCTCTATGTCTTATTGAATTTTGTCTACTTTCATGTTTTGTTTGTCCTAAAATTTTGTCACTTTTTTAAAGTAACGAATGTATAATTATGTTTATTTTTCTCTCATCTGCACAATTCTCAATAATATAATTTTTTTTTCTTATTTCTCATCCAACTTAAAAGTTGTCAAAGTCCAACAGAAAAATGATGATAATATTTTCTGTCAATAGATTATTAGTATGTATGTACCAAGTATATGAACTCCTAAAAACATTGATTTAGAAACGTAAAAAAAACAGAACCGTAAATATTAAAGGGAAAGTTTCCAAAATAGGACTAAAACAGTTTGAAAATTCCAAAATAGGACTGTCATATTTTTTATTCCCAAAATAGGAGTAATTACTGCCAAGTTTGGAAAATACTTCCATGTTTGAAGTCTGGTACTGCCAAAACATGACAATAATTAGTCCTATTTTGGGAATAAAAACATGACAGTGCTATTTTGGAATTTTCAAACCTTTTTAGTCCTATGATCCAATCTTATATGTCCCACTTTCCTTTTTAGGTCGTCTCAAAATAAGTGTTACATTTTCCCTTTTGGAAAGAAATATGCGGTTCACACAATTTCAATTTATTATACTCAAATCTCAATCACAACTTTTACCTTTTCAACCACTTTTTAATAATTGAGCCAAATCCAAATAAGACACATATAATGGGACGGATGGAATAAAAACATGACAGTCCTATTTTGGAACTTTCAAACCTTTTTAGTCCTATGATCCAATCTTATATGTCCTACTTTCCTTTTTAGGTCGTCTCAAAATAAGTGTTACATTTTCCCTTTTGGAAAGAAATATGCGGTTCACACAATTTCAATTTATTATACTCAAATCTCAATCACAACTTTTACCTTTTCAACCACTTTTTAATAATTGAGCCAAATCCAAATAAGACACATATAATGGGACGGAGGTAGTACAATTTGAAAAGTGAGGATATAATTATCGAATAGAATACATTTTTTTTGACAGAAATCGGCTTAGATATAGCAATTCAGAGTATGGGTCAATGGACTAAAAGAAAACTGATAACCGTCATCCATCGAACCAGACTCGGAATTAATCGCCGTAGCAATATAATTCGCTGATCCATAACCAGGAAAAAGAAAGACTAAATCGGTTACCAAATTCCTCACATCCCCCACTTCCAAAATCAACGTCTTACAAACCCGAACAGGAAACCAGAAACAAAAACAAAGGTACCAATCAGAATTAAAAAAAAAACAGATAATAAAACAAAATAAAAAACACCCTTTCTGCTGCCAGACCACGAGAACCATACATCCAGCACTTGGCCTCACACCTTCAACCAGTGTATTCGGCGGGCTTAATAAACTAAGTCCGCCTCCTCCCCGTTTTTTGTCCCATCTGCGGCCATTGTATCCTTCTCCAGCTCTTTCTCTGTCTGAGTCTCCCGGATCTTCCTTCTTTTGGAGACCTCTTCATTTGGCTCCTCCCCATCTTTTGTGATGCTCTGTGCAGATTCTGTCCTTGCCCCTTTCTCCTTTCCCATCATCTGGCCTTCTGATCTGGGTGCCCCTGTACCGCCACCCGATTTGTTAGAGCTCGATGAACCCTCCCAGAATCGGATCTGCCCTCCTGTTGGGATAGTCTTCACCCCACTACCTTCTCTGAGATGGGATCCAAACCACTTTTCCAAAACCAGTCCTTCTTCATAATTCAGGGGACAAAAATTATCCGAGTGACCAACAAATCCACAAATAAAGCAAAAGGTGGGTAGCCTTTCATATTTAAAATCTACCCAAAAACTTTTACCATCTTTTTTCAAATTTGTCCCCTTCTTCTGTGACCTATCCATCTTCATAAGGACTCTAACACGCATGTATGGATCTAATCTAATTTTTCTTTTTCCTGATAATCATCATATTTAACAAACTCACCTAAAAAACTCCCAATGCGTCTAGCCGTGCCCAGATTGACCAAACTATAAGGAACATTATAAACCTGGACCCAGAATTCAGCTTCATTCAAGACAATCTTGTGTGGTATATCATCAGGTATAACTTATTTAAACAAAATCAAACTACGTTCGTACTGCCATGGACCACTCTCCAGAACACGTTTCATGTCAAAACAATGGTTAAAGGAAAAAAGATATCTCTTGTCCCCGATTTCTTTAACTGACATACCTTTTCCTGGCCTCCAAAGCGCCACAATCTGCTCCTTCATCTCCGAGAACCGAACCTTGCGGTCGGTCAGAATCTGGCCTATGACCGGAAAACCTGCTGCTACCTCCTCCGCCAGAACGCCGTCGAGCTCTCCTTCGTCAAGATTAATCTCAGCCTCATCTTCCCCGATTGCCATCTGCCTATATCGATCCACCACACTCTCCATGAACATAGGGCCGGTCCTGGGGGGGTGCAACAAGGGCGACCGCCCTAGGCCCGAAAAAATAGAGGGGAAAAATAGGCCCAAAAATTTGTCTTTATATATAGTGTGAGTAAGCTTCTTTTTAAATTTAAGCTCAAGTTAAAAGGCATGTGGCACGCCTCTTTGAGTAGTTAATTAAGTCTCTTCACATCTCTAAGCTTTATAATTCTTTTAATTACAAAATTATCAAAATATTTATTGGCTCTAACTTTTTGTACAGCCCGTGTGTCTCCCAAACTCTCGATTCATAAACCACCTCATCCCACTAATCCAATTAATTTCCTGGACAGTGGTTTCCAAATTCCAATTAAACTCAATTATCTAATGAACTAAAGGACTACGGTTTAATAAGGTCTTGGTCATCTTGCACAAGAGTAGACATTAGAGAGCGCCGCAAGCCTGCAAATCACCATTAGCCAAAGCGGTCAGCGGTGAGGAGCCCAAAAAGCGGCCGACGATTAGAACACCTTATTCTGTCAAGGCTTCAAACAATCCAACAACGGCCAGTAAATTATTCCGAATCTATATTAGCTATGAATAATAAATCCACTAAATGTTCTTTGGATTTATGAATTATGATTAATGATTTGTATATGATGCATTTTTGGTGTCTTGGTAAATTCATATTTGTTTGGGATTGTGCAATTTTGAGTTGAATTTCTTTATTTCGTTTTACTATTGTGAAGGTGTTTGATAAAATGGGTGAATCTGGTTGGGAAAAAGAGAAAAAGAGACAAAGATTAGAAAAGGCAGCCTTAAGTAAGATGGGGGCAATGGAAAATTTTGTTTTTGTTAAGAAATTGATTCCTGAAAATTCTTCTCAAGTTGAATTGCCGCTAAATTCTTTTGTGAGTGAAAACCATAACATGCTTGGAAATAGTGATATAGGTGCAGAAGCCGCAAATAGTGAAATTGAGCTAGATAATTGTGATTTAAGTGAAGAGAATAACTTTTGGTGGGTCCTGTTTCGTTGAACGATATTTAGAGATTAGTTTTTGTCTTGAACATAACCCCAAATAATATCTCGCCCATAAGCCCGAAAATCGACAGGACCGGCCCATGATGAACACCTTCCTCGGTGCTAACTGCTGCTGCAAAAACGATAAAAAAACCGAGCCAAAAACTGAATGCGAATGTTCCTAGTCTGATCGAAACGCCCATATAAATCCAAGCCGCCGCCTAAGTAACCCCTCCGCACACGCCCCGCGTCAAAATCCTGCAAAATGCCGCCCTTCTAACCCAATAAAACGCGCTATTCGTTATCGAATAGAATACGTTAACGCAAATGTTTACAACACAATGTTTGAAAAAAATCAATATTGGAAAAGGTAAAGAGACAAGTAGACATTTAATTTCCACCTTTAGAAAAAGTACCTAAAGTTTAATTTGTACGTTATTCTCACCATCAAATACTCCGTATATGGGTAATCCCCAAATACTTTATTGAATTTATCCAAAAAATAATTTATTTTATGGGTAATTTACAAATACATTAAATTAAAAATTGAATACATAACATAAGGTTGTGTTGCAAATACGTAAGTGGTCAATAAACAATTGCCAATAAAAATAATAAGAAATTATTTTAGGCCTAAAGATCAGATCCTAACTGGCTAATGTCCCTATTATATTCTTAATTTAGTACGTAGTATATATGTTCGCTACTCCATTAAAGCTAAACTGAATTAAAGCTATCCGTTTAACTGAATTTTGGACCCCTAGCCAGTTTAACTGAATTAAAGCTATCAGTCTTCCATATAATTAATATACGCATTGTTTACTTTGCAGTGTTGGAATTACCAGCTTCTCGTTAACTTTCTGAATAAAAAAAGTTATACTATCGTATGTGTTTACATTGGTTTTAAGGTCCGGGATGTTCGTCCGTGGGATATGGAGCATCTCAAGAGATTGGCCCTTTTCTTATTGACGGTAACGGAAGTCGCTTGGCAATCAATCCATACTCATGGAATATAGGTGTGTTTAATATTCACAATTTTTCATAAATAACACATTTCCTAAACAGAACTACTTTGTAATTAGCTTAATTAGGTTGTGTGCGTCAAAAGAGGTCTATTGTTTTGTGGTACATACTCAAAAGATGTATATAATATAATATAATATAATATAATATAATATAATATAATATAATATAATATAATATAATATAATATAATATAATATAATATAATATAATATAATATAATATAATATAATATAATATAATATAATATAATATAATATAATATAATATAATATAATATAATATAATATAATATAATACAATACAATACAATACAATACAATACAATACAATACAATACAATACAATACAATACAATATAATATAATATAATATAATATAATATAATATAATATAATATAATATAATATAATATAATATAATATAATATAATATAATATAATATAATATAATATAATATAATATAATATAATATAATATAATATAATATAATATAATATAATATAATATAATATAATATAATATAATATAATATAATATAATATAATATAATATAATATAATATAATATAATATAATATAATATAATATAATATAATATAATATAATATAATATAATATAATATAATATAATATAATATAATATAATATACACACAATATTCTATACACACACAAACACATACATATAAGAGAAAAATCAAGTACAAACTATGCTTATTGTGAAAATGTTTATTATATGATGCATCTTTACGTTATTTGTATGACATATTGAGCTTCAACGTATGCATTTTATTCATCAATAAAATAGCTGTTGCATATTAACGTTCAACGGTTGCATTCGAAGAAAGTTGTTTTTTATAAAAAAAAAATTGCCACCATGCGTTTATTAGGGGAGGGTCTCTTTATAATATATATACATATACATATTATATATATATATATATATATATATATATATATATATATATATATAGACAAAAGTTCATGTCCGGAATTCCGGACAGGAACCGCCGTCCGGACGGCGGCGTTTGGCCGCCTTCCCGGTGGAATTTTTTGATGAAATTTTCATCCAATGTTCTCCATCAAGTCTAGTTTATCCACGAAAAAATTCAGCCAAAAACTCAATCGGGAAGGTCATCAAATGATTTTTGCAAGTTAACTGGTCCGGAATATGTATTTTCCGGACCAGTTAACTTGCAAAAATCATTTGATGACCTTCCCGATTGAGTTTTTGGCTGAATTGTTTTGTGGATAAACTAGACTTGATGGAGAATATGTCATAAAAATTTCATTGAACAATTCCACCGGGAAGGAGGCCAAACGCCGCCGTCCGGACGGCGATTCCGGTCAGGAATTCCTGACCGGAAGAGTACTATATATATATATATGTATGTATGTATATATATAGGGTATATATATGTGTGTGTGTATTATATACTTCGTGTATATATATATATATATATATATATATATATATATATATATACACAAATGTTCCTGTCAGGTATACCTGACAGGAACCGCCGTCCGGCCTCTTCCTTTTGGGGGCCTTCCCGGTGGTATTTTTTGCTCAAATTTTTTTTGTATGTTCCTCATCAAGTCTAGTTCATCCATACCAAATTTCAGCAAAACATTCAATCTGGAAGGTCGTCAAATGATTTTTGCAAGTTAACTGGTCCGGAATATGTATTTTCCGGACCAGTTAACTTGCAAAAATCATTTGACGACCTTCCCGATTCAATGTTTTGCTGAAATTTGGTATGGATGAACTAGACTTGATGAGGAACATACACAAAAAATTTGAGCAAAAAATACCACCGGGAAGGCCCCCAAATGGAGGAGGCCGGACGGCGGCTCCGGTCAGGTATACCTGACCAGAAGATTACTCTATATATATATATATATATATATATATATATATATATATAGAGAGAGAGAGAGAGAGAGAGAGTTTGGATCAAATAAAAAGTGCTTCCTAGGTGAAAAATAAGAACTAATCTTGGCCATTGATGTGAAAAAATGGATGGAAAAGATCAATTTTGAGGTAGGAAACGCAGTGGCATATTTGTAATTACGGAGAACTTTTATTGAAAATAGGGAAAATATTATAACAAATGTGCATCAGCATAGTCAAAAAGTGCACACGTAGAGCACAAAAGTGCAATACGGTACAAAATAAAAAGTGCACAAGCTGAGAAATTTTTACAATCTTTTTTGACACTCATGAGTGCACATTTAATGAGTAACTATCCACTTTATAGTATAAACGTTTGCACATTTTTTGAAATCATCTCTTGTGTTTAAAGTTTATCTAATCCATCCATTCTATATATATATATATATATATATATATATATATATATATATATATATATATATATATATATATATATATATATATATATATATATATATATTTATAGAATAAAAATCATATGAGAATACCATCTTACTATCTTAGGAGAGCAATGCGAAAGATTCTGAAGCGTTGGATTTGGGTGTCGCTCATCATGTAAAACAGAAATGTCAATTTAAAAAAATTAGAAAATTTTCATTTCACCTGTGCAAACGTTTAAACGTAAATGTGCACATTTAAGTTATGCATTACTTTGACTATAAATATGCATTTTTCGTGAACAATAAAGTGCATCGTTTTGGAGCTTCCCATGCAAAGTGAGAATACATCTTGTGCATTCATTTCTAGATCTAATGGTTCAAACTGAACTAACAATGCACTAGATTTGATTAAAAATGTGGTGACAATTTCGTAAATAGACTAAAACTTTTTGCTAAGGGGAAAAGTGCAACATAAACATGTAAAAGCGCATTGCATCACAATATAATGAGCAACAAGTGCACGTACAGGTTCACACTTTGCATAGGAAGATGTCTTTTAATTTGAGTTTTCTCCTATATATATGAGAAAATTATCGAAATAGGAGTAAAATAGTTTGAAAATTCCAATATAGGATTGCCATGTTTTTATTCCCAAAATAGGAGTAATTACTGTCAAGTTTGAAAAATACCGTCATGTATAAATAAAGTATGGTACATACTGCCAAAACAAGACAGTAATTACTCTGATTTTGAGAATAAAAACATGATAGTCATATTTTGCAATATACAATTTTTTTAGTCCTATTTAGGGCAATTTCCCTGTATATATTTGTTCAAAAGAGAGTTTTATTAAATATAAAAACATAAGAGATTACAAATGTTAAAAAGATAATCGCAAAATTGGAAATAGGTATTCATTTGAATTGTCAACCAAACTGGAAATAAATTAAATCAAATAAGAGGATCAAATATATTATATACGAGTATATTATATAGGGTGCGGTTCTAGTGAGAACGATGCTTAACGTGAGAACGTGAGAACAAATACTGGTTGTTAATTAAGAGAATCAAACGGTTAATTACTTGGTTGGTGCACGATTAATTCGTGCATTGCGATACACACAAATGCATTTGGAAAACTAACATTACGGTATGTGGCTTGCATAAAGGGTGAAATTGTCAATTTTTTAGCAATCCTTTAATGTAGGAACGGTTAGAGGTTATCCACTACCTAGAAATTAGGAAAAAATAAAAGGTCAAATCATATAAAATATTTTAGTTCAAAAATTGATTTAACTTTTTAAATTATAATCTGATTTTAACAAAAACTATATCAAATTAAATAATTTTTTATAACCTTTCATATGATACCAATATGTCATATATAATTTTCTTTAAAAAAAAATGGTATAATATGTATACAATAAACCACTAGAAACATCTTCATATATCGCATGCACAAGAATATGTATCAAACACACAATTAGTAATATCTAATGCACAAGAACCGGTATCTAACACACAATACGTATAAGAAAAATTAAAACAAGTATCTTAAACACAAAATCCAATATATAATGCACAAAGAACAATATCTGACATACAACAATTAAAAACTAATTAATATCTAAAACATAAGGATTTCACACAATTTAAACTAATATATAACACACAAGAAACAATATCTAATGCACAAGAAATATTAGTGATTAGGTACATAACTAACGCACAAGAGCGGTTATCTAACACACAAGATCACGAAAAGTAAAAACTAAGTAATATCATAACAAGTATGTCATGCACAAGAACCGATATCTAACACATAAACAGAAATATGTAATGCTTATGAACAGATATTTAACACACCGCTCACTTATGTAATGCACATGAAATTGTATATATCTCACATTTTGTATATGTCAATTGTGCATTACTGAATGTGTGTTCTGCATATTAGAATAAGTGTACATTAGAATAATTTGTGCATCACTATATGTTAGTTGTGTACTATAGTCAGTTGTGTAAAAATATTATTTAGAGTTTTTGAGAAAATGGTCTTTGAAAATACAATAGTGCACAAAAGTACTTTACTTTAAAAAAAAATCATTATTAAAATGAAGACATGGCTCCCCACGTTGAAAATGTCAAACAAAAATAATGGAATGCACTAAGAATATTTCCTTTCCTAAAATGAAGCATACGTATTAATTGAAATGACGGTTACAAAACTGTCAAAATGATTTATACGAAAATGCCCTTTCATACTTATTCGATCATCTCAATACATTGTATAATTTGAATGGTTCAGATTTGTTCTCACATTCTCACGTTAAGACTCGTTCTCATTTGAACCAAAATCATATTATATATATAGGATCAAATGAGAATATTGCTTAATGTGAGAACGTGAGAACACCACATTGACTCCAATGACCTTTATTGTGCATCACGTTGGGTTAAATGCGAGTGTTCTCACGTTAAACATTGTTTTCATTGGAACTGCACCATATATATGCATGTATAGATATGCGTATGTTATATAATATATCTATAAGAAGTATGTGTAAAAACAGAAACTAAAAAGGCTTAAACTGTCGATTAATTAATACGTAGTATATGGAGGTGATATGCTTAGTAACGTACGTAATTAAGAAGCATATTAAGAATCTTTTTGGGTTAATTAGCCTGTGTTTACTTTACTTGTCTCACTCACCTAATTATATTTTTAGCAGTGAAGTAAACACCTCTTAAGTCTTTAACTAATAATGCTACATGCCTACATACGTGCAAGCCGTGCATAAATGCAGAAGCGAACATATTGTTCTTGGAATCTCCAATTGGTGTAGGCTTCTCATATACAAATACGAGTACTGACTATGTGAAGCTAGGAGATAAACTTGCCAGTATGTATATCGATCTCTCTTGCAATATATACTTCGTATATAATTATATTCGGTAGTACTATTAATCATTTATTAATCTTTTCTAGTGAATCTAATTAAAAAATTCTCTAATCTTTGTACATACGCGTTTCTACGACTATGATAATATACATACATGTATAGCAAACGATGCATACATTTTCCTGAACAATTGGTTCCAGAAGTTCCCAACTTATAGAAACCAATCCTTCTATATAGCTGGAGAGAGTTATGCAGGTACACAGTTAATTAAATTAAAATATACTAGTATGATTTAGTGTAATGATTGTACATGATTAATTTCAAATATTATACCTAGTATGATTTAATGATTTTTGAGCTGAGCATCACAGGGAAATATATACCTCAGTTGGCTGACCTCATTCTTGCAAAAAACAAGGACCCTTCTAATACTCTTCCCATTCATCTTAAAGGAATACTGGTATTAACACATACTCTCTTTGTCCTACATTATGCACAAACTTTGTTTTTAGACCTTTTAAAAATTGACTGACCTCGTTTTAACTTTTAAGGGAAACATTATATAGTTCATACAATGCAATCTAAATTTTTCCTTTAATAATCACCTTGTCCTTCAAACAAATGGTTGGTTTATATAGTGACCTATGGAGTAAATAAATAAACACACATGCACATACAAAGTACTTTTAATTTAAACAAGTTGCATAAAACAGCACTAGAAAATTAAAAGATGGACAAAATTCTTAGACAGCAATAATCCTGTTTTGATAAATGAAGCTATGATTTTCTCCTATTGAAGGAATTTTCCAACATTGTGCATTGGGATATATGAACTGACCAATTAATTATTGCTTAATTGATCTATCTAATTGATTTAGTACCTACGAACTACGTAACAACTAACAACTAAGAGCATGCATGCAGATGGGCAACCCTGAAACATCAAATTCAGAGGACTGGAGGGGTACAGTGGATTATGCTTGGAGCCATGCTATAATCTCAGATGAAACCCACAAAACAGTGAAAGATAACTGTGATTTTAATAGCTCTGATTTGTGGAGCAATAAGAATTGTGGTGATGCTTTAGATGAAATGTCTAAGCAATACGAAGAGATAAATATTTACAACCTCTATACACCCAAATGCTTAAACAATGACAATTCATCATTCCAAGTCACTTTCACGACCTTATCATCATCACCCAAGAAGGTATAGTACACATGCATACATGATACATCCAGATCGATGAACAATGTATCTATTTTTCCATATCCCATTACTTAATTTTGGAATTGAATATAGTGCTTACTAATTAAAAAACATTGCGGTTTATATACGGAGTATATTTTAGCGCATTGTTTTTCTATAATTTATATATCTGATGAATTCTTAATCGAATTCTAAACTGAAATTTTGTAAACATAATCTAAACTCCATAAAGAACATGCTCATAACATTTCATAAAAAACTCCACCGAGAACCACCTCAAATAGCGGTGGCCAGATTTGTGATTATATTTCAAGAAGTCCTGACCGAAAGATTACTCTGCATATGTATATATTAATATATTAATATCATTTTTTTCAGATGCCAACACAACGATATGGGGTCGTATTTGACATGTGTCTAAATGAACACACGACTTCTTATTACAATAGAGGAGACGTTCAGAAGGCCCTCCATGCAAGTGATGGTCTACACGTTAAGAAGTGGAGTATATGCAAGTAATAATAATTTAATTAATACACATGCATATATATCTTCTAATGACAAAAAAGAACCATTGATTTTTAAATGGACAAATACAAATGTAGTTCTAATTTTGATAAAAAAAATAGAAAAATAATAACTAAATAGACAAAAATACCCTCACCACAATTATCCATCCCCCCTTTCAAATTTATGAGAGATCAAGCGACCAACCTTCCTAGTCACACACTAGGGGTGCAAGATCGGCGGGGGGTCATTGCACGCCTAGAGGGAAGAAGGGTTATAGGCTCTAGGGGTTTGGTCACTAAAGCACTAGTGCCGTGGGTCACTAGGCTGCCCCGTTGGTGGGGGAGTGGTGGGCCGGGGGCAAGGATAGGGTAAGTAGTCACAGTACAAGTGAGGGCATTGGTGTGGGGTGGTGGGTGGGGCTGGCGGTGGTGGTGTATTTGTAAATCTCGGCTAGCTGTCCGCCTGTCCGTCACCACACTCGGAGGTCATTGGGACAGTGTCCTAATACGTCATAGAGCCCATAAAAGTCAATAAGACTTTGAAAATATTTAAAAGTCTGTATTTGAAAATTGTAATGAGTTTTAGTCTGTATTTGAAAATTGTAATGAGTTTTAGTCTGTATTTATCCCTTACTCATTCAGTTATGACCAAGTCAGACTTTGAAAATATTTAAAATTAGTACTAGTAATATTCTTGTCGAAATTCATATTATCTACTGTAAATTACTCTTACTAATCAAATATTTATTTACTTTTTCCAATACAGAGTATCTTCAATTCATTAATTAAGTTAAATAACAAGCTTAAAAACTGATCTCGCATGCATGCAGTGAGTCAGTCTTGCACAATTGGGACCAGGAGCAATCACCAAAATCTGTTCTACCCCTATATAGAAATCTCATTGCTGGAGGAATTAAAATATGGATCTACAGGTAAATACAATTTTTTTTATCATCAAAACATGCCTCTATTCATATCAAAAGATTCAGGATCATTACATCAAGCAAAGGGAAAATAAAACAGACACCAACTGAAACTCCAACAACTACGACTGTAACCCTATGGTGAGACTTTGAGACGGTCACCCCTGAGAGAGCCACACGAATCGCTAACCATGTAGTGGGCTTGACACAGCCAAAACTATTCCCATAGAACCAACCATACCCAATGACATAAAGAGAGGCAAAAAACTCAAACAAACTGTCAAACCCAACAACAAAAATGGACGCAAGAAAACAAATAACAAACAGATAAAAACTACAAGAAAAACGTCCACGAACTCTAGCACCTCGTGCATCCCATGGTGGTGGTTCAGGAGGAGGTCGTATCACTGGTACCATGCTAATTGATCCTCCATGACCTTTGGCTGCCAAAGACCACACATCAATCCTCCGTCCCTGCATAACCAAACTCATCCCTGCTCCGTGCGAACAGAGTAAGCGGATAGGCGGCGCCGATCATCTCCAAAGACGATAGAAACGCCACATCCTCGAACCTTGACCACAGCGCCGATCTCCTCAAGCCATGAGAGCAAATCTGCCCTCCTCCACCGATCTCCGCGTCTGACCTGGACTCCAGTCGAGCACCAGCGACCAATGGATAACAAAGTCGATCTTCGACAAAGTCGAAATCGGAAAAAGGTTCCAGCGGCCGACATAGTCAAAGCCCTAGAGAGAAAAACTCGTGATCGCTCTACCTTAGCCAAAAGCAGACCACTGTTCCGCGGCCAGATATGCAAACAAGAACAGCCGAACTTCGATCAATATGATCGAATTCGGAAAAAAAGCCTAGAGGCGGCTGCCCTAGGAGAAACGATCTACAGGTAAATACATTAATAACTATATGCATAACAATTCGTTTACAAATGTATAACTGATAATAAAGTAAAAACATTGGGTCAAATTAGGAGTTCTAAGAGGTCGTTTGGCAACACTGTTTTTCGGCTTATCAGACTTATCAACCAACTTTTTCACCAAACATGTAACTTTTGCTTTCGCGCGCTGAATTATGTAATAAGCAGAAAAAGTAAGTTTGGAGTTACTTTTCAGGCTATATTGGCTGAAGTTACTGTAGATGACTATTTTAGCTATTTTTACATATAATTTTTTCTTTACTTTATTAATAAAATATATTTTAAAAATAATTTTTTCTTAAATCAGCAGAATCAGCCAATATAGCCACTTCAACTAGAACTTCATAAATTTCAGCAGAATCAGCCAAATGAGCCGATTTTCGTGCTACCAAACGAGGTCTAAGTTTAGTGGATATTTTTCGGTAAAATTAATTAAAAGTGAAATGGTTCGCGTTTTCAAAGGAAACATTGGGTATTTGGGTTATATTAAGAGTTCTAAGCTAAACTTTGAGGTTTAGGCTCAAGTAAAAAATATTACCTCCGTGAAGTTCTCACTTTCCGTTTATAAATGTCCTAAAAAGAAGTTCTCATTTCTATAAAAGAAGACTACTTTTATCCCAAAAGTCACAGCTACTCTTACCTTTTATCCACTTTTCGCTTGATTTGACATAAAATAAGGATAAATTTGGAAAGTCAAACCAAATTCTACCTTACATAAATATGTGTGCAAGTAAAATCAGAAATTTCGGGACGGAGGAAATATATGTAATGTACCACATTGTATAAGCCTAATATCTATTTTTTGCTCAAAATTTGATTTCCCTTCCGAACTACTACATTGTTGACATATTTCAATTTAATTAGACTTTAGAGCACCTCATCATTATAATTTTCCAACCTCATCATGATTGTCTGAGTGCCTATTTGAAAAAGAAATGGGAGCAAAACTAATTTGGATGATCAAGTTAAATAGTAGAACTGTAGAACTAGATATTAGTATAAGATCTTGAATATTACATTACTCACATGTTCTCCTTTGACTACATTTATTAATGTATTACTAAATTATTTTTAAAATAATGTCAAATTAGTCTTATTGTACAATTTTAAAATATGATTTTTTAATTATTATTACACAATTCAGCGCGCGAAAACAAAAGTTATGTGTTTGGTGAAAAAGTTGACTGATATGCCTGATAAGCCGAAAAATAGTGTTACCAAACGGCCTCTTAAACAAAAAACACTATTCAACGTTGTCACCTTATTTCAACTCCTAGTATCAGAGATTGCTTTTTAAAAAATACGACTGATTTTATTAGTCCAACTGTGCAAAACTTACCGCTTTCGGTCATGGACTTCTGTGGCCCTATAGTGAATGGGTGAATAGAAGAGAGCCGGGAACAACGGACCTATGAGGCCATTACCCCATTCTTAAAGCAGTTTAAATATTCTTCCACTACTGAATCAAACCAAACTGAAAATGGGTAGTTTGGTTTGGTTTGTTTAAAACCAAAAAACCGTCAATCGAACCGAACACCGAACAACTTGTAGTATAGTATATGAAAATACTTTGTATTTATCTTTACTCTTCATCTTTCGGATATAATAAATACTGTAATTTAGATATGAAAATACATGTTTACCATATATCATTTTAACTCCTACACATTTCATACATTCATTATGACAACACTATGAGAAAAAACAATTTTGTGCAAAAACAAATCGTTCTTTTGTCGCACATTCTGGCCCATTGTGGCCCATTTTAATTTGTGCAACTAAATTAAAATCGTCACAAGGTTGTTGCCTATGCATTGTGGCCCATTGTACTTTATGTGATAAACCAAATATTCGTTGCCCAAAATAAACCATGTGCATAATGAAATATTCAATGCCCAAAACAATAGTTTGTGCATCACAAACCTACATTGCCCATAGAAGTATTTTGTGCAAGAAAGTTTATCAATCGTGCCATATACTATATTTGGGTGTTGCAACTCTATTTTGCAAAATACCTTTTGTGCAATAAACCTTATCAAGTGTAGCTTATAGCCTTATATTCTATTGTTTTGGCTATGCTTTCTTATATATTCCGTAGCATTTTTTATTGAAATATTTAATTGCACATGAGTCATTTTTACAACAGAAAAATTATCTTTCCTTACTCATACATACCAACACTTCGTATTACAAGATTTGTTATTTATCATTCTAACTCTCCCGTGCGCACAATTGCACACCCATTACAATGATTCAAATTCAAAGCTAAACTAATAAATAATAAAAAGTTTTAAGATAATCAAAATCATAATAATACAATTATTTTATGGTTTTGACTCATTTTGTGTCAATTTATTTACAATATTTGGAATATAAAAGATACATAATGGAGGCATCATGAACAGTGAACACAGAAGAGTTAATTAGCTAATAAAAGAAGAAAAACTATGATATGGATATATGTTGAATTTAAAATTTTGTAGAGTGACTCAACAACAACAACAACATTATCCAAGCCTCAGTCCCAAAAGATATTGGGGTCGACTAACATGAATCGATACATGATATTACCACCAAAAGGAAAAGAAAAAAAAAGATATAAAAAGATAAGCTATTATAAAAAATATAATGTAAAAAGAGATGAATATACCTAAAAATGATAAAATAAAAAGGATAAAAATAATGTTTATATATAAGGATAAAAGGATAAAAAAAAGATGATGCGAAAAGATAATACGAGATCAGTACTCCTCCACACGAAAACCTGCCCTCCACTTTGCTCTCTTCAAACCCATACCCTCATCTAACCAAAGAAGAAGCATATCACTTCTGACTCCCCTAACTCACGGCCGTTTGGGCCTTCCTCTCCCTCTCTTCCCTGCCTCTTCTCCACACATCTCAACTCGTCTGACAGGTGCATCACTCGGTCTTCTACGCACATGACCAAACCACCGTAAGCGCGACTCCCACATCTTGTCTTCAATAGGTGCTACTCCCACCCTTTGTCTGATTGTCTCATTAAGTCTCACTTTAAGTCTAATGAAAACGATACTTTATAGACTATAGAAGTACGAGTTATAACACTTGGCAGGTATAACTTAAATTAAATCTGGCTACACCTAGTTGCTACATGAAAATTTTGACATATTAATCATTCAAGCATTTCTCCCGTGGTCCTTCCTAGTATGCCCACACATCCAACACAGCATGCTCATCTCCGCCACACTCATCTTTTGAGTGTGACATTGTTTTACCGCCCAACACTCTACGACATACAGTAATGCAGGCCTAATTGATGTCCTATAAAATTTACCCTTCAATCTAGTCGGCATACCTCTATCGCATAGAAATCCTGACGCACTCTTCCACTTCATCCACCCAGTTTTGATTCTATGGGATACATCTCCATCTAACTCACCGTCCTTCTGAATTATGGAGCCCAAGTAACGGAACATTTTGCTGACCGATATCTCCTTAATTACTCTATGATAGTAATTTGAGTGATCATAATTGTGTTCGACTCTACATTATAATAACTATGTATAGTAACTTCAGTAATTTTTTTGTTCATAAATTATACATAGTATTCATCAACAATTAATTAAGTTTGATCAAAACAACACATTACACATGTACTAATGGTGATATGGATTGTCATTTGCAAAGTTAGCTAATACGATATATTTGTATTTGTTATATTTTGTACTCTACCTGTATGCAAAGATGTTTGGTGATAACAATAACAAATTACGAATAAACCGAAACTGAACCGAAACTGAAGAAAACCGAACCGTAAATCGAATTGCCCACCCCTGATTACAATCTTATAGACACCATGGCAAGTGAAAATTTGTGCCCTAACATGATAATATTTTTGACTAATTCAGTGGAGATACTAGTGGAAGACTCCCCGTATTATCTACTAGATACAGTATAGGTGCATTGGATCTTCCCATTACCAAACCATGGAGACCTTGGTTCTATGAAAATCAGGTACGTGGTAAATAATTAAATATTATAATACTACATCAATCCCGCAATTAAGTATTTAGTTCAGCTTTACGGACTCCTTTTAGATAAAATACTACGGGTACGTAATTTGGGGGTGTTTGGATCTACTTACTTATTAAAAATGTTTTTGCTCCTTTAGAAAGTACTCACTCCATCCCAAATTGTTTTGCAAAGTCAACATTTTTTGGTCAACCAATAATAAAAGTCAAACTTCCTTATTGATAATTAACTCAATTTTAAATAATTAAAATTTACATATTCAGAAACTATATTGAATTCTCTTCAAAGTTGCAAACTCGAAATTAGAATATAATTAAAAGTTGACATCTTAATTAAGTAAATAAAATGAAACTGTTTGACCAAGAAAAGTCAAATTTGCAAATCAATTTGTGACGGAGGTAGTAGAAACATATATTGGAATGTTTGAGTGAAAGTACAAAAGTACTTCTAGTGCTACAAATTGCTCATAGAAGCATTTTTGTAAAAGTTTGGAGAAACCAGCTTCTAAAGAAGCAAAATTAAAGCAAAATCAATTCCAAACACCCCTTTATTGGCATTCTAACTTCCAGGAATTTTCCATTGCTTAAAAGTATGATAGAGAAAAATAATACGGAGTAATTAATACGGAGTAATTTATTAATAAAAACAAAAATAAGAACTTAATTTTGAGACATAACTGTGAGAATTAAATTGCAAGAAAGTAGTATATACACACACTTCCTTCTTCCTTAAGCAAATAGGAAATTTTCACAAATATTGAAACAATAGTAAAAATATCAGAGAAAAGGATAAAAATGAAAAAAGTAGAATTGAAACTTGCTTGTGAAAAAAACTAAAAATTTCAATAGATTGTGGAAAAAATTACTAGGAGTGTTCAATGGTTTGGTTTTGTCAATTGTCGGTTCTCTCAGTTGGTTTTGAGAAAGGTAAGCACAAAGCACATACTCAAACTAGCTAGTTTTAGTCAGTTTTCCATTGTTTTGATTCGATTAATTTTGGTTAGTTTCGTTTTGGCATGTTTAATCATTTTTAGGCAGATTTGGTCAGTTTTCATGCTTAATCTTTAAACTGTGAATCAAACCACCTATGATATGATTGGTTTAATATCGTCAGTTTTGGTTTTCATCATCGATTCGGTCTGGATCAGTTTGGGTTTATTGATTTAATTTTTGTCCAGCCCTCCTATTTCCCACACCAAGTCTTTAATTTGTAAAGTTTGAGAGAATGAATAATGTGTGCTCACAATAGGAGTACAATATAAAGATAAAGTCTATCTAACTAACTAGAAGATAATATTATGTTTATTAATTTCAAATGGGAATATAATTATAATTTATTTTTTATCTCCAATGTGCCCCCGCAAGTTGGAGGGTCTGGGAATTGGAGAACTCCAATCTTGATGTGAAGATCATGAAATCGACGTTGTGGGAGAGGCTTAGTGAGCTGAGAGAGTCAGCTAGTTGGTCTTCAGAGCAAACATGAGAGACCAGAAGAATGTCATTGTGAAGAACTGAACATGTTCACGAATGAAGTGACAGTGTAATGCAAGATGTTTCATGCGAGAGTGAAAGACATGATTAGCACAGAGATGTGTTGCACCAACATTGTCACTGTAGATTGCTGGCTGAGTGGGGATAACAATATGTAACTCGGTCAGAAGAGATAAAATCCATCGGAGTTCGGCAGCGGTAGTAGCAACGGAACGGTAACCGGCCTCGGTAGAGGAACAAGCAATTGTGCGTTGCTTGAGAGAGCTCCATGAGATAACATTGGGACCTAGAAAATTGCAAAAGCTCCAGTAGAAGTGTAATCATCCGGATTTCTGGCTCAATCTGCATCAAATAGGCATGCAAGGAGAGAGAAAGGGAGTGGCATAATAAGAGGCTGGCCATGATCAGCCGTGTGACGAAGATAGCTTAGTACTCTTTTGGTAGCCTCCCAATGATCAGTCTTAGGCTTGTGAAGAAATTGGGAGAGCTTGTTCACTGTATAAGATAAATCTAGCCGAGTAAGGGCGAGACATTGAAGGCTGCCAACCACGGATCTGTATTCTTCTGGATTGACAAGTGGGCTGCTCGAGTGAAGACTAAGTTTAGAGGTAGCAGCAAGGGGAGTGGTCACACCATTGCATGTGGTCATCTTTGTCCGAGAGAGAAGATCCAAGATGTACCGCTGTTAAGAAAGAAGAATACCTTGAGGATGCTTGATAACCTCAACGCCAAGGAAAAAAGAGAGAACACCAAGATCTTTGAGAAAAAACATGTGGCCATGATTAGTGATCAATGCTTCAACAAAATCAGTGGAGCTTCCAGTAATAACAATGTCAACAACATAGACCAGAATGTAAATGATATGATTATCATGATGATAAACAAATAAAGATGTATCAACTTTGGAATTAATAAAACCAAGCCGAAGAAAGTAGTGCTTGAGTTCTTGATACCAAGCTCGAGGTGCCTGTTTGAGACCATACAAAGCCTTGTGAAGGCGACATATATGATTAGGCTTTGTAGGATCAACAAACTCGGGGGGGGGGGGGGGGGGTGAAGCATAAAAACTTCATCATAGAGATGACCTTGCAAAAAAAGCATTGCTAACATCAACTCCAGGCCGTTGATGAAAACCTTTGGCGACCAACCGGGCTTTGTACATGTCAATAACACCATTAGATAACCGTTCAGTACGAAAGACCCATTTACACCCAACAGTATTTTCCCGGCCAGTACGAGGAACCAACGTCCAAGTGCCATTTTTAATGAGTGCTTTGAATTCCTCGGACATATCATGTCGCCAATTAGGATCAAATAGAGCTTCCTTAAAGTACTAGGTTCAGGCGACACATGCAGGAGAAAGAGTAGAGTTGAGGATAAATTTGGTGACGATAAATATTATTCATAGACCGGGTGACCATGCAACGTGGGGGGAGACTCGATAGGTGTGGTGGAATTGTCGGGAGAAGTGTTGAGTGAAGATGAGATGGGAGTAAGTTGACGTTGCATGGGAGTTGACTCATGCATGGGAGATATATTTGAGGGAGTGGGAATGTCTGACGTATTGGAGAATTGGGTTGGAGAATTATTGTTGAGAAAATTATTAGTGGGGGAATAATTATGAGGGGATAAAGTGGATGGGTTAGTGTGTTGAGAGTCGACCGGATTTCATGGCCGGGAGAGATGTTCTAGTTGGGGGAGGATTATCTGATAAGGAATTAATTGGGGAAGAGTTAGTTGAGGATAAAGTAGTGGACCAATTATTTGGTGTGAGGGAGGTGCATTCTTTTGATTTATGGGACGGAAGTGGGGATTTAGAAAATAATGTGGGGGGTGGTCCATGGGGTTATTGGAGGAGAGGTAGGATTTTTTGTGAAGGTGGGATAAGGAAATATGTTCTCAACAAATATGACATAGGGAGAGACATATATATGAGATTTATTAGGATCATAACAAAAATAAGTACTTTGACTAAGAGAGTAGCCAAGAAAAATACACGAAACAGAGCGGGATTGGAGTTTATGTCGGGTATTTTCAAGCAGTAGGCGAAAGGCTTTGAATGTGGAACTGACATCCGATTTATGCTTCAGAGGATAAAACTAGATGTATTTGGTAAAGTGGTCAATAAAAATGACATAATATTTAAAGTTATCAAACGAGACAGCATGAGAGGCCCAAACATCAGAAATAATTATTTCTAATGGTTGGGAAGATTTTATTAATGAAAAATGAAATGAAGTTTGTGACCTTTTTTATGGATAAACTGTAAATATATACTCCCTCCGTCCCAATTTGATGGTCTCATATTTCCTTTCTGGGCCGTCCCAAATTGATAGTCCCATTTCCCTTTTTGGAAAGAAAGATGTGGTCCACATTATTTCACCTTTTTCTACTCAAATCTCAACCATAACTTTTACCTTTTCAACCACTTCCTTAATCTTTGAGCCCAAAAGAAATGAGATTCATTTTGGGACGGAGCTATTATATCCAAAGTGTTTATGTACATCTGTACAATAGCAAAAACATCTATGGGTCATCCCAAGAAAGGATACCCTGTCACCTCAAAACCCCATCTGGCTACATATACATGCTAGCCATCACAAAAAAGGTGACAAAACAAAAAAAAATCAGAATGTTATCCTATCAATCGGATACATAGAATAAAGCACTTTATACACCATAAACTTGATATGTTTGGCCATATCCAACACCGTAGTCTTGGCCTTCTCAAAACAAAGCATATTCCTCATACGCCATATCCAATAAACAGTGTAGCAAAAGGAGAGCCTCACGGCCTTGGCTTTAGCATGTGCTCCATTATGCTCCTTTTTAATCCATTCGACTACACTTGGAAGTGTTGTCATCTATCTCAAGAGTCCAAGCCAATCCCGTACCAAGTTCCAAAACTGTCCTGTTAATGTACCCTCAAAATATAGGTGTGACACCGTTTCTGGGCCACCCTTACAAAAATGACAAACATTAATCATATCAGTAAACCCCAAACTGTCATACATGGCTAACCTTCCCCGGAAAGCAAGTCAAGTAGTAAAAGAGAATTTGGGGGAATATAGCTTTTCCAAACAAAGGACATTCAAGGGTCGATGTTACCTTTGGTTCTAAGCAAATCATATATTTTAGAAGAGGAAAATTTCCCATTTTTGGAGAACTTTCCAAGGTAAGTCACAACCAAGTCTAATGATGTGAACTTGGATACAATCAAGTCCCGGATAGTCAAAAGTTTCTTCATAAGACGAGAGTCCCTAGTGTGTGGAACAAAAGTCCACACATCCCTCCCTTGAAGATAAACCCCATGAACCCACTTAACCCATAATGAGTCTTGTATGGAATGAATGTTCCAAAGAGTATGAGATAGTAAGGCATTATTCCACACCTTAGTGTCTCTAATACCCAAACCCCCCTCATCTTTTGGTAAGCAAACATCATTCCATGCAACCTTTGCATGTTTTCCCCCCAAAGGAAAAGTCTACAAATTAAAGAGAGGTAATCCTATCAAGGATAGCCCTCGACATAGGGAAAATACATAGCCAAACAGATTGAACACCTTGCATAACAGAGCTAATCAAATCAACCTTTCCAGCATAAGAAAGAGTTTTGGAATTCCACGCATATAAATAATCTGTAAACGTGTCAATCAAAGGAGAGAATTGAACTACAGATATGTTTAAAGGAGCATGTGGAATACCCAAATATTTAACCGGAAAGGATCCTTGTTGAAAGTCTACCCTTTGCAAAATATAAGGAATTCTACTTTCCACATTTCCACCTAAAAAGATATTAGACTTATCATGATTAACTAGAAGGCCAGAAACCAGCCCATAGTCCGTTAAAGCATCCACTAATATCTTGATAGATGAGTAGTTTCCTTTAGAGAAACGAATCAAATCATCTGCATAAGCCAAATGTGTTATTTTAAGCTTAGAGCATAAAGGATGATAATGGAAAGTAGGATTTGAACTCCTAGTTTCTATCATCCTTGAGAAATACTCTAAGCATAGCACAAACAACAATGGAGACATAGGGTCCCCCTGTCTTAGACCCCTCTTTCCTTCAAACCATCCATGGAGGGATCCATTGATGGATATAGAGAAAGAAGAAGTTGAAACACGCTCCATGATCCACTTAACAAATAAAACAGGAATGCCAATATCCAGTAACACTTTTTCAAGGAAGTCCCATGAGACAGTATCATAAGCTTTCTTAAGATCAATTTTACTCATACATCTAGGTGAGGGTATTTTCCTAGAGTATCCCCTCACTAACTCCTGTGCTAATTAAGAAGGTGTTGTCACACATCAATCTTCCATCAACAAAAGCCCCGTGATCCATGTGAAGGGTTGATAACACTAGAGAGACAAGGACCTAGATGGGATGAAAGCATCTTAGTAATGATCTTATAAGTCACATTTGTACATGATATAGGCCTAAAATCTGAAACAGTGGGAGAGTGAGTTGTCTTAGGGATAAGTGCAACCACAGTATGGTTAACCTGTTTAAGCATAGTTCCTGCCACGAAGAACTCCCTCACGGCATCACAAACATCTTCCCCAACCTTACTCCAATTAGCTTTGAAGAAAGCTGACGAATATCCATCCGGACCAGGTGCTTTATCATTACCAATATCAAACAAGGCTTGTTTAATTTCCAAATCAGTGACATGACTAGTAAAGTCAAAAACAAGTGATTGATCTAAGGTTTTACCTGATAAGATTACCCCCGGATCATACCCCACTATTGATACCTTTGTACTAAATAAACCTTTAAAGAAAGCTATAAACTCATTTGCTACATGGTCCGTGGATTTGGTAAGACTTCCATCTTCCAATCTCAAAGAAGCAATAGAGTTTTGAGCATTCTTTTTTTTTTTTTTACAATAGAATGGAAATATTTAGTACACCTATCCGATTGTAAGATATGGACAGCCTTAGCCTCTTGTTTAAGGTAGGCCTCCCCGGTTTCCTTCAAAAAAAAGTGCTCTCTTCTTTGCAACCACCATTTCTACTCTTAGAGCATCATCTCAAGGAGACAAGAGGGCTAATTGATAGATTCTCTTGTACTCCTTTTTGGATTCCTTTGCCCTAGCCGAGATGTGGCTAAATTCATCCTTATTGAGTTGTTTAAGGGGTTGTTTAAGTAGCTTAACTTTCTGGGCAAACCTAAACTGAGCCGTACCAACAACATTCCTAGTCCACACACTCTATAAGATATCATGAAAGCGTTCATGTTTTAGCCACATGTTAAAGAACTTGAAAGGTTTGGACCCTCCATTGATCACGGACCCAATGGTTACAAGAGATGCCACATGATCAAACTCACATTCCATTTCAAAGAAATGACCCCTATATGTTACATTTTGCAAACTCCAAAAAGAATTGATAAGAACTCTATCCAATTTAGCCCAAGTTGCACCCCTATGCCAAGTAAAACGTTTGCCGGTTGAAGGAGCATCTATGAGACTAGAATCCATTTTCATATCGTTTAGATGTTTCATTGCATAAGCCGAGGGAGGGGTTGAGCCACTCCTCTCACTTGGAGAGACTACACAATTAAAACCACCCAAAGCCACCCAAGGAGCTAAGATATTTGAGCTTAACCTGGATACATGTTCCCAAAGTTCTCTTCTTTGTACAACCGTGTATAAAGCATAAATAAATGTGACATAAAATGGTAGTTGTGTAGTTTTACATGTGAACCTAACATGAATATGTTGTTTATTCACTTGTAAAACTACACCATCTACAAAGTTAGGATCCCATATGATGGCCATACGTCCCCCACTCATTTTGTCAAAGTTAGTAATGGACATCCAATCTTTAAACCTAAAATTCACAAAATTATCAAAAGTGGTAGAAGACATTATAGTTTCTAATAATAAAAAGATACGTACCTTATTCACCCTCACAAAAGTAGCTATAGTATTTTGTTTTAAGGCTTGGTTAAGCCCCCTTACATTCCAAAAGGCTATAAACATTAACCTTGTTTGGTCCCACCCCCTTTCCTTTTGTAAGGCCTATTCTCCTCTCTTTGTCTTTGTACCCATTCCCTATAGCTTTCACAACCCTTATACCTATTGATGAATAAAGGATAAACATTATTCATAAACTGAGAGGAGAACTCATACCTATCCTCCGTATGTGTAACCCCTGGGAGAGAGTCAAAGCATGATGAAGTAAAGGTGAGTCCCATCCTTGAAGGGTTCCATTCAATAGATAAATAGTTGTCAAGCCTTGTCATCATTTCTTTCACATCCCCTCCATGTATGAAGTGAATGCTATGTCCCCCATCCTCCTCAAACTCAATCTTGGTAATCACATCATCCATGTAGGCCTCTCTAATGTCATCATCCACACAGGTTACTCCTCTTTTGATCCTCCTCAAGTCCAAAACCTTGCTTCCATTGCCCATAGGATGTCCATCTTCATAGTATCTAACAAGATAGTGTCTATAGACACGACTTATGAACTCGGTTGAGAAGGTATAGTGCTTCTTATGTCTTCTCACACCGGGTAAGCTAAGAAAACAAACCTTAGTAAACCATACTCGGCGAACCATATCACTCACCACCTTGAGTTGGTGGTTAAGCCGAATGATAGGCTCCTTGAGGGTTAGAATGTGTTTCACCTCAATCTTTGGTATTAGAACCTCATCCACCATCATGGATACAATGACCTCATCATCAAATATATCTTTAAATCCCCTTATGGTTCTTATGGTTCTTGCCTCCTCATCTTTACCTTGCTCTTCATGTGTAGCATATGAAACCTCACCCTCTCCCTTTGTAGGCATCTTTTTCTTTATCATCACCTTTGTCTTCTTTAATCTTTTTAACCCCAAGAATGGATGATACTCTTTCCTCTTATTTGTGGCCTTTGGTATGGCCGCGACAATAGATTGTGTCGTAGCATTAGTTGCCTCCGCATGGTCCACCACGGCTTTAGATAATGCGCGACATTAGAAACCTCTTCTTTGTGTACCACGGTCTTAATTAGATGAGGTTGTCTTTGTTGTTGTCTCAATTAACCCTTCCTTACCCACTACTTTGGTTTTTTTTTTGTTTCTACTCCTCCTCTATAGCCACCTTCTTTGCCTCCCTCTCTTTTGCTTCTAAATTCGCAATGATTTTGCAAGTAAAAGCATGATGCCCATATGCCTTACAATGGAAGCAATAGTTAGGAAAGTTAAGGTCTCATAGATAACCTTTTGTGTATGGAACTTGTGGTTGGGCATCTTGACCTTAAGCCATAGGGGTGGAGGTTTAGAAGCATCCACCTCAATGAGCACCCTAGCAAAGTTGGATCTAGCCTTCTCTTGAGTAATTCTATCGGTTGTCAAAGGAACACCAACTCTAGAAGCAATCTAACTTATGATTTCCTCATCCCACACTTGCATAGGTAAGAAAGGAAACTTTACCCAAATAGGAACCTTTAGGAATTCTTCACAATCAGATGAAAAAGAATCCGAGAGAGTCTTTAGGTATAATGACTTTCCAAACAAAGAATATGGGCCTTCCATCAAGACCTTAGACCTTGCTTCCTCACTCTTGAACTTGAAAATCACCCATCCTCTATCATGTTGCCTAACATGGCATTGAACTCCCCATTTGGCAACCATGTCATGAATAAGTTTTATACTGGGGAATCTACCGGCAAAATAACCCACCAAACAAAACCCCTCAAAGCTCAACAGTAGAGGGCATGATTCCCTTAGATAGGTCCACATAGTCCCCCACTGGTTCTATGTATTTCAACTTCAACTTCCTTAGTTCTCTATTATCTTTGAAGAGTGAAGTCCATTTGGGAACCCCCGACTTAAACTTTAGAGGTTCAAGGTTAGGAACCTCTTGGGATGTAGTTTCCATGTCCATAGATTCAACATGTTCACCACTTTTTTCACCCTCCATTAGAGGTTTAAGATAAGGATCCTCTTTAGACTTTGGTGAGTCCCCCCCCCCTTCTCGTTTCAATGATGGATATATCATTAGACTTCTCTTCATTCACCTCTTCCTCAATCAAAGGTGTAGAACCACCTTCCTCAATTTCCCCTTCTTCATTGATAGTCTTCAAGCTAAACTCCTCCCCAATTGTCTCAACATTTGTTTCACTTTCCAAGGTGATAGTATCCTCCTCCTTGGTAGAATCTTCCTCCATACCCGAAGGTACATAATCCACATCCAAGCTTGAAGATGTCTCTTCCATGGCTAGTGCATTGTCCACAGATTCACCCTCCAATTCTTTCCCTAAGGCCTTGTTCTTAAGCCTTAAAGAAAACTTAGTAGCTTGTGGAATACCCTTGAGTTTACTACTTTTTACCACACCTCTTCCCATTGTTGAAGATGATGAATAGTAAACTCAAAATGAAAAGTGCTCGGATTTGGATGATAAAACCGCCTAGAGGTTCGCCTAGGGTAGGCGACCCCCAACCATGTCTCAAAAACCTTCCCCAAGCAAAGGATTCGTGTAGATCTTCCAAATACAAAAAGTCAACTGTGAATAGTGTTCTTGAAGTTCTTACATGGATTGTTGTACGGCCGCAATGGATGATCCTCAAACTTGAGATATACGTTTCCCAAGAGTAGTAGAGCTCATCCAAAGAAATATTGATGATCCAACGAGCTGTTTGTGAGCAATGAACAAAAACTTCTACTTGTTAATAGTAGAACTCTGTAGGATGTTTGGGTTGTTTGTGGTGAAGGAGGAAGGATATCAAAGATATTACTCAACCAAGAGGATGGAGGGGTAATATGGTGGATATCCTAGCCCCGGTGTGGCGGTGGAGGTGGACGGTGGTGGAGGTGGTGGACGGAGAGAAAGAATCAGATATAAACCGTTGGGGGTTATTCCTAGAAAGAGATGTTCTCAACTTTCCCTATCTTATCTTATTGAGCTCTGAAGTTTGTGACTTTTATTACATTTACAGGAGTCACAATTAAAATCTGTGCGAGATACACATTTTATTTGTAAGGGAAACTTGGATAACATATGACAAAAATAATTGATGTAGACGGGTGACCAAAACGGGAATGCCACTGTGGAGAGGACACTGTAATAGTAGAGTAGGATTGAATGGGAGAAGTAGGCCATTCATATAATTCACTGTTCAAAAAATCGGCCAAGGCAGACCGATTAATCGGCCTAGGCGGCCCTAACCGTAGAGGCCTAGTCGGCCAAAAAATCGGTCTAGTCGGCCAAAAAATCGGCCTAGTAGGCCGCCTAGGAACTAGGCGTCCCTTAACCGCCCGACTAACGTCTGATCTTGTAGGAGGGGTGCCCCTTTGAGTAGATCCTTGACACAAAAAGAAGATGATGAGAACTCCATAGGGGCATTATTTTGAAAACAAAATTGAGACACAAATATAAGATTATTATGGATATTAGGAACACATAAGAGATTTTTTAAATGAAAGGAACGAGTTGGAGAGGATAGAGTGCCTGGACCAGTAAAATTTATAGGAAGACTACTACCATTACCCACAATGACTTCATCAGTGCTCGGATAAGGAACATGCATGGACAAATTTTCAAGATTTGAAGTGAGATGATGGGTGGCCCCACTATAACAAATCTATGGAGAGGAAGGAGCCAGGCCTGGTAATCCACTGCCCGTAACATTTTGAGCCTATAGGGCGGACCAAGATGGTCTCAGTGAGGGTTGCCAGGGAGAAGGTGATGTCAGCCATTCGGGTGAAAGAGAAGATAGTGCCAGTCATGTTGGTGAAGAGGAGCCCGACGCAGCAGTGAGGCGAAAGAGAAGGCAGTTCCGAGCAGAATGGCCTTGAGTGCGGCATGCCTGACATGTATCAACGTAAAGTTTGGAGGGAGTGCCGGAAGGATGACGCCCAGAGGGACAAGCACGACCTTTTGAAAAAGTGGGACGGCCCCCACGTCCACGAGATTCAAAAGCAGTGGGGCCGCGATAAACGTTAGCCGTGATAGGAGTGGGAGAGGACTCGAATCCTTGAAGCAGTTTTAGTTCACGATTAATGAGCTTTTCATGAAGCTCAGTAAAAGTGACACTTGTCTCACGTCCTTCAACATCATCAATTATGGGCTTATATCTTTCATCAAGGCCATTAAAAATAGTTTCAATGAAATCTTCATGATCAATGGGTTTGCCCAGGAGAGCTAATTAATCAGCGACAGTTTTAAGAAAGTGCATGTACACGCTAACAGTTTTAGAGCCCATAAGAGGTGTTTACTTCGCTGTTAAAGTCACAATTAGGTTAGTAAGACAGGGGAAGTAAACACGCACACTACTTAAAAAGCCGCTTACTAACCGAAAGAGGTGCTTAAAGTGCCGCTTACTAAGCATACCACCCCCATGCATTAATTAAGTGGCACTTTAAGGTTTTTAGTTTCCGAATTTACCCCTTGCCCTTACCCTATTGTTGCCCCTCTACCCCCTACCCCACCCCGCCCTACCCTACTACCCCAACCCTGATCCCAACTACTCGTACCTTACCCCTTACCCCAACCCTACTCGGCCCCACCCCAATCCCGACCCCACCAACCACCGTCCTACCCTACCATACACTGACCCCACCCTACCCCTACCCCCACCTTACCCTATCCTACCTTACCCTGACCCCACCCCTACCCTAGTCATACCTCTTAACCCTACCCTATCCCAACCCGAACCTACCCCCACTCTTAGCCCTTACCACCCTACCCCAACCCCTTACCACATGCCCTTACCTCGGCCCCAACCCGATCCCGACCCCACCCTACCGCCACACCCACCCCACCTGACCCTGACCCACCCTACCCTACATTACCCCGAACCCCACCCCACCTTAAGCCCTACCCTACCCTACCTTACCTTACCTTACCTTACCCTGACCCCACCCTACCCAACCTTACCCCGACCCCCAACCTTTACCCCTAACCACGACCTTTCCCCACTCACTCCCTACCACTTGCCCCTACCGCGGCCCCATCCCGACCCCACCCTACCGCCATCCTACCCCCACCCCTCTATCGTGTAGGGTAAAAGTCAAGGGTGCAAAATTGGGGATAGGGTGTAGGGTAGGGTAGGGTAGGGTAGGGTACGCGGGGGTATAAGGCGGGGGCAGGGGTTAGGGGTATGAGTACACGTACGAGGCGACCCCACATATTATATTATATACTTGTGTTCATGAATGTTTGTATGTCAATATATGTATAGGGTTATTTTGGACATTTTAATGCTAAACGGTATTTTAAACCCTTTGAAGTAAACACAATCTTACAACATTGCTTATTTTATGCGGCGCTTATTAACGCGAGTCTTTATAAACACCGTTTAGTAACCCGTGAAGTAAACATGTCCTTAGAGTATTTCCGAATTTGGGACTTCAGTTGTTTGATATGGCCATGAGAGGGCTGGGCATACACCGAAGAGAGTGTATCCCAGACATCTTTAGTAGTGTTTGCCCGAGTGATAAGAGAAACAACATAAGATGTATGAGTAGAGCACCAGAAATAAGTTTGTCTTGGCGGATCCAGGAGGCATGAGCGGGATTGGGATTGGTGGCACCGTTAGTCGTGATTGTCGCAGGAGGACAGAGATGAGAGCCGTCCAAAAAACCTTCAAGGTTGTAGCCGGTGAGAATAAATTGCTTGTAGCTTTCAGGAAATGTAGTTGGTTGGAGCAAGTTTGATGACATTGCCAAGAATGATGGAGATAAGAGGTTTATGAGGTTCTAAGGTGTTGGGAATGTGGAGATTGGAAGAGATTTGATCAGAAGTGATATCGGCTTCATTTGTGGGTTGCGGCTGTGGAGAAGCCATGGGAACGAAGAACACACGGAAAAAAATTAGTACTATTGGATCAAAGGCTGTGATACCATGTAAAGTTTGAGAGAATGAATAATGTGTATTCACAAATACCATTGGAGATATACATGGGTATATATAGGAATAATATAAAGAGATAAAGTCTATCTAACCAACTAAGCTAGAAGATAATATTACATTTATTAATTACACATGGGAATATAGTTATAATTTATGATTTATCTCTAATAGTCTTGACATTGATCAAATAATAAAAACTTACTTTATTAAGATACATCTCATTTACACATTTATTTAACGAAAAGATCAGAAAATCAGTCTTTATGCTAAAATGAGCATCCATACATGTTGCACCTCACACATTTAGAATTGAGTTTATGCAAATTTATATTTTGTGAAATGATATAGAATGACATTTGTTTAATTTACAACTATTTTATTTGTTGTCTACGTTTCTAATTTTTTTTATTAGGAGCCTGATTGATAACCCATATTTTCATCTTATCAACTTTAATTAGCACCAAACTTTTTTGACCAAACACGCAACACACCTTAAATTGTCCAATAATCAAACAAGTAAGGTTTAATTGTACAATAACTTTTGAGAAATCGATTAAGCTAATTTTATCTTTACTAAATGGGGTTCTTAATCTTTAGATATAGATTATAACACATCATACATATGAATTGGATAATTATCACAGATTGGACAAATGGATTTTCGTCAATTCGTTGCTTGTTTTAATTCTACATTATGACTAAGGAAATTAATTACACTAGTTCATTAAATTCAATTTTTGGGAGCTCTAGGTCAAGTTTAAACTTTCGCGAAAAAATTGGTGTAATCTTAAGCACTACTTAATATTTGATGATAAGCAAACGAAACCAACGTCTTCATAAAATTATTGTGATTAATTAAAAAATAATGGTTTATATATGACTAAACTAGATCAGAGATGGTGGATAAAAGTACTTCGTAAATTGTCACTATTAATGGCTATGATCGTTAATTACAAGAATATCTCCGATCAATTAATTGTAAAAGACTAAATTTGAATTGTTGAATTCAGGTAAGTGGATGGGTTCAAGAGTATAAAGGGTTGACATTTACGACATTAAGAGGAGCTGGACTTGATGCGGCAACCTTTAAACCCGCCGAGTCACTCATCTTGTTCTCCTCTTTCATTTCTGGAAGTCCTCTTCCGCTCCAGCGCTATTAATACATATACTCATGTGTTTTCAATGTCAATACCTTTTTTGACCTTGAATCATACTCCATACATAGTACGTAGTATACAAATAATGACTCCTCGTGTTTAACTCGTTAATTTTACTGGGGATTTGTTACTTGACGCTTATACACTTGCAAGTTTGGTCAGATTTTCAATATAAAAGAAAATCGTAAATTAACATATGCGTAACGTCGTATTTCCTCAATATTCTTTATCCAAAAGTAATTCAGTACACCCCATTTTTTATTCTCATTCCAACTAAACCCAATCAAATATATATAGGAGGAAAATATTTCTTTCTAAGACATTTATAGAACTAAAATAATTTGCATAGTTTGAAATTACCTTTTTAGTTAAAATAATATTTCTGAACTATAAATAATTGACTACTCCATATAGGTGCAAAATATATCTTTCCAAAAGTAACATGTTTGGTTAAAAACATTTGGGAAAATGAAAACTAATTATTCAACCTTTTAGCGGTCTTCTTACAATAGTCTCAATTTTTCGTTATTCATGAATACTCCAACCTTTGCACCTCATCTTCATTCACTGGTCCCTGACCGGTTGATGACCTGCTATTCTAAGTTGTTTTCTTATCTTTGCAAACCATTATACCATAAATCTCACCTTTTACAAAGATAATATTTTGCAAAGATAAGAAAATAACTTGGAATAGCGGGTCATTAACCGGTCAGGGACCAGCGAATGAAGATGGGGTGCAAAGGTTGGATTATTCTTGAATAACGAAAAGGTGAGACTATTGTAAGAAAACTGCTAAAAAGTTGGATAGGTGAGACTGTTGTAAGAAAACTGCTAAAAGGTTGGATTAAAACATTTTCATTTTCTCAAAACATTTTTAGAGGATTTAAATAATCACATCTCCACGTAGAAGTAAAAATACCACTTCCAAAATACCACATTCTAAAGCACTACCTTTCAAAGTTCGATATTCCAAAATATCACATCTAAAATACTTCGTATATTTTATAGTGAAGAGGACATTTACCAACTTTAAATAATGATCATCTCCATACGCGAGTAACACATCACTTAAAAAATATTAATTTACAAAAATAGCTCTTCCCAGTTATCATTTGACATGTGTCAATACTATCATAAATTAATTTTTCTGTATATTCTTCATATTTAGCATTTATATGTATCAAGTGCATAAGATACAAATCATCTCATGCAGTGGCGGATCTTGCAAATAGATTTTGGGTGTTCAAAATTATTTTACTACTAAAACATTACATAAAAAATTATTAAATAAATTTTTATCATGTATTTTTGTATTCTATTTTTAAAATTTTGGGTGTTCACATGAACACCCCTGCACAAAATAGATCCGCCCCTGATCTTATATGTGTGCAATGTTTATAAGCATTTAAAAGGACAAAACAAAAACTTTTCAACTTCCTAAATTGAGCACATACAAACATAAAAGAAACCGTGTTCTACTTCTTACTATTTATAAATGGTAGATTAATTCTATGGTATCTATAAGGTACTTTGCCTTTGTTCATATAGACCAATGAGAATGTTGTAGTTGAATTATTTAAATCTAAATTAAAAATGATATGATGATTTCGACCAATCAAGTGAATAATAGGTACGGTATCCCATTTTTAAATGGGTACCGAACTTGTCATATTTACAAATACATAGCCATTATCATTATTTCATTACCTTTGCATTGCACACAATTTTATGAGTAGAGTCAAGTTAAAATATAATGTCATATATAATTTCATAACACATACTCCCTCCGTCCCCGAAATAAGTTCCCCATTTGACTTTCACACACTTTTATGCAAGTAAACTTATCAGGGGTAAATTTTACTGTTTTGACACTGTTTGACACTGTTTGGCACTGTTTTGATGTAGATAACTTTCCATTTTAGGAAATAGGAACTTAAATTAGGGACATCCAAATAAGGAAAGTGAGAACTTCTTTCGGGGACGGAGGGAGTATAGAATTGTGACTCCGCGAGCTTTACATTCAATAATTATTAGTCTATGATTCAATAAAAACAAATATTTATTTTAAAAATAGTAATTTTTTATACTCTTTTTAGTATTACATGCTAAGAATATTTTCATATAGACTGAAATTTCTTGAACTAATCAGGTCTTTGTAAGTCGGGTTTGGCCTACTTACTTATGATCTTCACTGCTATGTTTATGTTCTATTTGATCTTCTTGAAAAATCTTAATTGATGTCATATTTGCATCTACAAATTCTTATAAGTTATTATTAAAAACTCTAAGTGACTATGTTCATAAAAAAGTACTCCGTAATAAATAAATCTCTTAAACTATTCTTGCTTCTACACATTTTTCAAAGTGTTGTTAAAATAAGTTTAACATTTACATACTACACTCTAAAATAATCCCTATCAAAGTGTTTTTAACAATTCTTTTGCATAATATAATCTATGGAGTAGAAGTGAGTTGATATTAAAAATATCATCCACCTCCAGACACTTTTAAATTTGCTACTATTCCTAATTACAAATAAATACGCAGTGGTAAAGAGAAAAGATTAAAATACACTCTCTTACTATTACAAATTCATCACTTGAAATCATACATTAAAGACCATTATATAGGTGTGTTTAATTACTTTGAAAACACAATCATTTCAGTCATTTAACGTACTATCGGAGGTCATTTTTTTAAAAAATATAAGACAATGACAAATTTTATGAAAGTTATAAAAATTAACATACATAGAAATAGACGTACAAACGATAGTAAAAATATCAAAATAGACAAATAATTTAAAAACATTAAAATTAAATAAAAAATAAAAAGTGAATTGAATTGTATGAACCATGCGGTACACAGAATGATAGATGTTTAAATCTTTTCTGAAAATTATAGGAGAATTGAATTGTATGTGAATTCATTAAACATAGTTTAAACGAATCCAATTGCCTATAGATACATCTTTCAAAATCAGTCAAAATACATAGAACTAACCCGTTTCATGGTGAGTTAGAGTTATCAAGTATGGTACTAAACAAACTTAACGTGACTGATGAAAATGTAAAATGGTAATCAATTTCATTTCAAAGCTACACTACAACAGCTAGGTAACACTTTTTAACTATTATTTTATGTTAGTTAAAAAAAACTATTATTTTATGTACTAATTTTTGATAAATTTTACATAATAGAAGCGTTGGAAAGAAGCCTTCGATAGTTGTCAATTTCAAGGGCGTAGAGAAGCAATTTAGTGCTGAGGAGATATCTTCAATGATCCACCAAAAGATGAAGAGTATTGCAGAGGCTTACCTAGACATGCAAGTCAAGAAAGCTGTCATCATGGTTCCTGCTTACTTCAATGATGTCCATCGTCAATCAACAAAAGATGTTGGTCTCATTGCTGGACTTAATGTTCTTCGTATCATCAATGAGCCCACTGCTGCTGCATTTTCCTATGGCCTTGACAAGAAAGAATCTCGAAGTGCTGATTATGTTCTAAAGAACATTCTGGATTTTTATCTTGGTGGTGGGACTTTTGATGTCTCTATTGTCACAATGGAGAGAATGTGTGTGAAGTTAAAGCTGTGAATGGGGACACTCGCATGGGAGGAGTTGATTTCACTAACAGAATGGTGAGCCACTTTGTAGCAGAGTTTGAGAGGAAACACCAGAAAGATATCAGTAGTAATCCCAGGGCTCTTGCGCGACTTAGAATAGCCTGTGAAAGGGCCAAGAGAGTCTTGTCCTCAGCTTCTGAAACGTCAATTGACATCGAGTGTCTGCTTGATGGTATTGACTTCTCTTCGAGAAAATGAATTTAGATATCTTCCAAGATTGTATGTTGTTTGTGGAGAAGTGTTTAAAGCTAAGGATGCCAAAATGGAGAAAGGTGATGTAGATGATATTGTACTTATGGGTGGGTCTACTCAGATCCCAAAGGTTCACGAATTGTTACAGGACTTCTTCGATGAAAAGAAGCTATGCAAAAATATAAACCCGGATGAGGCAGTTGCCTATGGAGCTGCTTTTCATGTTGCATCGCTGACTGGCGCTTTCCTGGGTAAGGGCAAGGATGTTGTGCTTGTGGACGTTGCTCCTTTATCTCTTGGTGTTGAGGTGCATGGTGGCGGAATGTCTGTTGTGATCCCAAGGAATACCATCATTCCTACGAAAATGACACGTTACAACTACACGACTGTTTTTGACAACCAAACCTGTATTCGGATCTCAGTGTACGAGGGAGAGATGCCTGTTGCAAAAGAAAACAACTTTTTGGGTGAATTTAAGCTCTGTGGCATTCCGCCAGCCCCTGTAGGTGTTGCTAAGGTTAATGAATATTTCGAGATCGATGCCAATGGCATATTGACTGTGACTGCTGAACTAGTTGGCAGTAACAACAGGGACCAAATAACTATAACCAATCACACCGGGAGGTTGTCAAAGGAGGAAATCGATAGGATGGTTAAGGAGGCAAGGGATTACATTGCTCAAGATGAGGAGCGCAAGAAGGTAGTTGAGGGGAAAAAATGCTTTGGAGAAATACATTCACCATGCTAGGGGTTGTGGAAGGAGGGCTCGGACGGAGGCCGCCAAAATGAGTTTGAGAAATGCGATTAAGAAGACAATTCAATGTCTGGAGTGGAATTACCTGCTTAATGATGCTGCCAAGTTTGAGGAGAAAAGGAATGAGCTTGAGTTCATATGTGAGTCAGCCATTTCAAAGATGCAGAATTAGCAAAGAAATGACACAGTTGTCAAGATTGAGATAATTGACATATCGGACTAGCAAAGTCTGATGAGTCTTGTTTTATTTTGAAACTTCCTATGTCCCTAACCTTTTGGTATTGTAGTATGCTGATACAGTGTCCACTATTTCATGAATTAGTGTTGCATTTTTAGTTTTTAATTGCTCTAGTGTGACACAAAAGTTTCTTTACAGTCTAAGTAACATACAGGCTAGTATGGCATTAGGTATAGTTTCTTTAATTAGGATACTTTAGGGCAGATGTTTTGTGATTAATTACGTGGTTCAATGATCTTGATAATAGCTACTTATTAACTTTTTCCTTGAGAATTTAACAATTTATCAAAAAGAATTTCACCTAAATAGGCATTAAAATGTTTTGAAATTTCAAGATAAACGTAGTTTGTTTTTATTTCGTAAGGAAAACTAGTTAATATCAACAAAATATTGCCAATTATGGTAGTTGCCATACTTAAAGTATGGTAATGCTGAAATATGAGAGTATAGTTTTAAGATGACAGTAAGTTATTCCTCTTTAAAACACTTAGTATTCTATTGGTCCAAAATGAAGGCCCATATGCCTTTTAGAAAAGCTACAACATCAAAGTGTGAATCAAAGCAATATAAAATAGCAAGTGTGAGTAGTCTTAGCCCGGGTCCGGTCTGACCGGCCCGTGAACCGGCCCGGTACTGTTTGGGACCGGCCCGACCCGGTACTGTTTAGGAACGGCCCGGGGTGTTAGGGCGGGACGGGTATGGGTCACCCCATCCTTTGGAACCAGCCCGGCCGGGCTCGTTTCGGGCCTTTTTTTAATTGTTTTTGTTTATCATTTTTTTTTGTTTTTCCCAAGTTAGGATGGGTCATGGGTGTTTTGGAGGGTTTTTTTTTTTTGGGGGGGGGGGTGTTGATTAATTAGTTTTGTTGATGACTAACCTATAACGGAATGATGTCACGTTTTACATAATGGACTAGACCACCTTTGGATGATATTCCTCACATGCATGGTTTTCTATATCTCACGTGATCTATACATGTCCATATTTGAATTAGTTGACCAAATCAGTTTTATATATAAGGGCATTCTTGCTATTCATATAAAAAAAAAAAGGATATTTTCGGTTGGTTGCCTTGCATGTGGGCCGACGTTTTAAAGCTTAATTTCTTGCCAAAATCAATCTTCAGTAATCATTCAAATTGATTAGATATTTTGAATGGTAATATCTATATTTGACTCGATTGATCTTTTAATAAGGCAAGTAAATTATTACCGTGGTTTGAATATTTGAGTTGCCGCATGAATGAGTTACTCTTCATAATAAACGTGCTCCATATTTAAAAGGCTTTTGATTGTGACTAACAAATATCTCTAGCTCCAAATATGACAAGTGTTGAACAAGGAAAGATATTCAAAATTCCTTTGATCAAGGAAAGGAGCCAACGACTATCAATGCGAGATATATATATATATATATACAAGTTGGAGAATCATTTTTTGAAGGTGCTCGGTGAGATAGAAATTCAAGACACAATATTTGAGAGAGATACCAAGACCAAAGCGCAAGAAACTGCTCAACGGAGTTCTAGATAGAGTTTCTCTTTTCCCTTTCATATTGTACTTGGAATATTGAGGCTTAATTGGCTAGAGTAGCTGCCTCGGGTTAAGTGTGTGTGAGAGCTTTGTGATAAAGCTGAGAGGCTCTCTACCCGCAAGGTAGAGATGCATAACTCTTCCTAGAGAGGATAGAGTTGGGGGAGGCTCAAGGGTAGATTAGGAGAATCACTCTTGTAACTCTTTCAAAGGCTTGTTTAGTGAGGGAGGTCGAGGTTTTTTAATCCCTTTGAGCCAAGGGATTTTTCCTCGTTAAATTCTTGTGCACTTTACTATTTTGCAATTCCCTTTATCCCACACTAGAACTCGGCGAAAAAACTGCCACGGTTCCACACACACACAATTCACCCCCCCTCTTGTGTTGCTAACCGTTTTCATCAATTGGTATCAGAGCCGGTCTTCACCACATAAAGGCTAATACCTTGGGAAGAGATCCGGCAAAATGAATACGGTTGACCGATTGGAAGAAGGGTACTCAACTCAAAGACCACCATTGTTCAATGGCAAGTACTATCAATTCTGGAAGAGTCGGATGGAAAACTTTATCAAAGCCGATAACTATCAGGTTTGGAATGTTATAGAGAGTGGTGATAATGCCATCACAAAGAGAAACGCCGAAGGTAATGTTGTTCCTAAACCTAAAGCTGAATATACTTCTGAAGATTATGAGAAACTCGAGCATAATGCCCAAGCTCTTAAATATTTAATTTGTGGTCTTGGTCCTGCCGAACACAATCGAGTTCTAGGATGCAAGACTGCCAAACAAATGTGGGACTTGCTCGAGGTTACTCATGAGGGAACCTCACGTGTGAAAAAATCTAAGATTGACATATTCATGCGTAATTACGAATTATTCGTAATGAAGCCAAAAGAGTCAATTAAGGATATGATCACACGTTTTACTAACATTATCAATGAGCTTTCAGCCCTTGGAAGAGATATTACAGTGGAGGATCAAGTTAGAAAAATCCTGAGAAGCTTACCCCCAGTATGGAAGCCTAAAACCACGGCCATTGAAGAAGCAAAAGATCTATCCACCATGACTCTTGAAGATCTGACCGGATCACTCTTGACATATGAACTGGGTCTTCAAGAGGAACAAGATGCTGAGAGTGCTAGGCGAGAAAGAGGAATAGCTCTTAAGGCTCGAGAAGAAGAAGAAGAATCCGAAAGTGAGTCGGATGATGAGATGAGCATGTTTGCGAAGCAATTCGGAAGGATGTACCGAAAGTTCAAGAACAATCGCGCCAAACAAGGTAAAAGGAATACTCAATCCTTTAATAACCAAGGTTGTTTTGTTTGTGGTTCCTTTGAGCACAGGGCTAAGGACTGCCCACAAAAGAAAAATGAGAAAACCTACGACAAGAACAAGTCCAGTTCCAACCGGAGGTTCAGTGAAGACAAAAGCTTCAATAGAGATCTCAAGAAGGCAATGATGGCCGCATGGGGAAACTCATCCGATGATGAAGAAGAAGAAAATGATAAGAACTCCAATCATGCGGGTCTATGTCTTATGGCACTCTCCGACGAGGAATCCGACCAAGAAAGCTTTGAGGTAAACTTTGAAAATTTCCTGTCCAAGTTTGACTCTCTATCCAAAACCAAAACTCGGAAAATTTTCAAAAGGTTGACTATTGAGCTTAATGAAAGTCTTTCCGAAAATGATCATCTTAAATCACGTATCACTGAGCTTGAGTCTAAACTCGAGGAAGCCACGAGAGCCAAAATAAGGCTTGAAACAAAAGTGGGAGAGTTAATAGATGAAAGGCTTAAGTACAGTGAAGTGGTTCTAGAACAAGATCAAATTATTTGCTCTCTTAAGCTCGATAGTATGAACAAACAAGTTGATCATGATGAAAAGCTTCTCTCAAAAATACCGAGTGTTGGTTGTTTAATTGATCATCTTCATCGTCTTGTTGCCGAGTGCACTGATTTTAAAAATAGACCAGAATATCAATCCTATAGTGCAACGAACAAAACCAGGTCTAGACATCATTCTGGAACTGATCCTTCTCAGCACAATAAGAAAGTAAACGAGACTGCAGGTCTCGGATATGTTCCAAAGGATATCCGATCTAATCAAAAATCAAATTTTCAGAACCAACCCTTTAAGGATAAAAGAACCCAAGGACAACCCAGTTCTAGACCATATCAACAGCCACCTAGAACTGGACCAAACTGGTTCGATAGACTGGTTCAGAGGCACAAAAACGGTTATGGACAAACGCCTAACCGGACCTTTTACAAAAGAACTAGAGGCTTTCACGGTAAATGGAAACCCAAATACGTTGATACTTATGATAACCGAGTTTGCATGCATTGTGGCAAAATCGGTCATCTTCGGTATCAATGTTACTCTCGGCAAGAGACCCTAGATAGATGCTATGATTATGTTAGATCTTCCTCAAATAAAAACAAAATGGAACCCAAGCAGGTCTGGGTTCCACGCACTAAACCTTAAACCTGGAACAGCGCCGAGTGAGGGGGAACAATCACTGGTTCCTTGACAGTGGTTGTTCTAAGCACATGACGGGAGACAAATCTTTATTCCTCTCACTTCGGCCATTTAACGGTGGAAAGGTGACATTCGGAGACAACGGCAAAGGAGAGATCATAGCCGTGGGAAAAGTTGGAAAGTCACCTAGCCATGCTATTGATAATGTATTTTTAGTCAAGGGCTTGAAATTTAATTTACTAAGTATTTCTCAATTTTGCGATCGAGGTAATAGTGTTGTTTTTGATCATAACGTTTGTCGCATTGTTAGTAACAAGTCACAACAAGTTATACTTGAAGGCAAGAGGCTCGAAAATACATATAAAGTGGATCTTGATTCATTGCCTAATATTAGTATGACTTGTTTGAGTGTTATTGATAATGATCCTTTGCTATGGCATAAAAGGCTTGGACACGCTAGTTTTTCACTAATAAATAAACTTAAAAATAATGATTTAGTCATTGGACTGCCCAATATGAAATTTTCACTTGACCATGTTTGCTCGGCTTGTGCCACCGGAAAACAATCTCGATCATCCTTTAAAACAAAGAATTTGGTGAGCACAAGCAAGCCCATAGAACTGATTCACATGGATTTGTGTGGTCCAATGTCTGTCCGTAGCCGAGGAAATAAAGAATATGTTCTAGTTATTGTTGATGACTTTTCAAGATTTACATGGACTATCTTTCTTGCTAGCAAGAAAGATACCTTTAATGAGTTTGCTATTTTTGTAAGGAAAATTGAGCATCAAACAGGTCTACAACTAATCAAGATCCGATCGGATCATGGAACTGAGTTTGACAATTCTCTCTTCGATGCCTTCTGCAAAGAACGAGGGATAGACCACAACTTCTCCGCACCTAGAACTCCACAACAGAACGGAGTGGTAGAACGGAAGAATAGAACACTGGAGGACATGACTAGAACTATGCTTATTTCCAGCGGTCTAGCTAGGAGCTTCTGGGCCGAGGCTCTAAACACAGCATGTTATATCATTAATCGAGCCATGATTCGCCCACTCCTAGGGAAGACACCCTACGAACTGCTCAAGGGAAGAAAGCCCAACATAAGCCATCTAAGAACCTTTGGATGCAAATGTTTCGTTCACAACAATGGTAAGGATAACATCGGCAAATTTGACGCTAGAAGTGACGAGGCAATCTTTCTCGGATATTCCCCACATAGCAAGGCCTACAAAGTTCTAAACAAACGCACACAATGTGTGGAGGAAAGCATTCATGTAATCTTTGATGAAGCACTTGCCTCAACATCAATTCAAGTCGATGATGGAGAACTAGGAATCACTCGCAAGAAATCACCATCTCAAGGAGATGAAGGAACTGACAATCAAATCGATGATCCACCTCTAACAACTGAAAATGAACAATCTGGAACTGAGGACGAACCTGAACGACACACGGGCACTGGACCTATAGAACCGGTAGAACCAGTCTTAGATACGCTCTACAACTTGGTGGATCAACCTAATGCGCCTAGGGGTTGGAAGCTTCATAGATCACATCCGCTGGATAACCTCTTGACCGATCTAAATCAGGGAGTAACAACCAGATCTAAACTTAAAAACTTTTGTGCTTTCTCTTCTTATTTATCTCTTATAGAACCGGAGAACCATGAAGTGGCTCTCTCCGACACTGACTGGGTTCTAGTTATGCAGGAAGAACTAAATCAGTTTGAAAGAAATAAGGTGTGGCATCTAGAACCGAGACCCAAGAACAAGACCGTGATAGGTCTCAAGTGGGTATTCAAGAACAAGCTCGATGAACATGGTCAAATCACAAGGAACAAAGCTAGGCTTGTTGTCAAAGGTTATAACCAACAAGAAGGAATAGACTTCAACGAAACATTTGCACCGGTGGCAAGACTAGAAGCAATTCGAATGCTCATAGCATTTGCGGCTCATATGGGTTTCACCCTCCACCAAATGGATGTCAAGACAGCCTTCTTGAATGGATATCTAAAGGAAGAGGTATATGTAGAACAACCACCGGGCTTTGAAAATCAAGATTTTCCTAATCATGTTTTCAAATTAGATAAAGCACTTTATGGCCTCAAACAAGCACCTCGTGCTTGGTATGAACGCCTATCCAAATTTCTTTTGGAAAACAATTTTGAAAGAGGAAAAATAGATAAAACTCTGTTTCTAAAAATAAAAGATCAAGCCCTATTGGTTGTTCAAGTTTATGTTGATGATATTATTTTTGGTGCTACTAACGAATCTCTTTGTGATGAGTTTTCTTCTCTTATGAGTTCCGAATTTGAGATGAGTATGATGGGGGAACTTAATTTCTTCCTTGGCCTACAAATCAAGCAATCAAGCAAAGGAACTCAAATATCTCAACAAAAGTACCTCAAGGAACTCCTAAAGAAGTACGGAATGAGTGAAGGCAAAACCATGACTACACCTATGGGAACAAATGATAGGATAGATGCGGATGAACAAGGAAAGAGTATAGACCAAAAGATGTATCGAGGAATGATTGGGTCCCTATTATATCTCACTGCCAGTAGACCTGATATTGTTTTTAGCGTAGGTCTATGTGCTCGGTTCCAGGCTAATCCCAAAGAATCTCACCTCAAGGCTGTGAAAAGGATCCTCAAATATCTCGAAGGAACGGCTGATTTATGCCTGTGGTATCCACGTAATGAGAATTTTGAACTAATTGCATATTCAGATTCTGATTTTGCAGGTGATTTATTACATAGAAAAAGCACGTCTGGAACTGCTCATTTCCTGGGTCCGTGTCTAGTTTCATGGAGTTCTAAGAAACAAAATTCAATAGCACTCTCAACAGCGGAGGCTGAGTACGTAGCTGCTGCATCATGCTGCTCTCAATCACTGTGGATCATGCAATAGTTAAGCGACTACGGAGTTGATATAAAATGCACACCAATTATGTGTGATAATACAAGTGCTATTAGCATCTCAAAGGATCCGGTCATGCATTCTCGGACAAAACATATTCATATACGTCATCACTTTTTGAGAGATTGCGTAGAAAAAGGACTAGTCAAGCTTGACTATTGCAACACTGATAAGCAGATAGCCGACATCTTTACAAAACCCCTGGGAAGAGAAAGGTTTGAGATCATCAGACTTGAACTTGGATTAATTAATGCTTAACGTTCTACTCTGTTTAAATTCTGTTCGTCTTCCACGATTCTCAGATTATGTAGATTAGTTTAGTTTGGTAAGAAGTTTTTTTTCCCGGTATATCCCCTGATTGCTTAAAACTACATGCTATATGTGTCTGATTTTTTTTTTGGAAAAGGTTCTAAACTGATCATTATCTCTCTCTTAAATAATGGTATCAGCCGATCCACTTTCCAAAAGTATTTCTCTCTTAAATAAATCCTCTCTGGATTCGCGTAACAATTCTGCCGATCCACTTTCCAAACTTATCATCTTTCTAAAATCTCCTTCTTCTCCCAACATGGTTAAAACGAGGGGAGGTGCTCCTTCAACCCCACTTCGCCGCTCAAGCAGGAACCAGGCCACACGCAGACCTCTCTCAACATCCCCAACCCTCATAGATCTTGATACCACCTCGCCTCCTATGGAGCTGAATCCATCAAACCCTGTCGCAGAGGAGGATCAAACCCCCAAATCACCGGTCTCTCAGAAAAGCGGACCTTCCTCTTATCAGGGGGAACCTAATCTTGAAGCCGAATCCTCACCTGAAAGACCTCATGCATGTCCCCCGATTCCGAAAGCGGTAAAGCCGGTGACAAGGAAACGGAAAGCTCCTCCTCAGAAATTCACACGAAGCAGAGCCATTGCTGAGGGCATCATTCCACCCGATGGGTCTACCAAAACTTACCCTAAGCTAGGGAAGATTCACTAGTACAAAAAATCAATTCTATAACTGACATTTTGTGTCGGTTGTAAAACAACCGATGTCGTACATAGGCACGGGGCCAATATTATAAATTTTAAAATTATCTCATCTCAAAGAGGGTCGGATTTGAAAATATTAAATACTATCTGTATCGGCTAAGTATTGACCCGACATAGAAAAGCAAAAACGGAGTCTTTTTTATAATTTCAGAAAACATGGAAACTGACGCGGGGTATATTTTATAATTTTTTAAACTACTTTTCATGTGGGATGAGAAGCATTCGTAATAGAATAACGCTGGAACTATGAAAAGGACTCCTTTAGGATAGAAATTCAGGGTTAACTACACACTCTGGAAATTTTAGAAAGGAGCACCGGACAGCCCTAGAAAGGAGATAACGCAGATCTAGCGCATATCAGTGCTCCATCATCACCAACACTCCAGCAGCCGATGTATTGTCAACTCTCGGTCGCTGCTCTTCTACCGCCGGCTTCCGGTGTTTGCTCTTCTATTGCCGACTTCCGGTGTCTGCTCTTCTATCACCGGCTTCCGGTGCCTGCTCCTCTATTGCCGACTTTCAATCGCCACTCTTCTATCGCTGTCTTGTGGTCGCTGCTCATCTATGGCCGACTTCCAATCCTCGCTCTTCTATCGCCGAATTTGGATTCGGCTCTTCTATCACCGATTTTGGTCGCTTCTCTTTGGCACTATATAGGTAAAAACGCTCTTTTAACTTTTTTATTTTTCTAGATTTTAATGGTTACAAATAGTTTTAGGTATCTAGGGTTTCCATAGTTATTTTGAAATCGGGCGATTTTTTCACTCCTATGAGCATCTTCTTCTTATGAAGCTTGTTGCCATTTTTTCACTCCTATTCAGAACCTCTCAATTACTTCATATATGGCCTTGATTCAAGAGCAAGATAGACACATATTGTAGTTTGGATAGTCGTAAGTATTCACAGGTTGGTTATCTCCCTTTTTTTCCTTCTGAGTTTTCTACTCTTAGATGAATTTGATTGAACAAAATTCATAGCTTTTGAAATCTTATACTTTGGATAGTTTCACATCAAATTTAAATTGCTGTTCTTAGTTAACATCTTGATATTTAACTATAGTAGGATTCATTCCCTTTAATATTCTTCCTTGAGTATTAATTAATTCCTATGCATATTTCATATTAATATTTTGAACATTACTTAAAGGATCAACTAGTTTTGTTTCATATATTAATTACTGCTAGAAATGATCAACGAACCGATGGTTAATCGTTGATAGTTTCACAAGTAAGTAACTTCGGTTTATTAATGCACGGTCGTGGTTAATAGACTTAAGAGGGATTAATTTTGTTGGTTAAACCGAAACCGTTGTGTTAAGGTTATCAATCTCAATTGATTTCATCAAGGAGTTAAAAGATTAAATGCTACTATCAAGTCGGTATATGGCGTTGTTCTATACTTGACTAATAGTAAGGGTTATTAATGAACGGTCGTTGTTAATAACTATCCTCGATGAATTGGATATACTCCTCGATTGAGTATTCGAGAGGAGATAAGTTATAGATATAACAATGATCGACTAAAATATATCAACAAGTGGAAAGTAGCAATACCAAGTCAATTTTATCTTTGAATTAAATCCCATATAAATCGTTCATCTTCGTGTTTAAATTTAATTAAATCACTCAACAATCAAAACCCCCCTTTATTTACTATTTATATAAAAAGAAAGTTATTCCTTTCCCTGTGGATACGAACTCTACTTCACCTATACTACGTATAAGTGTTAGTGTTGAATTTATTTTGAGTGCACTCACGACAAAGTGCACGTCAAATTTGGCGCCGTTGCCGGGGAAAGGCAATTATTTTTCTTTTTATTTTATCTCATAAAATAAAAAATAAAAACAACAAAAATTTAGAAAAAAAAATAGAAATAAAATCTTACTCTTCTATTTCTGGGCTTTCATGAGTATATGGATACCAAACTATCATCCCTAGAGAGTCAAATTTCCGACTTGACTTCTCTAATAAAGGAATTTATCTTAAGCCCAAAAGCTCAAGATGCCAACACATGCAACATTTGCATGTCTCACAGACATCTTACGGATTTCTGCCCAAAGCTCCAAGATGAATACCTTAAAAGTGATGATGTTGGTTACAAAAGGGATGAACCTCACATGAGGTATGATCCGTTCTCCAACTCTAACATGTCTACGGAGGATATGGTCCGGGCTATCACTACAACAAAAATGACATTTGGCAACACATCAAATATGTTACATAAAATCATTATAGTGTTACAAAATGTTTATGCAACACTTTTACGGGTGTTGCTTCAGGTCTCGTTGCATAAAGTCTTATGCAACACTTTTCATTGTATTATGCAACTCTAAGAAAAAATGTTACATAAGTAATTCTAATGCAACACTATTTTACAAACCTTGATGAATCTTATACGCAACACTTTTTGTAATAAAATGCAACACATAAAATATGACTTTAGGCAACATCTCTCTTCTACATTTGTAACATATTTATTAGATTATTTTGTAACAATAATTTATTTTATGCAACATGTATATAAGTACTTTATGCAACACTTATCAACTATTTATATCAGTTTAATAATAACAATATATATTAAACGTCTTTAATATAACTTTTAATAAAGAATACTAACATTAATGTACAAAACAAGATTTGTGATCGAACAAGTGAAGGGTCAAAGAATCCATCAAATCTAAATATTAATATCCAAAAATACATTTAAACCACACCACCATCTATGAAAGAGTCCCCGTCCAGAAGGTGAAGGCATGAAGCTATCTTTGGAAGTTCTTGGCGCTGATGAGCAATCTTTTTTTCTGCCGTTTTCTTGGCCTTCGATTGTTGAGGGACGCTAGCCGTTTGTCCGAAGGCAGAGAAGAGAGTCGGTATTGAGGGGGAGCTAGTCCGCTGCAGCAGCCCTGTCGAAAGGGCATGCTGGGGCAAAGCCGTGCGGAGCCCATCCTTCCTTTGGCTGAGGGGCCTCTGACCGGAATGAAACCTCTTGCCCGGCCTGAACTGAAGGTGCCACCGTCCTAGTAAAAGTACTGGCAGATCTTCTTGAAAATGGTGGTAGTGATCTTAGGAAAAGTCACCTCTCGGTGCTCAGTCTGTGAACCTCCCTGCAAGAACACACAAATAACCAAACCCAAACTGATTAGAATAAATTTCTGGAAGGATATTGATGAGCGTGAAATTCCGTAGAATAATACACAAGATTGAAAGAAATGAAGAAAAAGGAAGCAAGATAAAGAATAACTGATCCAGGAGAAGTGAGCATGTTTTGATAGTCTGAGAAACGATAGTAGCCTCCATATCAATTACAAACTTGAATCTCTCAGCGGTGATTAGCTTCACCTTCTGGGACAGGGATGAAACCTCTTGGGCTCTTGGCAGTTCTTTGAGAGTGGAGACAAATATGCCACAAACACAAGATCGACAAAATAATGTACTGTTTCTGCAAAATAGGGTCATAGCCGATTCGGGGGTTTGTTGATGTGATTCATAGAAGGGAAAAGAAAATAACAAGCTTCCTGTTTCAATTGAACAAATCTTTTATGTCTCGACACCTCACCACTAGCCAGCTTCTTGTTTCAATTGAACAATGCTTTTATGTCTCGACACACCATCACTGATGGAGGAAAGGAAAAGGTGTGGGTGATAACATTACCTAAAAGAGGGCATTATAGTATCATATCAAAATATACTCATTACACACAAAATCATAATATATTTTATTTTGATATTAAAAACAGTACCTTGGTAGAAACAACATCAAGTTGCCCATAGTAAATGTAAACAGTTGTTTATATGAACTTTCATTAATGTAACACGAGAAATCATCAAATTTTCAATGCACAACCTGCACTTTTCATCATATTTTAACATTTTAGAGCCAACATCAGACTTAAGAATGATGACACTACATATCTTAATTCTAAAATTCTTAACATACATCTTACATTAATTTAACTATTTAAGTATATTCTTTCTTCATCTCAGAATATGCAATCCACCTTTTGGCTGACAGCCTGAGACAAATAGATGAATGATTGGAGCTATAAACAAATTTTTATAAAAAAAAACCAGAACTCCAATGAGACTACAAATGCCTTTGTCATATCCATTTGGATGATCATGCTCTGGACTTTCTATGATAAAGCTTGTTGGCAGTGGCAGATGTGGTAGTGTTCTACGGTGTAATTTAAAAAATTTAAAAAATCATGCAAGTACATATGTGTAATTTAATATAAATCTATTTATTCTTCTTTAAAATTTTAATAGTTATTAAAACATTGAACACTTTTAAATCGGATTCTAAATCTGCCACTGCTTGTTGATAACATATTAGTTAAGTAATAGGGATGGTTGAATATGCACCTGGTTTTTTGAAGAAATGTCATAAGGATAATTTTCACAGTAAAAACCACCTATTGAAGGGTTATTATAAAGTCTGAGAGACTGAGACATCATAAAAATCATTATTCTTCTACTGAAATAATGTTACAGAGTTTGTACTGATTCCATCAACCCCTAAAGTAGAGGAAATTAAAAGGTATATTTTTCCAATCTTATTTATGATTATTAGATAATTTATCAAATACAATTACAAGGTGCTGCTGCTGCTACTTGAGCTCTACAAAAGTGTTACTACACCAATTACAAGAAAATCTCATGGAGACATTTTAACAAACACCTTGTACACATTCCCCAATTGGTATAGTTCGACATAACTACACGTGCTCTAGCTATCTCTGGTTTCAAAAAAGTTAAGCAAACTCTACTCAAAACTTAAATTAAAATCAAAACTTTAGTACGGAGTATAAATCTTTTTCAATATTAAATAGAAATGTAATTTTACCTAAATACGGCCCATTTTTGGGTCTTCAATCTCAAATTCAAAGCCAAAAAACAAATCATAATAAAAGGTATATAAAAATTGAAGACAAGCCTAATGAACTCAGCCTTGCCGGAAAAAGTCAAGACCATTTCCTTAGGGATAAACAAACTGATGGTTAGAGAGAGAAAGTCAAAGGAATCGAAGAACTTACGGATGAAGAGCGCCGGGGGAAGTTGAAATAGAGGAGAGGCGATTGCAAGCATAGAAGGAAGAGCAGGTAGGCAGATTAGGACTGGCGGTCGAGGCAATCGTACAACGATTTCAGCTTTGGTTTTAGCTTTGGTTTCAGTCGGTACTGCACTTCAATCTTCATCCTTGTTTGGGCCTTTAATTACTTGCTTCTTACCATCATGTCTCTTCTTAGACGGAGTAATACCGGAAGATTTCTTTTGTGTATAAAAATAAAGTACGGGAAAATTATCAAATAATTCCTCGAATTTATATAAAACACATGCAAATCATTCTTATATAGGAGTTTATATCCGGACGTCGTCATTTAGGGCGGTTCCCGGTGTAATTTTTTGATGAAATCTTTTTAACATCTTCTTCATTAAGTCTAGTTTATCTGTACCAAATTTCAGCTAAAAATTCAACCGGGGAGACAGTCAAATGATTTTTAAAATATATTGCGCTGTTTAACTGAGCAGTTATCTTGTAAGTGATACTTTTATTAGACTGAATTTTTTGTGTCTAGTCTGCTTTGTAAGTCCGGTCTGTTTTTTGTGATCTTTTTTTATTAATATATGTATCTTTGAGTATTTTATAAATTATAATTATCGAAGTCTTGTCTGATTTGATCTAAACTATTTAAATATGATCTGATCTGGTCTACTAAGTCTCTTCTTTCTAGGATTGAAAACATATTACATGAGTCTAACCATAAACGTAACATTTATTAATCATGTTACATGAGTCTAGTTTATAACTATACTTAATGATTTTAGCAACACTTTAAATATAAATGTTACATAAAACCTAATAATTCGTAACACTTTGTAATAAGTGTTGCATAAATGTACAATTCTGATGTTTATGCAACATTTATAAACTGATGTTGCATAATCATAAAATTAAATGATATATGCAACACAAATAAAAGTGTTACAAACAAAATGTTACATAAAGTGAATTTTGTTGTAGTGTATTGCTACCAACATGACCACCATGCAAAACAACATGGTACAATTCCAAAATGAGATCAAGTCTAGCATTTTAAACTTGGAAACTCAAATGAGTCAAATAGCCGGAGCCGTGAGTAGGCTTGAAGCAAGGGATTCAGAAAAACTTCCTTCTCAAATAGAATGTGATCCTAAACAGCAAACTTTTGCAATCACATTGACAAATGAAAAGGAGATACAAAAGGAGATCCAGAATCCAGAAGAAGTAGAAGAAGAAAAAGACACGGAGCTCCAACTGGTCAAAGAAGAGGATAAGCTGAGCTTCAAATTCAAATTTTTGTCATTGTCATCCTTTGAGGTATCTCCATCATCTCTGGAAGCTTTAAGAGAATCTCGTAAACTTGAAATGGAAAATGACATTTCTGAAATCTCCTTCAAAATTGAGGGATCGAAAAACTTTTCATTGACCATACTACATGATAATTTCTTCCCCTTCCTCCCACCACATAAATCAATGAAAATCTGGATATTTGATCCTGGAAAGATTTCCAAAGTGGAGAGTCGAGAAATTGAGCACTCCTATGGAGGTCCTAGGAGTGAAAATTTGAAGAAAATTAATTATCATGATCCAAGCTTGAACGATTGAACACAATGATGGCGTCGTGCCGCGACGTTAAATTAGGTGCTTCTTGGGAGGCAACCCAAGCAAGGTATGTTTTCTTTTCATGTTTATTTCAGTTTGTGTGCGTGTGTAAAAAAAAAAAAAACAAGGGAGAAAAAAAAAAGGTGTATTTGGAGACATACCCGATCGAGTATAAGTCAATACTCGGTCGAGTATGTCTGGAAAATCAAAACCACGAGCAGCCTGTCTCCTATACCCTATCGAGTATCTATCAATACTCGGTCGAGTATCACTGGAAAAGCCATATTCGCACCCCCTGTCTCCAGTACCCGATCGGGTATAGAGAGGCACCCGATCGGATATACCTGCGATTTAACCCCAAAACACACCCCAAAACACTTCATCTTCTCCAAACACCCATACCAACCTCGACCCCTTCTCCCAAAAACTCCATTTTTCTACCTTCTCTCTACCATATCTCCATCATTTCCCCACCAAAACACCCACAACCCACCAAAAATCAAAATCACCCTACTCCACAAACAACAAAAGCCGAAATTGGGCACTAGGGACAGTGCTTGAACTAAGTGTGGGGAGGAGACTCATCATGGGTATGTAATCTTATTTTTTACCTTTTACTACGCATGAACTTCTTTAAAAAAAAAAAACAAAAAAAAAATGAAGAAAAGAAATGCTAGTTAGGTTGAAAACCCAACAAAATGGGCAATCTAAGCAAAAAAAAAGGCTTGTGAAAAATGATGAGTGAGTTGGGAGAATGGAAAATGAAAAGAGATGCTAGGATGAAAACCTGAAAAGGCTCCTAGGCAAAATGAGAGATATGAGAGAAATATTTATTTTTGCATGCACTCATTTAATCTCTTTGGAGAAAAAAAAAGAAGAGAAGAAAAAGAAAAAAAAAAGGCAAGAAGATGGAGCATAGAAGATCATTAAACCCAAGAAAGAATGTTGTTGTAAAAACTCATTTTTCCCCTTGGTGGTCTTAGTTTCCTTCTTTCTTGAACTTTTGGAAAACTCTTAAACCGTTTGGATGTTTCTGTTTTACTCGAGGTCGAGTAAAGAACTAAGTGTGGGGGAGTTGATACACTTGTAATTTCCGTGTGTATGTTTACGTTTTTAGCTAGTTTTGGTTGTTTAGTATTTCGGAAATTACACACTTTTGGTGTAATAGTTTAGTTTGTTGAATTCTTGTAATTTGTTTAGATTAGGGTCATTCTGAGCTCAAACAGGTCTACCATCACTCAAAGGACAGTTGGTGAACCCCAAAAGTGGAAGGAAGGTGCAAAATCACAAGACAAAAGGGAAAATCCTGATTTTGGTCTATACTCGGTCGAGTATTACCTATACTCGATCGAGTATAAGGTTGAAACTTCAAATCGGATCGGATCCGAAGACAAAGGAACATGCCGGGAAGATTTTGGCCACGATTTAGTGTCTATACTCGATCGGGTAGACCGACATACCCGATCGAGTATGCCTTTGAGTTTAAATCCGAAATCGGTCGAGTATGGCTCGAATATCACTTTCTGCACATACTCGACCGAGTATGAACATATACTCGATCGAGTATACCTCGAATCTGGTATTTCTACACATACTCGATCGAGTATCTGTATATACTCGATCGAGTACCCGAGCCTGCACCTCAAAAAGCCTATAAATACACCTCCTTTCCTTCACTTTAAGATACCAATTCCTTTATACTCTTAAGCTCAGTTTAGAATAGCATTTCTTTATATTTATTTTAGCATGTTTAGTCTCCAAATGAGGAGCTAAACTCTCAATTCTTGGTATTGCTCTTGAAACTTGTTGATTATTAAAGTTGTGAGTTATTTTCTTAACTTCTTTTCCTTGAATATTAATTCTTCCTTTAAATACTATTTCTATATCAATGTTGGGGAGTGTTACTAAGATGACAATTAGTTAACATCTTGACATTGGTTTTAGTAATAGCTATTCCTTCCTCTATGTTAATATCGGGGAGTGTTACTAAGATGACAATTAGTTAACATCTTGATATTTAACTATAGTAGGATTCATTCCCTTTAATATTCTTCCTTGAGTATTAATTAATTCCTATGCATATTTCATATTAATATTTTGAACATTACTTAAAGGATCAACTAGTTTTGTTTCATATATTAATTACTGCTAGAAATGATCAACGAACCGATGGTTAATCGTTGATAGTTTCACAAGTAAGTAACTTCGGTTTATTAATGCACGGTCGTGGTTAATAGACTTAAGAGGGATTAATTTTGTTGGTTAAACCGAAACCGTTGTGTTAAGGTTATCAATCTCAATTGATTTCATCAAGGAGTTAAAAGATTAAATGCTACTATCAAGTCGGTATATGGCGTTGTTCTATACTTGACTAATAGTAAGGGTTATTAATGAACGGTCGTTGTTAATAACTATCCTCGATGAATTGGATATACTCCTCGATTGAGTATTCGAGAGGAGATAAGTTGTAGATATAACAATGATCGACTAAAATATATCAACAAGTGGAAAGTAGCAATACCAAGTCAATTTTATCTTTGAATTACATCCCATATAAATCATTCATCTTCGTGTTTAAATTTAATTAAATCACTCAACAATCAAAACCCCCCTTTATTTACTATTTATATAAAAAGAATGTTATTCCTTTCCCTGTGGATACGAACTCTACTTCACCTATACTACGTATAAGTGTTAGTGTTGAATTTATTTTGAGTGCACTCACGACAAAGTGCACGTCAATGCCCATACAACAAGAATGAATGGCCCCTAACTAATGTCTCTCAAACCGTGGCTCTTGAGTATTTCAATCCCAGTAACTCTGGCTCCCCTCTCCACGTTGTCAATCTGTCCCCAATTCACAAAATCGTGTTCTATTTTGTCCACCAGAACCTTATTCCGAGGCTTGAGGGACGTTCCTCACCCTCAAGAGCCGAGTTGGCATACATGTACCTGCTGGCGAGCAAAGTTCCAATCAACCTCCCTGGTCTCATAATGGCCCATCTAAGTTTCATTATCAGCTCAACCTCTAGAAAGAACGGAATTCCCTATGCCCCTCTCCTCACTAAAATTTTTAAAGCCAAAGGAATTGCTATTGATAACTTTCCATCCGAGGGAGCAAATAAGATTCTTGACAAACGAACTCTCAATCTTCTCGGCATTGCTCTCATCAATTCCAAATTAGTTCCAAAAGAGACTCTGCCCTCTTGTCCTGATCGAAAACCAAAACCAAGACCTACCTCTGCCCCCTCTATTGACCCATTACAGGTTGTACCCCTTATCAAAGACCATCTTGATCAAATGGAGCGCTCTCTCTGGCAGAAATTCCTTGCTATCTCTGATGCAATTTCAGCTCTAACAAAAAAGGTGGATGCCCTGACTGACTCCCAGACAACTATCCACACTGATCTCCAGGCACTCAAGAAGGATGCCTGCCTTAAGGGTGGGGATTCGGGCACCGTGGATAGGAAGATTGTGTACTCTTCAGACGAGGACTAAATTCTGCGTTCCTTTTATCCCCTTTTGGTTTTAGCAGTTTCACTCTACTTTAACTATGCCACTAAAACGCTTTTTAACTCTATCTGCTAGACACTGTTTTGGTTGTTTCCTGTCTCCTTTTGGTTGATGCCAAAAGGGGGAAATCAACCAGGTGCCTTTATGTGTTTCCTTTTGGTTAGTTCCTTTTGGTTAGTTCCTTTTGGTTAAACTACTCTTATATCCTTTCTACTAACCATGCAGGCACCTATGGTTTGTCATCAACAAAAAGGGGGAATTTGTTGATTAATTAGTTTTGTTGATGACTAACCTATAACGGAATGATGTCACGTTTTACATAATGGACTAGACCACCTTTGGATGATATTCCTCACATGCATGGTTTTCTATATCTCACGTGATCTATACATGTCCATATTTGAATTAGTTGACCAAATCAGTTTTATATATAAGGGCATTCTTGCTATTCATATAAAAAAAAGGATATTTTCGGTTGGTTGCCTTGCATGTGGGCCGACGTTTTAAAGCTTAATTTCTTGCCAAAATCAATCTTCAGTAATCATTCAAATTGATTAGATATTTTGAATGGTAATATCTATATTTGACTCGATTGATCTTTTAATAAGGCAAGTAAATTATTACCATGGTTTGAATATTTGAGTTGCCGCATGAATGAGTTACTCTTCATAATAAACGTGCTCCATATTTAAAAGGCTTTTGATTGTGACTAACAAATATCTCTAGCTCCAAATATGACAAGTGTTGAACAAGGAAAGATATTCAAAATTCCTTTGATCAAGGAAAGGAGCCAACGACTATCAATGCGAGAGATATATATATATATACAAGTTGGAGAATCATTTTTTGAAGGTGCTCGGTGAGATAGAAATTCAAGACACAATATTTGAGAGAGATACCAAGACCAAAGCGCAAGAAACTGCTCAACGGAGTTCTAGATAGAGTTTCTCTTTTCCCTTTCATATTGTACTTGGAATATTGAGGCTTAATTGGCTAGAGTAGCTGCCTCGGGTTAAGTGTGTGTGAGAGCTTTGTGATAAAGCTGAGAGGCTCTCTACCCGCAAGGTAGAGATGCATAACTCTTCCTAGAGAGGATAGAGTTGGGGGAGGCTCAAGGGTAGATTAGGAGAATCACTCTTGTAACTCTTTCAAAGGCTTGTTTAGTGAAGTTGTTTAAAATTCCTCCGAGGGAGGTCGAGGTTTTTTAATCCCTTTGAGCCAAGGGATTTTTCCTCGTTAAATTCTTGTGCACTTTACTATTTTGCAATTCCCTTTATCCCACACTAGAACTCGGCGAAAAAACTGCCACGGTTCCACACACACACAATTCACCCCCCCTCTTGTGTTGCTAACCGTTTTCATCAGGGGGGTGAGGGGAGGGGGTCGGGGGTTAATCAGAAAAGCAAAAAAAAAAACCGGCTTGTGAACGGACTGGACTGGCCGGGACCCGGTGGAAACCCGGGCCGGTTCCGGGCCTTCACCATATATTAAAAAGCCAGGTTTAGGATCGGCCTGGGCCCGGCCCGGAACCAGTCCATGACTAAGTGTGAGGGAGTTCGGGTGGTAAAAATTAAATAGCATTGTTATATGATCATGCAATATTTAAAACAATACTACCTCTGTCCCCTAAGTTTGGGACAAGAGAAGGTGTCACGGTTATTAATAAAAGTGAGTTTATGTGGTTAATATTGAATTGATAAAGTAAGAATAAAGTAGGAATGATTTAGAACCACACAAACTTTACCAAATAAGGTATGAGACAATCTTAGTGGGACGGACGGAAATGGTAAAATGTGACAATCATAGCGGGACGGAGGGAGTAATATATACACGAAAAATATATCAAAAAATTTAATGCGTAATTGATGAACAACAAGCATATCATGACCGGAGCAAATGTGAGGCCCTAAGCTAGATGATCAAATAGATATTTCATTTGGATATGTTTTATTCAGCATCAATTAGATATAAATAAATTATATACAAAATGCATCTTATACCATTAATGTATAGGATACATTAATAGAGAGAAATCATGGAAAGCAAACCATTCAAAATTGGTGGTCGATACATGGTCATGGATATTCTAATATAGTAATATTATATTCTTTTAGGTTTCTAGCTTTGTGAAGAGCAAAATTGGTAAAAACATTAGACTAATTAAGAGTAGCTGATTAAGAGTAGCTGATTAATAAGGTGATGAATACTGTGAGGTAGGATATATCATATATACTAATATACCCTAGTATATTAGATTGTGACGGAGACGGAGAAGCCACCCCTATGACGGAGAAGCCTCCCCTAGCGGTGGATCCCCCACCACCGCCGAACCCTGTTTGGGCTGGAAAGTCCTTTGCAGACGTTGTAGCCAATCGAGAGAAGCAACTGGAAGCGCAATTTTCTCGTTTTAAAGGTGTGCCAGCCATATCTTTTGCAGACAATGACGTTCATGATCTAGCCGAGAGACACAATAGGGCACTGATCGGATATTTCTACAAAGGTAGGCCTAGCCTTACTGTGGTGAGAAGATGTTTTGAAATTATTGGTTTTAAAGGCAAATTTCAACTTGGAGAACTCGATAATAAACATGTTTTGATTCGGTTTGATTTGGAAGAAGATTACCTACGTTGCTGGAATAGGCAAACATGGATCATAAATGGTATAACTATGCGGGCTACAAAGTGGTCTCCTGCGTTTAAGCCAAATGTCGAATCACCAATAGTGCCCGTTTGGATTGTTATGGAAGGGTTGCCTATTCATCTACAAGATCGGAGAGCATTGTTCCTTATTGCAAGTCTCATTGGGAAGCCATTGAAGTTAGACGCAGCAACTGCATCTTTGGCCAGGCCTGCAATGGCTAGGGTTTGCATTGAATTGGATCTAACCAAGGAAATGCCTCAAAAGGTTTGGATTAATTGTGGTTCTACAGGATTTATGCAGCCTATTGTCTATGAAAACAGGCCTGAATATTGTAATTCATGCTTACATCTGGGTCATATTGAAAAAAATTGTCCTAAGGGGCAAACCGAAGAACAATCTCATTCTGACTATCTCTCAAAGGCTGGGATCCCTCAGGGATACAATGATACTCAAGCTAAAGACAAAAGAAAAATGAAAACTGATTTTCAGCCCAGGCCAACTGCCTTGCCAGGCATCCTGATTCGTCATGGACTGCCTGAGAGGCAATCTAAAGAAAAGTGGATTCCAAAATCAAATCAAGAGAACACTCAGCATGCTAATCCTAGGAAATTTACTGCACAAGAGAAAGGAAAGAATAAGATGGGGGAAGGAGTGAATACAAACACTTCACAGGCTATAGTACTACATCATTCTGAATTTCAATCTACTTCTAAGAATGTTGTCTGCAACAACATTGAGGCACTCAATGATGAGGAGGAAGTTGATGAGGAAATCATCATGGAAGATCCACCTACAAAAAACATGAAGCAAAGTCAAGAGGTTTCAAATCAAAATGCCCATTTACCCCTGGAACAATCAGACATACCCCAATACAATGATCTTATTATAGATGATCCATCTTTGAAATACCTTCTGCAAGGTGATATTCCAGGACTTATAATCTCCAAAGGTATGGTCAAAGCAAGTGATGATCTATCTGTCCAGCCTTTGAAACAGGTCTTGGAGTCTGATCCAGAGAAAGCAGCCAAGGAATATGTTTCTGACTCTGAGATGCCTGTTCATGTTGAACAGAAAGAAGATTGGTTGAAAGCATTTCCTCCAATTGTTAAAAAAGTTAACTTTTTTACTTCTTCCAGGAAGGAAAGGAATGATTCAGAACTGTTGGCTGAATTATCTAAGACATCAGATCTCAAGGAAGATAATATTGAAGGTTTTATACAGGTTGGTAAAAGGAGAAAACGGAGGAATTTTCCTCCACAGACTCCAGGGATGGTAACAAGGAATGCTGCCAAAAGGCAATCCCAAGCTAACCCTTCTCAATGAATGTTTTAATTTGGAATGTTAGAGGTCTGGAAGCCTCCTGTCCAAGACTCTCTAAATTAATTCTTAAATGGAGGATTTGTCTTTTAGTTGTTATTGAGCCTATTGTGAATCACAATAAAGCTGATTTCTTTAAGAAGGAACTTGGGTATTCTAATGTTTTGTTCTCATCAATTAATAAGGTGTGGATTTTCTGGGATGATCAGTCTATCAGTGTTTCAGAAGTTACTTGGGAGACACAATTTACTCATTTTAAAGTTTCTTGTGGTTGTTATACTGGTTGGGTTACTGCTGTGTATGGAAAGCATACTCAGGTGGAGAGGAGAATACTTTGGAATAGTCTTATTCAGCTAGCTTCTGCAATTGATATTCCCTGGATGATAGGTGGGGATTTTAATGCTATAACATCTAATGCAGAACACAAGGGGACATCTATTCCTAATCAGTCTAGTATGGTTGAGTTTTCAGATTGTATTTCACAATGTGGTCTTACTGACCTGCCATTTGCTGGTTCTCAATTTACTTGGACAGGGGTTAGATCCAATGGCAGACTTTGGAGAAGATTAGACAGATGTCTTTTTAACGAGAAGTTTTTGGATTCCTTTGATCTGATTTATCTAAAAAATCTTGCTTTATCTCCTTCAGACCATAGTCCTATGGTGATTCAATGCAGCAAAATTATGTCAAGTAAGCCCAAATGTTTCAGGTTTCAAAATATGTGGTTGGCTCACTCATCCTTTTTCAATGTTGTTTCTAAAAGCTGGAGTGATGGATTCTCTGGTGGTGGTATGAGGGGCTTAGTTATTAAACTCCAAAAATTGAAAAAAGATTTAAGAGTGTGGAATAAAGATGTTTTTGGGAATATTTTTGATGATATCAATTACTGTGAAGAATTGGTAGCAAAAACTGAGATGGACTATCAAATCACAGCTTCAGAGGAAAACAGAGAGAACTGGAATCAGGCCAAGGCTCTACTGTTATCTAAATACAGGCTTGAAAGAAAATACTGGAAGCAAAAGGCCAATGTTAGATGGATAAAGGAGGGAGACTGTAACAGTCAATATTTTCATTCCTTGGTTAAAGTTAGAAGGAAAAAGCAAATGATTCATACCATTACAGATTCTGAAGGTTCTGTTTGCTCCGAGGAATCTGATATAGGAAAAGCTGCTGTTAGCTTTTTCTCTGATCTCTATTCTGTTGATCCTGCTGTTTCAAATAACTCCATCCTGAGTAACATACCTGCAAGCATAACAAGTGAAGATAATCATACTCTTACTGTTATTCCTACTGAGGAGGAGGTAAAAGATGCTGTGTGGGATTTGAACCAAAATGGGGCCCCAGGCCCAGATGGTTTTTCAGGCAAGTTCTACAAAAAGTGTTGGTCTATTGTTGGAAAGGAAGTAGTCAAAGCTGTTCAGGAATTCTTCCTGGGGGTTCCTCCTCCTAGGGGATTTGGCAGTTCTTTTGTGGTGTTAATTCCGAAAATTGGTAATCCCAAATCCTTTTCTGATTATAGACCTATTTGCCTTTCAAACTTTACCAACAAAATATGTACTAAAGTGCTGGCCACCAGACTAGGTAAGATTTTACCAAAAATTATTTCTGAGGAGCAGGCTGGTTATGTGCAAGGAAGAGATATAACTGATCAGATTCTTATAGCCCAGGAGATGATACATGCCATTGATAATAATGTTAGGGGATCTAATATTGTTATTAAACTTGACATGGCTAAGGCCTTTGATAAACTATCTTGGAGCTATTTATTTGAGATTCTATCTAAATTTGGTTTCTCTGAGAAGTTTATATCATTGATTAGATCAAACCTTAATGCTACTTACCTTTCCATTCTAATCAATGGTAGCCCTCATGGTTTTTTTAAACCTAAAAGGGGGGTTAAACAAGGGGACCCTCTCTCACCCTATCTATTCATCATGGCTTCAGAAGGATTCTCTAGGGGTCTTAAAGCTAGAATGACTCATGGAATTATTAAAGGCTACTGGATGGGCAGATTAGGATCTCCTGTTTCTCACCTCGGATTTGCAGATGACCTCCTCATCTTTACTAATGGTGATTCTAGATCCTTGAATAACTTTAAAACTTTTCTGACTGAATATCAAGAAGCATCTGGTCAGACTGTCAATTTTCAGAAAAGTAGCTTTATATGTGGGAAGAGGGCAAAATACAGAGGCCCTGTGATTAAGGCTATTCTGGGAATGAAGAAAGCTAAGTTACCTATGAAATATCTTGGTGCTAATCTTCATAAGGGAGTGAATAGATTTCAGCATTGTACTGACCTCCTGAGGCAGTTTGAAGCTAAGTTGACCCCTTGGAGGCAGAAACAATTATCACAGGGGGGAAGGTTGACTCTTATTAAACATGTCCTCAATTGTATTCCCAATCATATTCTAGCTTCAGATACACTTCCCAAGAAGGTGATAACTACGTTAGAAAGAAAAATGGCTGCATTTTTCTGGGGTTATAATGGAGATAAACAGAAAGTTCATTGGACTAGATGGTCTAAATTATGTTTTCCTGTTGAGGAAGGGGGACTTGGTATTAGAGCTCTATCTGATTTAGAAAAGGCTTTTACTCTTAAACTTTGGTGGAAATGGAAAACTAAGAAGACCTTTTGGAGTGAATTTTTCAAAGCAAGATATACAAGAGGTGATAACATGCAGCCTAAAATCACAGATTCACCTATATGGAAGAGGATTTGTGCTATCCATGAGACTGCCTTTAATCTTTGCAGTAGATCTTCTGATGATACTTGGGAATGGATTCCTGAAAGGCATGGCAATTTTACCCTTTCTTCTGCATACAATGCAATAAGAAATAATCAGGCTTCCACCTTTACTTACAAACATATTTGGAATACACAGCAACACACTCAGATTAAGGTTTTCCTTTGGAAATTGGTTCAGAACTATCTACCTATTTCTGATAACTTGCATAGGTATCAGGTGGTGGCTCAACCTTCTATTTGCCCCCTATGTAAAATTCATTGTGACCAGACTAATCACCTCTTTTTTAGTTGTAGTTATACCCAGAAAGTTTGGCAATATTTTATGGATATTTTTGATATTCCTCTCCCAAGGAATAACCAGTCTATTAGACAGATTCTAGTTATCTGGTGGCTCGAGGCAGGTTCTAAAACGCTGGCAGATCTTTTTAAGCATAACATTCCGGGCATAATTTGTTGGCATATTTGGAAGGTATATACATCTTATATATGGGGCTCAAATTCTATTCCAAATACAGAAAGCTTAATTTGGCAAATTAAGCTCTATTCACAGAACTGGTCTGTTAAAATCTCGGGTCTGAAGAAAAGAGTGGTGGAAGATTTCCTGTTCCAGGAAAATTTGATTCCCTTGGATTTTCGATTTAAAGGTTTTTGGAAATCTATGGTGAAATGGAAACGACCTCGAAAAGCCTTTAAATTGAATATCGATGCTGCTTTCTTACTTCACAGAGCTTCTGGGGGGGCGATTATGAGGAATCGACTGGGAGAATTTCTTTGGGCAGCTTGCTTTCCGATTCAAGCTTCGATGAGTGAAGAAGCGGAGGAGCGAGCACTGATTAGGGCGTGCGAACTGGCGATGGATATGGGATATGAAGACTTTCAGGTGGAAGGTGATGCGATTAACTCCATTTCCTTCATCTCAGGTAATGTCAACGAGCAGGAGATAGGTTGTTTTTGGACATTTAGAAATCGGGCTAAAGACAAGGGTCTGGTTTTCGAACACACACTGCGAGAAGGAAACTATGTGGCCCATTTCTTAGCTGGAACTGAACTTGGTGAGGCCCAGTTAATTCTGTTTAATCGGGTGGACCAACTTCCAATTCGAGCAAAACAGAGCTATTATGCTGATTTATTTGGATGGCCGCACTTTAGATTATAGTTGTAACTTTCTGGGTGTTTTTGCCATCCAGGAATATTTTTTTCCTCTCATTTGTACCTCATTATTTTAATTAATAAAATCTGGCAAATGTCCCCCGGCATTTGCCCCACTGATTTTGGTGGTTTGCCTTCCGGGAAAAAAAAAAAAAAAAAAAAAAAAAAGAATACTGTGAGGTAGATGGAAATGGAAGATGACATAGATGGAGTGAGGAAGATGGAGATGGTAGGTGTGAAGGTGATGAAAATGGGAGAGAAAAGAAAGAAGTGGGAGTGTCGGAGGGGGGGGGGGGGGATTTTCATATGGAGAGAGCTAGAGGAGATGGAGGTTTTCATATGTAAAAGAGTAAGAGACACAAGTATAAGCTTCTAGGTAAAACAAAAACAAAGTAAGGTATAAATCTCATATAAATATTTTATCGCAATAAAGAATTTTCTAAACTGTTTCGATCTATTTTCTCAATCTTTCTAATTCTCTTACTTAATACTTGCAAACATGCACGTGCATAATTAACAAGGTCTTTAGTGACAAAACTGTAAGTTAATTAATTAATTGCCTTGGTGGAAGTTCTTAATTAGTGTGGTGAAGCCCTATGCCTCTATCTAAGAAAGTTATCAACACAGAAGTTGAACAAAAGGATAAGTGTTGGTCGGAAGATGTACTGTTAAGACCATTAAGACTTTGTAATAAAATGCGCGTTATTAATGATTATGCATTTATGCACTAAGCTAGCTGTATTAATGCATGAGGTGTCAAGTCGATCTTGCTGGGTTTTTCACTACTTATGCATATATGTTACATAATCTCTGTTCATCCTATGATGAAATCAACCGAAATTATAGTCTTAAGCTAGCTAGTAAATACATATTGATTTAAAAATTACACACAAACGCATACACATTATTATATAATTCTAGTTATAATGAGTTGATAATGTTGACAGTTTCCACTAATTTTGAGATAAGATCAGATCACTGGCTGGTGGCATTTTTTAATCTAATGTATATTAAGGGGGTGTATTTGACATTGTCACATTGGTAGCGATGCCCATTTATGAGAATAAAAGACTTAATTTTAAGTATACGGTTAGTTTTAGAAAATTCTTCCGAAAACAGATTAGACTAATAAAAGGAATGTGAAATTATACAACTCGAGTATTATATTTTCCCTTTAAATATGAAATATTACTGTTAGTCTAAAATAATATTGTTTTACGGAGTTTTTAATATTATCATACATTAACATGATAGTAACAATGTTATATACCCTAATTTACAATATTTTTCATGCATGGAAATTATTACTCCAATTTAGGAAAAATACAATACTCATGTTTTAAATTTAATATTAATTTTATCCCGTTTCTATTTTTTATGATGCATTTTACTTCTATTCAGAATAATTTTTTGTAATTATAGAATTAATTATGTATAATAAATGTAATAATGACTGAGCCATTTGGAATTAATGCGCCTCCTTTAATTTTCTTAAATGAAGCCAATTTGAAATTCCTAAAATTTCATACTAATATTATAGTTTTTATGTTAGTATTTTTAATTCCTAAAACATTGCTTTTTATCTTTTTCAAAAAGTGAATCATTACATAAATTGCTCACCTTTTGAATATACCATTTACTAATTTAATTTAATACTACTTTTATTACATTTCTAATAATATATATTATTGCCACCATGCACCACTATCGCTACAACCTCCACCGACGACACTGACTACTGTCTACAGTTATATATTAATAGAGCCCCTTCAGTGACTTCACACCAACTTTTATGATCACCATCAAGAGGTACTTTTAAAGCCCGTTAGTAACTCTAACCCATTTTTAACCAATTAAATTAGCTTGATCGTTAATGAAATGCCCCGTAACTTGGCCAAATTATCGAATTGGTAAAGAGGATGGTTTATTAAATTGGTACAAAAAAACCTCCACAGACAAATTGGTAAAAAAAAAAAGTTCCGGTGACAAAGTTCAATTCCTGTCATTTATTTCCCTAAATATTGTCAAATTAACATATTCAGATCTTCTACTATGATTTTATTATCAAAAGTGAATAACTATAAATGTTAACGAGGGTGTTTGACAATTTGAGGTTGACTACTAGCTCATAGGCGATTCAATGAACATATTGATACTAACGAATTATGTTATCTATTTCAACGAAGTAAAATGATTAATAACTTAGATGTTTGCGATTAGCTCTTAAGACACAAAATGACTATTCAGAATATGAATGTAAAACTATATATATTTAACTAAACTTTATTTCTTTTATTTTTAATAAGTTTTGAAAAAAGTTTTAAAAATTATACTACGTATTTACTTTTACTTTATATAACTACTATCACTATCATTTTAATACATATATTCGTTTACAAGAGCACACACAAATAAAATTCATTTATTTTTAGTATTAATATTTCAAATATGACTATTTTGTTAGTTATTTTAAAAATGCTACTCCATATACAATGGAAAAAATATGGGAAAAGGGGCAAATAAGCCCTCAAACTAACCAAAAAGGTGCAAATCACCCCTTATATAGGAAGCTCTGTCCGGCCGTCGTCATTTGGGGAGGTTCCCGGTGTAATTTTTTGATGAAATTTTTTGAGCATCTTCTTCATTAAGTCTAGTTTACCCATACCAAATTTCAGCTAAAAATTCAACCGGGAAGGCAGTCTAATGAATTCTTGAAGATAACCGCGCAGTTAAACAGCGCAGTATATTTCAGAAAATCATTTGACTCCCTTCCCGGTTGAATTTTTAGCTGAACATTGGTATAGGTAAACTAGACTTAATAATGAAGAAGATGCTAAAAAAATTTCATCAAAAAATTCCACCGGGAACCTCCCCAAATGACGATGGCCGGACAGAGCTTCCTATATAGGGGGTGATTTGCACTTTTTTTGTTAGTTCGAGGGCTCATTTGCCCCTTTTCCCAAAAAATATCCATACTGGTAAAATAGTAAAAATATTCATGGTATTTTATGGATCAGAGTAGAATTATTTAAATACTAGTAAAATTGTTAATTTTCACAATATCTAAAGGACTAAATGTCGAGAATTCTAAAGCTGAGGATAAAATTGTCTCACAAAAAATTGACCAATTTTTCATTGGAACTTTATTTTACCAACTTGCCTCCGGAGATTTTTTTTAGCAATTTTATAAATCACTTTTTGTTTTCATCACCAATTTGATAATTCGGTCCCATATGCATATGAATATATTCCCTCTGTCCCTAAATAAAAGTCCTTTTCAAGTTATCCCTAAATAAAAGCTCCTTTTCATTTTTGAGAAACGGAAAAGTGCAAAACAGTGCAAAAGATGACTGACAGTGTCAAACAATTCCACTTCTTAAAATGCCTGTAAAATGAATTGCGACTTGTATATAAGGACGGAGGGAGAATACTTTATACTATGTATACCATAAGGGTTCACCTATCAGGTTGACCTTTTAGGGTGGAACCTCGGGTCTTAACATGGTATCAGATCCAATTCCAGTTGTGGTTTGACGGCTTGTTTAGCACCCATAATTAAGGGTAGCTTGTTAAGGGTTTGTTTGGCCCGATTATACACCCCGATATTGTCAAGCCCGGTTCGGACTGAGGGGGCGTGTTAAAGCATTTGTCCCACACCGGAAAGCTATAAAACAATTAAACACTATATAAGGCTTTGAGTTACTCCTCCTATCAGGTTGACCTTTTAGGATGGAACCTCGGGTCTTAAGACAAACTATAATTATATCGAAGCCTAATAGATTGCCAAGATATTGAGAGAAGCGAAGTCTTAGAAGATCCTTCTAATGATGTTTTTACTTGGATTGAAATTTGCTGGTCTGGTCTGGTCCGGTCCGGTCTGTTTGAGTCTGATCTGGTCTGGTCTGGTCTGGTCTGAACTGGTCTGTTCTGTTCTGGTAAACGTTTAGTCTCCGTGTATTTTATAATTACGGAAGTCAAGTCTGGTCTGGTCTATTTAAGTCTGGTCTGGTTTGTTTAAGTCTGGTCTGATCCAGTCTGGGACTGAAACTAGTCCAAGTAAATTCATCCCAAATGGTCCGATCTCCTATCCTTCTTCTCTTTGATGACGACTTTCTCAGAGAAGTAACGAATCAAAGGTTTTTATATGTTGCCTTTTTTTTAATTTATACCTTCTAGGATTTTGATTGTTGTTTTGATTTTGGTCCGGCTTATTCTGTGATCGAGAGTTATTTCCACTTTAGGTGAGCGTGAAATTTGTTGTTCTCCTAGCAACACCTAGACGCCGTGTGTTCCTCGTTGGTGTAACCGATTGAGTGGCGAACTTTCATTATTCATGGTTGCCATGACGATTTCAACCTAATTTTTCTGAAGTTTCAACTACCTGTCCTCCTCCTGAATCACCGTCTCACTCTGAGAGAATGTTAGTGCACAACTGAATCTCCTTTTCGGTGGCTGGTGAAACTGATATTTAATTCAATATCTACTTGATCGGTCAGGTTTCCTTTGTTGGTTGCTAGGCAAACTAATTCTCCATTTCTGGTGGCTGGTGAAGCCGAATCTTTTATTTGTATTTTTTTAGTTTTTCTTTGGAGTAGGAAGAAGAATAGCAAGACTATTAGACTACATTACATTATTGTGGGGTAAGCGATCCGGAAGGAATCATGAAATCCTTTTTGTTCCAAGTCTCATCTCATTTTAGTCTTAGGCTATTCATTCGATCATTTCATTCATTCATTTGTTTCTTAGCTATAATTTATAAATTAGTTATTTGTTTAAAAAAAACAAATCATAATTATGTGTGTGTATATATATTCACATGTATTTGTTTCCGTATGGTGTAGAATTATTGTATTAGTAAAATATCTCTCTCTCTCCAAGAGTGTATTGTAGATATTTCATATTTGCATTCCATCAATAAACATCTATCCAATTTTGGGTGCATTTATCATGGAATGTGTTAAACGACAGGTGCAACTTTAAAAGCGTGTTTGGTGCCTCTGTTTTTTTGGCTTATCAGGCTTATGAGCACACTGTTTAACCAAACACGTAACTTTTTATTTCACGCGTTGAATTTTGTAATAATAAGAAAAAGTAAAGTTGAAGTTACTTTTCTGACTCTATTGGTTGAAGTTACCGTAGATGATCATTTTAGGTATTTTTTCATATATTTTGTCCTTTAATTTTTTAATTAAATATGGAGTATGTATATTTTAAATATAATTTTTTCATAAATCAGCATAATCTGTCAGTACAGTCACTTCACTTAGTACTTCATAAATTTCGGCACAATAATTAGCCGATTCAGCCGATTTCATTTGTTACTACGTACTCCCTCTGTCACAAAAACAACTTTCTACTTTTCTTAAATGGATGTCCCAAAATTAACTTCCCACTTCAATTCTTTTCTTATTTGGCAAATTATCTACATCAAAACAGTGCCAAACAGTGCCAAACAGTGTCAAACAGTGTCCTAACAGTGTTTGAACAGTGCAAAACAGTGCGCCCAACAGCAGAGTCAAATTTATTTTCTTAATTTGTGTGGTTGTCAGACTGTGAAGTTGTTTTTGGGACGGAGGGAGTATTAAACAAGCTCCACATCTATCTGATTCAATCCACAATAATCATGGGTAGAAAACTAAAACTTTACTTTTATGTTTAATCATGGACCCACAGAAAGCATGAAAAGCTATAGAATACGGAGTATAAGTTACCCTCTCAATGAAAATTGCCACCTTGAGGGATGTGCCAAACAAACAGTACTTCCAACAAGTATTTATAGGGTAGCCGAGACTTGCATAAGTCAAGACGCAATTCATTAATTACACTAGCTAGTTTTATCTCTCAAGAACTGGATGGATATTTCAACAAAAATGATGCTTTCTTTTTCTCTAATCCTGGTTTTCTTGCTGCGGCTTCTGGAACCATCGATTGCCAAAAGTTATTCCCAACAAGATGCCTCAGATGATGACTCATCATCACTGCTGAAAGCCGCAACTATGGATCTTGTAACTGATAAGTTGCCTGGCCAGCCTGCGACAGTTGGCTTCAAACATTACGCTGGGTATGTGACAGTGAACAAGACTAATGGAAGATCACTCTTCTACTGGTTTTTTGAATCTTCAACATTTCCTCAACAAAAACCTCTAGTTCTCTGGCTTAATGGAGGTAAGACTTATCAATACTGACCCCTTAATAATACGGAGTATTTTTCTAATCTTCGGACCCTAATTAATTCTTACTCCACGAAACTTTTGGCTCCCTACGACATGAAAGAATCTACACATATATGTGTGTAATGTGTGTATGTAACTAAATAAAACTAAGTGAAAAGGTTTAAGAATGTTTGTATAGCTAGATATGTACACAACGTATTTGGTAGTTGGTGTCTAGCTTCTTTTGTAGTACTTGATTTTGGAAAAAATGACATGCATATTACTATCATAATTTCTCCCGACAAAAATGCGACTAGCTAGTTACTATGTACGAATAATAATTGAATAAGAGTCGCTATAGTGTATTTCGGAGTGACAAGTCACTTGTAGATAATGGGTCACTGTGAACTAGTCACTGAATATGTCACTTTTTAATTTCTTTTTAATATGAGTCATATTTTTCTTTTGAGTTTAATTTAATAAAATACCTAAATTTGGACCGTGGGCTTACTTTTGTAGAAAAACATATATGATGTGATAAACTTATAATGTACTAATGAAGTTAGTTCATTGATGGAGTAACATTTTCTATTAATTGATTACTCCGCATTATATTACGGAGTATATATATTAGCGCTTAAAATGGTAGACTGAGTAACTTAAATAACAATCTGTTACAATGTTGAAAAGAGAGGATAGAAGAAGTTACGCAAAATTTTATGAAATGTTTGAAAAAAAAACGTTATAGGTTTTTTTGGAAATTGAAAAAAAAAAAACGTTACTGGAATACCGGAATGGTAAAGACAGTTTTTCTTGGTCAACGGCCCTTTAGAAAATAGTACATAAAGTTGATACATTTCTCATCATATACGATAGTATATACTGCCTCCGTTTCACAAAGAAAGTTACGGGCGGTTTGACTTCTCTAGGATTAAGAAAATAAATTGACTTTACAGTAGAAAACACTGTGTAGACACTATTTGGCACTGTTTAGACACTATTTGACACTGTTTAGACATTGCTTGACACTGCTTTGATGTAGAATTCTTTACCAAATAAGGAAATAAGGGAAGTGTGACTTTGTTTTTTGAAACATCCATACAAGAAAAGTGTGACTTTGTTTGTGAAACGGAGGGAGTACATATATATTCGGTATAAATAATTAAATATGTGGGTATGCATGTGTATACTTCGTATATTATAAGATGCAGTTGTAATAAAAATGGTGTTAAGTGCAAAGTGAAAATAAGTACATTTTTTCATGAACGAATATATCAGTGCGTTGTGGATCAACTTTAATGCATTGTTGAAATATTCAGAACCATTTGATCATAAATTGAATGTACTCAATCCATTCTTACTTCCCATGAACCAACACACACATACGATGATGAGCAAGCCATAATCAGAATCCATTTATATGAATGATAATTTTTAATTTCCACCTTTCATAATTCTAATTAATGGCTAGTTGGCTACTAATATGCAATTAGCAACGTGAGTTTTTATAATAATTTTTAAATTTACATTAATTACAAAAGATGTGTTTGAATTTTAAATAATTACAGAAATAAAAGAATTCAGGTGTGTGCTAACTAATCCGTTAATAGAATGAAAGGTTAAAATTATTAAATGTTTTCATCGTAGGAAATTTAAAAGATTCTTACTAGATGAGAAGTTTATATATGATGTGACATACAACACACATATAATACATAAGTATGCATTCTATAGATGTTGAAGTCTCAAATCGATAAATTAAGTAGTGTTATAATAAGATCTTGAGTTGCGCGCTCCTCTTGTCTGTTTAACTTTTTAGGATGGAAAATAAGATCTTAACATGGTATTAGAGGCAAACTGATTCATAACCATGGTGTGGGCCCCCTTATGCAAAATGATGACACGACTATAAAAATGACCATGACTATGACGAACTGACGAAAAAATAATTAACGACACGACTCAGTCGAAGTGTCCAATAGGAAGGGTGTTGAAGTCCCAAACCTGAATATTAAGAAGTAATATAATGCTATAGTAAGATCATGAGTTATTCCTTCTACCAGGTTGACCTTTTAGGATGATATTCTATATTTAGGTTAATCTTTTAGGATGAAATTTCAAGTCTTGACACTGGACGGGGCTTCACCCCACCACCAATAGATAAAAGTACCTGTACATTATAAAAAGTATACTTAAATATAAACTCCGCTCCCTGATAACACTTTTGAAACATTAACTTCTCTAATACTTTTGGAACATATACATGTATATATCATGTATGCATGTGTGTATTTATGTAATAAAATTGAGTGAAAAAGTATAAGAATGTTTGCATATGTATACTTAGCGTTGGACCAATTTGTTTGCCCAATTTGTTTTTTTGGACCCTATGTTTACTTCTGTAGGAATGCCCGACATATATGAGGTGAAATGTGGCAATGATCGGTATTCATATATACTACCCGGTTCTGTTTTAATTGTAACGTTAAATTTTTTGCACTATTCACATATTGCACTTTGACTATATTTTATTTAATAATGTATTACGGAGTATAAGTTAAATTTTAAAAAAATATTGTTAAATTCTTCTTATTCTAAATTTCAAAATATGATTTTTTTTAAATTTTTTACTAATAAGGAATAAAAAATATTAATGGTCAAACTTGTTTGTTGGCAAACGTGAAATGTTGACGGTTGCTATTAAAAGGGAAGAGGAAGTATTTTCGAACGGTCAAGTATTAGTATTTGCTATCAATAGATTAGTATATGTATTAACTCCTAAAAATATAGACCGAGTAACGTAAATACCAAGCTATTACAATTTCGAAAACAGAGGACATAATTATAGAATAGAATAAGTTAACGCAAAAGTTTATTATACAATGTTTGAAAAAATTCGTCTTTGCAAAGGTAGTGGTGGGCTCGGTTCGGGACCAGCCCGGTGTGGCGGTCCAGGACCGGGTGGTGACCCGAACCGGTGGGATAGTGTGGGGCGGGCACGGGTAGGGCAAATGGGGGCTCGGCCTGGCCAGGCCCGGGCCCGGTTCGGGCCAAATTCATTTTTTTCCCATTATTTTTGGGTTTCCACTGGATTGGGCTGGGTGTTTTAAGGGGGTTTGGGGGTGGGTGGGGGCGGGGTCAGGGGTAGTTAGGAAAGCAAGAAAAAACATTCGACCCGACCCGGCCTGGCCCGGACCCGGACCGCACCCGATGGATACCCGGGCCGGTCCGGGGTCTACCCATTAAAACTCAAAGGTAGCCCGGCCCGGGTCCATACCTGTGCAAAGGTAAAGCTAGAGACAATTAACAATAGTTTGTCTTGGTCAACATGCATTTAATTTAGACCTTCAGAAATAATTAATAATAATAATAATACCTTAAAGTTTGTGCATTCTCACCATCAATGTCCATCATATATGGATGATGATGAATTAATTTTGGAATAATAATAATTGTAGTGGTATATGAAGAAATGCCTTTTGTTCTTAGGACTATGAGGAGGGGCGGGGCGCCGGGGCTTGATGTGAAGAAAGGTCTCCTACCTGATGATAGGATAAAAAAGCCTTTAGACCGTTTTCATTTCTTTATGACCCAAAATTACTCGGCCGGCCCTTTGACCGAAAATGAGAGGCTAGGCTAGGGCATTATATTCTTAATTAAGAATATATATATATGTTCATCATGTGGCATTGTCTTTGGTCAACGACAACTAATCCCACGCTATCATCAATATTCACTATTATTTCGGACCCCTAAAAAAACTGGAGATAAATCCCGCACCAAGAGTAAACATGATAAAAAGGCAAAAATAAGAGTAGTAGTTTGAATAGGTCATAAATAGGAGCTTTTTTAGGGATTGGAAATATACTCGTGCAAATACCCAATCCATTGCCGCCGGCCACCGCCGGCCGCCACTGTTCCCCGGCCGGCACGGTTCTAGTGGTGCCAAAAAAATCAGAATTTGTTCGCAGTCCGCCTGCAACCATAGCTACAGGTCGCCGCCTCTACAACCACCAGATTGATCCACCACCACCAGTGACGTATCCAGAAATTTCCGTAAGTGGGGGCGAAGTCGCACTAGAAATTTGTTATCTCGGAAATGTCACAAACAGTGAAACATATTAAAAAAATATTGTAAAATTGTCTATAAATAACAATGAATCATGTTAATTGATTATTTGAATCAATAAATATTGTAAATTTATGTTAATAAATCAATGAATCTTACGGAGTATGGGGAATATATTTAGAATTAATTTAAATTGTTGATATATAAGTATATGTAGAAAATCACTCTACATAATTGCAATACTTTGGGACCTCATTTTCCCGCTCATCGTGACGCACGATTCCGCCTAATTCATCTGGGCCTGTTTCGGTCTTTTCAATTTCCGCCTAATTCAATCCAGCCTCATTCGCTCATCAGTAGTAAATCATCGCCTACTTCAAATCTGAGGATAAGGCACAGTAGCCTTATTCTATTAATCATCGCCTACTTCAAAGCGACCTCCCTGCGTTCAGAAGTGGCAGAGCAGGATGAAGCCATACCACGGTATGGTTGTAGAAGAAGAGGAGACGCACCTGCATTTAGCCGCTGTGCCGCTCCTCAGATCTCATCTCTCAATTCCTCACATGAATTAGGAGTAATAGCAGAGGAAGACGAAGTCATGGCTGCAGAAAGGGAGACGTCCCTACGTTCTTCTTCGGTGCCGCTTCTCCTGGCCTAATACTTGTTTATTTTATGAATCGCCGGCGTGTTCACTGCTGCAATCTCCTAGGAAGCGGCCGAAATTGCAGACAAACCGGCCTGTTTACCGTCGAATGTCTCCTTCGACGGTCAGGGATGAGGATAAGGTACTGTTGCCAAATTCTATTTTATTAATTTTTAAATAAAATTAATAAAATATATTAATTTTACTTTATTAATTCTATATTACCAAATTCATTATTCTATTAGATAATGAATCATATTTTAATTGCTAAATTTTTTAGAGTTACCTGATATAATAGAAGTGTATCTGATATATACAGCATATCAAAAGGCAGATACTGGAATCGACACCATCAAGTGCTTATGTTCACTGAATGCTATTGAGGAAGATCATATACTATAATTTATCAGTTTCTTTGGCCTACTGATAGTCACAGTTTAAAGTATAATAATATTATTCCTATTTAAAGAATCATATACTTTTTTTAGTCCTATTTAATTAGTTCAATAATAACCTAATTTTTCAGCCTAATCTGTAACATGAAGGTTTTAATCTTGACAAGAAAAGTAAAATTCATATGTGTTTAATTTGTTGTGTGGTTCAAGTCAAAAGAGAGAAAACTAATGGAACATTTAGGCTGCAGCAAGTATCTATTATGACTTCAACTCTGAAAGAGATTATACAGGAACACTCTCAGACTAAGGCTCCTTTTGGCAGCCATATCTGTTTTGTTTTGCTTATTCTGTTAGTTTATCATGGCAATTTCCATGTTCCTGAAGTCCCTCATTTGTTTTCATATGCCTCTTAAATAAAGAATAGTCCAATAGGTATGCCTCATTTGTTTTGCTCATTCTGTTAGTTTATCATTGCAATTTCCATGTTCCTGAAGTTCCTCATTTGTTTTCATATGCTTCTTAAATAAAGAATAGTCTTATAGCTTTACTTGGCTCTGTCCTAGATAAATTTGCAGTCCTATAAAGTTAAATTTGGATGATAAAAAGTAAAAGTTGTTCGAGTGGCAACAATGTGTTGTTCCTATTGACCTTCAGCTCCTCTATTCCTCCTCTATTCGATGATTTTGCTCACGGCTTCTCCAGTCTGGACCATTTTCTTTGATATCATCACAGAAGATCGGGTAGTTCTTTCTTGCATCGATCATGCTCGCCTGGTGCTTCTCACTATATAGTATTTACAAGTTTGGACGTGATTTCCATTTGGGTCTTCTTTCCTTCGAAACTAATCATTTTCTTCTCATTTTATCTATCACATACCTTATTTTCAGTCCATCTCAGTTTGAATATTTATTATGTTTTGTCTGTGAACTTGGTATTTAACCAAGATTTGTTAGCCTACTATACTGCTTTATGGGCCATCATTTTTTCCGAAACTGTTTTTTTAGTAATGCCATTGAGATTTGTATTCCCATCAAGAGTTTTATCCTCCAACATTTGTTCACAAAGTTTCTACTCTTTTACATCATTCATAATCAATCTTCAAAACAAATCATTCATTGTATTTCTTTTGTTCTTTTAATTCTTTTTTGTTTTTTCGTCCTTTTGATCGTGTATATCAACCTACATAACCCTCATTAATAATGTAGTTTGTAATGGATCAGCTTTGTTCACCTTTTTCTTTTAATTGGTTTATACAATCTATACAAAAAGGTGACTCACAAAGACGGAAACGAATTGGTATGCAAGTGTGGGTTGCGCTCTTCAGAAGGCATATGGCTTTATCTTTTGAAATTAAGAGTTGAGCATAAGCTATGTGATGTTGAAGTAGTATTATGGGATCGCGAATGTAAAAGACTGTTTGGAAAGGATGCAAGTGAATTTTCTTCCCATCTTGATGAGGTTAGTATATTGTCTCTTACATTCACACTTTTGAATCATATAAACACGTTGTTGTGCAAACATATGTTTTAAAACTATGTTGCTAATATTAATTGCGTATAGTATTTTTTCGGGTTCCATGTTCTTCTCTTCAGATTGGATCCTCTTTTCATTTTCTTTTTTTCTTGCTATATTCTCTTCGTGAAATTAATTTATATATAATGAGGAGAAATCTATGAAGTGGTATATTTGTGTCATTGACTTGGCAGATTACCAATATTTCATTATATTCACTTTCTATATTCACATTTACATGAACTATAAGGACAACATAGTTCATATTAGTGTGTATTTGATTTGGTTTTAATCAAACATACAAGGCTTGCTGCTCTTTTAGTAATTAATTGTGAATTTGTTTTTATAGGTTGCTAATCTTTATATTAAAGGTGGCTTATCTGGAAAAAATTCTACTCTTTTGTTAATTTTGAATAGTTCTGCTTGCTTTTCCTTAATTGATGGATTTTTCAAACATTTTGAAATTTGATCTATTCATTTGTGTGCATGCTCTACATTCTATTGTTTATGTCCATTAGATGTTATTATATACTCTATAAGATTTCAAATTCATTCCTGCCTGGACTGCTTGCCTGAAATTTGAAAACCATGTGTTATATTAGAGAGATATGTTTGTAATCACCTAAACAATTAGTTTTGAATTTGTGAAACCAGTACTATGCATCTTTTGTTGTATTTATGTCAGACCATTTGAATTAAGAAAAATGTATAGAAAGGTAAGAACATTGTAAAATTTTCAAAATAGATACTTTGTAAATTATTATAAATGTTAAAATAAAAAATAAAATCAGAATGTAAAAATTTGGATAGAAAATAGTAAAAAGGTCTATTTGAACATTTTTATTAATAAAAAAAGATTAAACGAAAAGGTTTACATGTTATCAGCCAAATACTTACAGATTGTGCCGTGTATACATTCGTTTCCGTCGATTACTTCAATTATTTGGTTAAAACTTTGTTCTACAGCTCCATTTCCCCCCATTTTCCAAGCTCGCTCCACTTATCCCTAAAGTTGCTCCTATAAACAATTCCAATATTAACGAAATAAAAGCTAACAAGTTGTTTGTTATGTGGCTGACATATCTTTTTTGCATAATATCAATAATTTGTTGAGAATTTATTTTATTGCTTAAATTTGGACCCTCTGTTTCTCTTATCATTTAAATCCTTCTTTCGCGATCATTTTTTCACTAATAGAGTTTCTTTTTTATTTCACTTCTCTCTTCTGCTTCATTTTCATTTGCTTTCCATGGTATATGAGTGCAGTTCATAGCCTTATGGCAATTTGAGCATCTCTCCATTTCGTTATTTAATTTCAGTTTCCTCTAATACTTTAATAACACACTGTCTCTTTGAACTTCATCACCCCTTGAATTTTTCTTATTTAAACTTTTATTCTTTATTGCGACTTAGGGCCGTTTTGTTTTTTCACTGTTGTTTCAGATTTGTTATTTTTTGTTGTTACAAATCCTATTCATTCTTTATCTCAACTTTTTTCTTTATTCCAACTCATATAATATTTCTTAAACTTTTACTTGCAGGAAATGAACAGATGTGGAAATGTTGAATCGCACTAGAATGAGGAGTATGCTTTGTTTAATACTTGAATGATTTTTTACTTTTCCACACAAATTTGATTCATTAAAACTTTCTATTAGATTTTTTTTTTGAATTTTAATGTTCGATTTCAAGTGTGCATTTAATGTTTTAGCTTAATGCAGTGAAAATGTAGCCTATGTGAGTTACATCTTCTCCCTCATGCGTGTATCAAAAAAGATGTTTTCATTTGCTTTAATGTGACTATGAATCATTCTGCTATTCATATATGATGAAGTGATGATTCAATTTTGTGCAGTAATTTCTATTGAGGAATGACTCATTAAAATTAAAGAATTATAAGTGTGTTTCCATCAACCCTTGGAGCTAAGTAATTAGGATTGAATTATTGGTTTTGTTAGTTATTCATATTTCCAAGTATGGATCTATTAGTTTGCTTTTTTGAAGCATCTCATTTATTAATGTTTTTTTCCTTCTAAAAAGCACCTTCATGTGTTTTTTGGAACCCTTTTATGTGAACCTTTTGTGTTTCATACGGAGTATATCCTATCATCTTAATCCTAATAAATAAGACCAAAATAACATCTTTTCATCATGTGTTAGTTGGATAATCTATTGTTAACTTCAATAATCAATATATCAGATGTTTGGTGTGACTAAAGGCGCAGACGTGCAATAGTGGATTTTTGTCTCCTAGAATTAGATATAAGAAAGGGACGGATTAACGACGGTTATGCATATAAACGTACCTGCTCTGTTGGGTAACTTCTCTGCCCATAACTGCTTCAATGGATAATGGGTATAACCGTGGGTAACCGTTTTATTATATGAGTCATATCATTGATATTTTAATATAAAATTAATATTTTAAAAGGCAAATTATGGCATCTCTTAGGCAACTCTAGACGTGAGAGGCCACTTAAGAATTTTTGTCATCTACAAGGCGAGAGAGAAGGTAATCTAAACTATTTTGAATTTTGAAAATACTCATAAAAACAATTAATCAAGAAAAAAATATGATAACAACCAAGTTTGACTATTAAAATGTATTATGAAATTTAATTCATACATTATAGTTAGTACATCAATATATACACAACGAAAAGAGAAAATTGTCATCTTTCATCAATTGTGGGACAAATAATAGGAAATATGTAATAAAAAGTATAACTAAAACGGTAATGGGTGGATATATGAAATTGTAACCGCCCTGTTACCCATTACCCGACCAATGCGGGTATTCTCACTTTGACCAATCAGTTTGGTTCTGGTATCCATCGAATCGACACAATTATCATCCTTACCTAGAATCCCAATGAACCTTCTTAACATGGGGGGCATAGCTCACTTGGTAGGAAGGGGGTGTCACAAGGAAGAAGTCTCAGATTCAACTTCAAGCAATGGCTTGGGATGAAACTTCATTCTCTTTCCATCAAAGTGAATTAAATCTTCCCAAATAACTATCCGGTCGATTCGGTGGGATCCTCAAGGATGGGTGTCATTTTTTTAATTAAACCTTCTTAAAATAATCAACCCACTCCTATGATATTGTAATTTGTGTTTACTTATATTATAATGTGTATTTCTGGTGAAGCAAAATAAAAAATCCGAGCCTAATGGAGTATAGTTGGTAATAATATTTCTCTTTGAAGCTTATATAAGTGCTTAGATGCCTCTTCTTACATGTTAACATTTCATTCATTGATAAAAACAATGGTTCCCTGGGGCAATTTCTTTCTATTTAGTCAGAAAAGTAATTTTAATCTTACTTATTTTGATTACCACACAATTCAGCATGCGAAAAATAATTCTAATCTTACTTATTTTGATTATTACATAATTCAACAGACAAAATAAAAAATTACATCCTTAGTTAAAAAGTTGACAGATAAAACTCATAAACTGAAATTAGGAATTATCAAATGATTTCATTATGTTATCAAGAAAGTTTGTGGAGTGAAATATTTTCAATAGTACTTTTAATAGTTAAGAATTAGGACCGTAGTCCTCTATGAAACCTAACTTGGAGATGGAGTCCTGGGGGACGGTGATGATGGAGAATCAATGGTTGACATCCCTGAAGAATTTATTGCTCCTATGGTGGATGATCCAATTGAAGCTATTGTTAAGAACACCTATCCCGATTTTGAAATACACTGTAATGATGTTTCTTATTTGAATTCCAGAGCAATTCTTGTGCCAACTATTGATGAGCATGACATGATCAATGATTACATGTTAGGATTGACTCCAGGTGAGGTAAAAACATACTTAAGCTCAGATTCGGCATCTTCTTCTGACTCAGACAGTGCACTCCTTCAAGAGATCCACTCTCCAGAATTTCTGAATACCATTAAATGCTTTGGTGTGCCAAGCCATGAACTGAAGCTGAAAGTGGGTGCGTGCACATGTGATGCTAATGAGGAATATAGATCATTCCTCCAGATTGTGCAATGACACCCGCCTCATCGTCACTAAACTTGGAACTGATATTCTCGAGGCTCAAATGATGTCTGGAACAGATGCAGGACAAACATTTCTCATTCCGAAGCTTAGCTTGACTCCATCCGACCTAAAGCTACCGTTCACATTTCAGCGTAGACGGTTCCCTTTGATGCTTAGTTACGCGATGACCATTAATAAGAGTCAGGGGCAGTCTTTGGAGAGAGTTGGTGTTTTCTTACGTCGTCCGGTTTTCACCCATGGACAACTTTATGTTGTGGTATCAAGAGTGACGTCTCCATCTGGATTGAAGTTTGTTATATGTGATAATGATGGAAAACCGGCAAATAAGACTATAAATGTGGTTTACAAGGAAGTATATAATAATTTGTAGTTTTTTTAATCTTCATTTACATTTGTTAAAAACAATATATACGTTGATCTATATGTTTCACAACATTTCGTTATATTCTCAAATTATTTATTACTTACTAACTGCATCCCGTGCGAAGCACGGGTGAAAATCTAGTAGTTTATATTAATAGCAAAAATGTCATGGTTGAACTTTACAAAATATACGTGAAACTAAAATTGTAACTACATTAAAGTATTATATATATTAAAAATTAGAAAAAAATTATATGAATAATAACGACTTAAACTTTGTTCTAAAGCTTCAAAAAGGGCCAAGATGAAAAAATGTAGTTAAAAGTTGAGCAAAGATTTGAACCCTTGACCAAGGAGTGAGGCCGCAACACACCAAAGTACATCAACCACTAGACTATACATTATCTTGTGCAATAACACTAGAATTAGTGAATAACACCTTCCTAGTCAACTCAAAAATATATAATTGTAGATTAAATATATATGTATATATAGGGGTATGGTGGGGGTTGAGCGGGGGCAGCTGCCCCCCTGCCCCCACATTGGATCCGCCCCTGCCACCAACGGACTGACCCGGTTGCCCAAGGTAGCTAAGGGGCAATTAATTAATTAGAATAGGAGTATTAGCTAGGGGTAGAAAATTAATGTTTAGTACTATTTAGGAAAGAATAGTGGCGGACTCCTATTAAGGGAAAAATGATACTATCCTCTGTTCTTTAATTCTTGCAGCAGTTTGACTTTCACGTTTGCCAACGCACAACTTTGACTGTAATTATATTTAAATATGTATTAGTAAACATTATAAAAAGTTGATATTTTGGAAATTCACAATAATAGGAATTCAATAACACTTTATACGTAATAATTTGATTATGTATATTAGTAGAAAATCGTAGTCAAAGTAAGGTCCATGAATAGTGCAAAAATCACAATGTTGCAAGAATTAAAGAACGGAGGAAGTATGTTTTACTCCTACTTAGGTCAATTAATTTTAAAAACTAACGTGTGAAATGACATGGAAATTGAATTTAATTTGAGCGCTAATATGACAGGGTAAAAGTGCCTCTATTTGGAAAATAAGATTAGGATGTACCCATCCTCCGCAAGAAACTCTAACGTTCATCCATACATATATATAATTGTTTAATTTGCTAGTGTTAGGATTATCAGCTTCTCGTTAACTTTTAATAAAAAAAAAGTACCTTGCATTGGTTTTAAGGTCCAGGATGTTCGTCCGTAGGATATGGAGCATCTCAAGAGATTGGCCCTTTCCTTATTGACGGTAATGGTAGTCGCTTGGCAATCAATCCATACTCATGGAATATAGGTGAGTTTAATATTGACAATTTTTCATAAATAATACTTCTTCAATTCTTAAATAATGGCAACACATTCAACTTTACACTACTCACATGTTCTCCTTTTATCACTAGCTTGTTTTTTAATGTGTTAGATTAATTATTTTTTAAAAATAATGTTAAATTGATGCCATTGTAAATTTTCAAATCTGATTTATTTGATTTTCTTACTAATGGAAAACTATACCATCGTATGTATTAATGGTCAAAATTGTACATCGATAAATATGAAAAGTAGACTTTAATACTTATTTAAGAATAGAGAAAATACGTCATACTCGATAGATTTTGGTTCAGGTGAGAAATGCATCTAATGTGAGAAATGAGAATGAATCTCAACCATTGGATTTACGAAGTTGCACTAAAATTGGCTTTATGTTGCAGTAATATTTAAATTTTGCACATGTTGCACTAAAACTGTTTCATGTTGCATTAATATTTGACGGCGTTGCACCAAAATAGCTTTATGTTGCACTAGACACGTGTAATACGGATTTTTCAGAAGTATTTACAGAAATGCCACCGTGCTAGATTGCATATTTCAGTGTATCATGAAGTGTCTTTTACTGCAACTTAGTCGAATTCAATGACTGAAATTCATTCTCATTTCTCACCAAAGAATTCTTCTCACTTGAACCTTTCCCATACTCGCGCGATAAAGTGTAACTAACACTGCACATTTCCTAAAGAGAACTACTTCTTAGGTTTTGGGCATCAAAAGAGGTATATTGTTTTGTGGTAATTAAAGCCATGACCTGTTTAGCTCTAAAAAGGAACAAAGGTATTTACAATTTCTTATCGTGTTTGTATCAATGATTTTATAGTAAAATTTGAAATTTCACTCTAAAAGGTAATGATGTTTTTATTTAGATTGTTTTGAGTCTAAGAGATAAGATCATAGGAGGTTTGTATAGTGATGAAATACACAGATACCAGACACTACCAGACCAGACTAGACCAACAAATTTCAGTCCAAGTAAAAATATCCTAAATCCTTTAATTAAATCAGTTGTCAATGTTGCATAAAATGCATAGACAGTACTAGGGCTGGACATATCGATTTCCGGTTCGGAACAAGTTGGAAGAATTATTACCAAACAAAAACCATACTATTTTTCGGTTTGGTTCGGTTTGAATTTGTTTATAATATATGAACGCTTTTCTGAATTTCTTTAGTTCGGTTCGGTTTTGTTCGGTTCTTATCGGTTTCGGTTCGGTTTAATACGGTTTGGAAGAAATAGTACCAAGCTGAAATCAAATTGCATACGGTTCGATTTCGGTTCGGTTTGGTACGGTTCGATTCAACCAAACCGTTATATACACCCCTAGACAATACCATTCAATATTCCGGCAAAAAATATCATTTGTGAAATCCAAATGATATCCACGTGTGCAATCTGTTTATCTTTGCCACAACTTTAATGTGAATCGAACCCACGCCTGTATTGAACCGAACTTTAATGAGAAAACTGTTGAATAGGTCCTCACAGTATACCGAAAAAGTCAATTAGACCATCTGAGTTTAAAACCGCTCAATTAGGTTCTTAAACTTTAAAAAAACGATCAAATGTACTATCCTCCGTTCTTTAATTCTTGAAACAGTTTGACTTTCACGTTTGCCAACGCACAACTTTGACTGTAATTATATTTAATTATGAATTAGTAAATATTATAAAAAGTTGATATTTTGGAAATTCACATTGATATGAATTCAATAACATTTTATACGTAATAATTTGATTATGTATATTAGTAGAAAATCATGATCAAAGTAATGTTTGTGAATAGTATAAAAATCAGAATGTTGCAAGAATAATTAAAGAAAGGTGACAACTCCGGTACCTTTTAAAAAAAGGTGACAACTCCGGTACCCATTTAAAAAATGGGGGTACCGTACCTATCATGCATTTGATTGGTCCAAATCATTAAATCCCTTTTAATTTAGATTTAAATAATTCAACTGCATGATTCTGGTTGGTCCATGTGGACAAAGGTACGGTACCTTATGGGTACCGTAGAATCTACCATAAAAAAAATGGGGTACCGTACCTACCATCCATTTGATTGGACCACATCACTCTATCTTTTTTAATTTAGATTTAAATAATTCAACTGCAACATTCTCATTCGTCCATGTGGACAAAGGTATGATACCTTATGGGTACCATAGTACCATAGAATCTACCTTAAAGAAATTCAGCAGGTTATCTCTGGATCAGTCTGTTACCACTTACGTGGCCCGTCTACGTGGCTAACTTTTTACTAGTAATTATTTTTCGTTTTCTTTTGCTTCCCCTTTTTCTTAATTCCACCCGTCCGACTGTTGTAGCTTCTTCAGTTATTCCACCCACCAACTGGCTTTTGCTTCTTCTTCTTTGACAACTAAATACACACAAAATAAACAAATCACACCTAAATCTCGACCTATAGACCTTAGTTGTTAACACAGAAATCCCTTCGCCCCCTCTCATCCTTCAGAACGCCGTCTACGTCTCTCTACTAGCGTCTCCCCATCGAGAAAGAAATCACTCAGTTCACAAAGCTAAGTCTTAATCGTCCACACCAGGAGGAAGACGACCAGTGTGATTCCATTTGACTCCACCCGATTAGTTGCTCCGCCGGAGTGGATCCCAACTTCAGTACTGGTGCGCCGGCGATGGGCTGAATCCCAGTTGGAATACCCCTGTGCTTCCCCTACACACGATCCCCACTATTGGAGCTCCTTTTTGTGGGTATAAGAACTCATCAGAAGGGGAAAAAGAAGTAAAAGAACAAATAAAAAGGAAAGGACACTGGCCTGGGGTGGAAGAGAAAAGAAGAAAGGGAAGAGAGAATATTTGGTGGGAGGAGAATAGAGGGAGAAAGAAGGAATAAAGAAAGAAAAGCTGGCGCTTGGTCTGGAGATTGCGGACAGCAAAGAACGGAAGAAGAAACGTACGTGGTGGAGGAGAGCAGCAAAAATGAAAAAAAAATAAGGGGTTATGTCTAAAATAATACTACCTCCGTTCTCTTTTAGTTGCAACGTTGGACTTTTTGCACTATTCACATATTCTACTTTGACTACATTTTATTAATTGATATATTATAAATTAAATTTTTAAAAAATATTTTTAAATTCTTCTCATTCTAAATTTTCAAAATATGATTTTTTTAAATTTTTTACTAATACGGAATGAAAGATATTAATGGTCAAACTTGTGCGTTGGCAAACGTGAAATGTTGACTGTTGCAATTAAAAAGGAACGGAGGAAGTAGGAAGTACTAAAAAAAGAGCTATGAACAAAAAAGAGACCTTTATTTCAATTTTCCAAAAATGAGACTAACAATGGGTTAAGAGACTATTATACCCTTATTTTAATAGAATCTCACCCATTAGTCTACAATAACGCCACAGTGACCAAAACCATTATCATGACCAAAATTCGTCACTGACCAAAAATCATTTGTGACCAAAAATCCAAAAATCCGTCAGTGACCAAAATCATTAGTGACAAAAAATTCTACCTAGTTACCAACGTCAACCCGTCCAGTGACCAATCCGACTAGTAACCATGACCAATCCACCCAGTGACCAAAAATCATTTGTGACCAAAATTCCAAAAATCCGTCAGTTACCAAAATCATTAGTGACCAAAATTTTTACCTAGTTACCAACGTCAACCCGTCCAGTGACCAATCTGACTAGTGACCATGACCAATCCACCCAGTGACCAAAAATCATTTGTGACCAAAAATCCAAAAATCCGTCAGTGACCAAAATCCTCCAGTGACAAAAAATTATTAGTGACCAAGTGACAAACATTCACCCGTCTAGTGACCAACGTCTGCCCGTACAGTTACAGTTACCCGACTCATCCAGTTACAGTTACTCGATCCGTCCAGTTACAGTTACATGATTCATCCAGTTACACTTACCCGACCCGTCCAGTTACAGTTACCCGACCTATCCAGTTACAGTTACCTGACCCGCCTGATTATAGTTACAATTACATAACCCGTCCAGTTACAGTTACCCGACCCGCCTGATTATAGTTACAGTTACATAACCCGTCTAGTTACAGTTACCCGGATCGACCAATTACAGTTACCCGACCCAATAACACGGATCCGACTGTGACCAATCCGACTGTGACCAACTCGGCCGGTGACCTCCACCGGTGCGACCGCCACAGTTCCAACCAGTTCCGGCCACCACCGCCCTGACTGATTCTGACCGACACAGCCCCAACCCGTTCCGACCACCACCGTCCATACTGATTCTGACCACCACCACCCTGAATGATTCCGACCACCACTGCCCTGATTGATTCCGACCACCACCACCCCTGACCTCCACATCCCTTGCCCCCATCTCCAGCACCTTTCGCAACCCTCTTTCAACGGCCAGACAGATCTACAGCGAATCTACCCAACCCTAGCCAGATCTGCCCAACCACCAGACCACCGCCTTGCAACACTAACCGTAAAAATTTATCCCGCCGTTGCTCGCCGATCTAGCTGGCGCTCGAACAGAAATAGAAGGAGAAGAGACAGGTTGAACAAAGTTGACGTTCGACGCCGCCGCTCACCGACGGCGCTCGCCATCACCGTCGCCATTGCAGTCGCTCCTCGCCATAGTTGTCTCCGCTCGCCTAGCAGCTCGGAATCGCCGATGGCCTAGCTTGCCTCGCAGCTCAAATCAATCCATAGCGCCATAGCTCTGAGAAATGGAGAAGTGCGGTATATGGAGATGGGAGACGATTCGTAGAAGAGGGCCGTACATATGTCTGATTTTTGTCCAAATTAGAATTAGTCCCATTTTTGTAAACCTAAAAGTCGAGGGTCTTATTCTAGTCTTTATTTCAAAAAATAAGGTAGATTGTATAATACAGTTGCACGTGGATCAATCACAATGATACAGTTGAATTATTTAAATTTAAATAAAAATGATTTAATGGTGTGGACTAATCAAGTGAGTGGTGTACGGTACCCCATTTTTTAAATAAGTACCGGAGTTGTCACATTTTTAAATGGGTACCGGAGTTGTCACCAAAAAATAATACTAATTGAATAACCATGTTGACAAAGTAACCGGTGACCGAGAGTTAACCGACTGAATTATAGATTTGGTTGTTTTCTTATAGTTTAAGGTTCTAATCGATTGTTCGTTAAGTTTGGGGATTCAATTGACTTTTTCAATAAACTATGAGAGATTTATTTGACAGTTTAATTTTCCCAATTTTAATTACTCTGCCACCGCACCAAACCAATTTGTCTTCACTATAGGAATAAAGCGTATACATACCATTTGCATTCAGTGCATTATCTACAATATTTACTTTATATTGTGCGTCAAATATAGGAAAAACTAATATACATGCCTCAAATTTTTAATGGGTGTGAGATGAATACCCCCAACTTGCATATGCAATATACGTACCTCGAACTTTATATAAAAAAAGTTATTTTCGAACCATGAAATTATGTTTTTTCTTAAATATAAATTTGTTGTGATAAGTACATAATTTAAAATACACCAAGCTTGTGTTAGGATGTAGTTCTGTTAAGATCCGGTGGTCCATCCTAAAAGGTCAACCTGTTAGGAGGAGTAGCCCGAAGCTTAATATTGCACTCTAATGCTTCTCAATTTTCTGGTGTGGGACATTTAACACATCTCCTCACGACCAGACACTTCGACAACACCCCTCCTAACAGGTTGACCTTTTAGGATGGACCCCCGACATCACAATGTATTAATTCAAAAGGTTCGATAGCACGTGCAAGACTAATATAAAAAACATCACGAGTTTGTTTACCACGCAAACAAGCATCACAAGCATTTTTCTGAATAGATTTCAACAACGTTTTATTCAAAAAATCAACCAAACGTAAAACTTTCACTGACGGATGCTCCAATCGAGAATGCCATAGTTCACCTGAGTCTGTCGTCGCCACCACGTGTGCTTGAACTTGATCGAGACTCCGGAAAAAATAAACTCCCCCTCATCGATCACCCACTCCAATCGGCATCCTTGTAAGTAGGTCCTGTATCACACATAAATCATTAGTAAAAAATATATCACATTTTTGTTGATCAATTAATTGCGCTATTGAAATAAGATTTCCTCGCAATCCGGGTACTAGCAACACATTCTCCAATTTCAATCGTGTACTGATCCACATGTCACCAACATGTGTCGCTTGAGTTATTTCGCCATTAGGCAACTGGACCGAAATAGGATTCATCCGGCAAGTCTTCGTCAAAATTGTATCATCACCGGTCATGTGGTATGATGCCCCGGAGTCTAGGAGCCACTGTGAATCGGATGGCTCATCCTTGGGAGGTGCAGTCTTACAACTTTCTAGCATCCTTAGGAGGTGCTGCTACTGCTCATCTGTGAGGTTTGGTTTGTTCATGGGGGTCGCACAATTATTCAAACCCGAAATATCCGAGCTTAACAAAAAATGTGGGGAAGAAGGATCATTGATCCGTCGTCGTCGTTCGTGGCCACTACCACCGCTTCCTGTTTCTCCAACCATGTCACGTCTACAAATTCGTGAATGAAATCGCCCAGGTCTTAGCCCGCTCTGATACCATATAAAAAACAAGCAGGGCTGTATATTTTTTCAAATGAACCCAGTTGAGGCCTACGCCTATATACAATTCATGCAGCGAGAAAATAACTTCTGTTCGCTACTTGCTATGCTAAAGAATCGGAAAAACAAGGCTACATCTATGTACAACAAACCCAATCAAATGCAAACACTAATCACATCTACGTACTGTTTTAACAAGAAATTACTAATCTAAGTAATTAATGGGTTTGGAAATCAAGCAAGGAGAAAACGATTATGACTGAAGGTAGCAATAAGTACGAGCAAGGAAATAATATTAATATAGAATGATTCTTTCAGTATGCTTGGAATACAAAGTAATTGATAAACTAATCGTATGTATCTTCTCCTGGAATGAAGCTAGAAGAAGTAGTATATATTTTTATAAGTATGCGTGTGTGTACTGTGTTTGTATAATAGCTGAGTTTGAGTGTGTGTATGATCTCCAATGATCGTGAATCATCCTCCTGGTGAACATAGCTATATATATCTATCATAAAGAGCTATGCTACGTGGGTTGGTCTAACTACCAGGAGAAAATGCCTCCTGATTCGTAGCTTTAGTTATTAAGTTGGATGCTCCCACCTCATGCTTAGCCATTAAGTTCATTCTTATCCAATTTGGTTGACCGCTTCTTGCTTCGGATATTCCTCACCGTGGGCTGCTTCTCTTCATTTAATTAATTCCTCTGGCCGAATTATTCTTGGCCCAACAATTGCCCCCTTTCGAAAAGTTGAGGCGTATGGGCGCACATGTCAACCCGTTAAGCGTCAACTTGTCGAAATCTTGAAATCATACATGTCATCCTTGAATACAGCTCATATAAACTCGTCGTTTGTACGATGATACATGCTGTCAACCTGCCATTCGTATAACAAGATGCTTTTGTCAACTCGTCACGTGTCTGGTGAGACATGTCGTCAACCTTCGTTCAGGTTGATGTCGACACTTTGGTTGGCAATTATGATTTTGTCCCTCGTTGTATAAATGATGGGTTTGACTCTGTGAGTGTGACCGTAACCGGCAAAAACATTAAGCACCGCTTCGTTTGTTGTTTTAGTAATATCGTCGACATGAATATTTATGATGTATGTCAATGTTGTTCATGTTGTCTCCTTATATTTTGGAGCTTGTGTTGTCGTGCTCTTGGAGCACATGCTTCTGTTGTGTATTTCTGTAGTTTCGAATGTGGTTGTTGTTCCACATGATGATGTCACGTGTACGTGTAGTGTTGTTGTTTTGTGTTTGTCTGACTTTGATGTTGTCAGCATTTGTGATGTATGATCTGTCTGTTGCTTTGGCCAAACCATTGATGAGAATCGGTGGTGTTTATACTCATGTTTAGCTTACATGAAAACCCCATTTCTTCCCCTAAAATTCTGTAAGCCCCCCGCCAAATGTGTTTTGACGTGTTGTAAGTCTTTGTTTGATGTAAGCCCCCCGTCAATTGTGTTTTGACGTGTTGTAAGGCTTCGTAGTAAGGGGATTGCGTTTAGTTATCGTTAGCAGTTGTCGCTGTGTGTGTATAGTACTGGCTGTCTCTCATTCCGTCAATATCCTGCATACAGACATGTTGTCAGAGTCTGGCCGTTGGCTTTTAACCAACGGCCCTCTGATGCTTAAATTAGTGATCGTTTATAGATAAATGAAAGTAATAAATTACGAGTATGTATATGAAACTAAATATCTATCGTCAAAACTTGTCTGTAGTAAGACGATTTCACTCATCTCGTCGGGTTTATTACCTGACGACATGCCCCCCTGTCCGACGACTTCAATCATGTCGACTGGTCTAGTTCGTCACGGGAATGACAACAATATGTAAAAGAAAATAATAAACTAAAAGTGAAACAACTTTAAAGGTACCGTACTGTAGCCTTTTAGAACCTGCTTACCATCGGACGACATGCCCCCCGTCCGACGACTTTGATCATGTCATCTTATCTATCTTGTCACAGAAGTGGCGACTTATTCCTCAGGCCTCGAATAAGGCTTTCCATGCTTGTAGTCATGTCTCCTGGGAGGTTCTGACTTTCCGTGCCCCCCATCTTGTTCAATTTGTCTGCGACGACATCGTAAGTCTTCTTCTAGACGGATGAAAGCTAGTGCCCTTACTTGGACATCTTCGAAGGACCGACTAGGGTGTTTCGTCAACTCCTGGTATAACTCCGAATCCTCCAGCAGTCCCCTTCTGAATGCTTCAATTGTCGTCGGTATGTGATACCTGGGGATTGACACCTTCTCCTTGTTGAATCGGTGCAAGTAATCCCTTAAGGATTCATTCCGTCGCTGGACTACTCGGTAGAGGTCGCTAGTCTGCTTCTCCAAGGCTCGGCTGCTTGCGAACTGTTGATTGAATAAATTGACCAGCTTCGCAAACGAATTGATGCTGTCGTTCGGCAGATTGACGAACCATGTCAACGCTGGTCCTGTCAACGTTGTCAAAAATGCCCGGCACATGCAAGCTTCTCTCTGATGTGATCTGACCGAGACGGCCAACATTTGTTGTTTGTACTGAGCGACATGTTCCACCGGATCAATAGTCCTGTCGAACAGTCTCATTGAGGGGACGGCGAACTTCCTCAGAATCTCGACATCGGTGATATGTCGTCCGAAGGGTGAGTCTGCGTAACAGGTTTGCGTCGCCATGTCAAGCGGACGTGGGACTCCAGGTACGCTGTTTATCTTCTCTCGCAATTCCCTCAGTTCTTCCATGATGCCAAGGGATCTGTCAAGTTTGTTTGTATCTGTGGACCCGCTGCTTCAGGAGGCATTTCTGTCTGAGTTATCCTCCGCTCGGTTGGCGAATGTACGGTGACGACCTCTAGCTCCTGACACCTTTGATTGTTGATGTCGACACGTCTGGACATGTCGACATGGCTTGGAACTTGTCGCCTATGGTTGTTGATGACGACATATCTGGGAATGTTGACATGATTTGAAACAATTTGTCTCTGGGGCTCTGCAAACAGATTTCGGAATATGTTCCTTCTGGGATTTGGGGGTGGAATGGAACGAGTTGAGGGCCCTGCTCCTCCAAATGTGTCGGCCCCGAAGTGAGGGATGAAAGGTTCCGTTGAAGCCGGAATCGAACCCATGTCCGGTCTCATTGCCATGGTAGCCACATCCTCGCCCCGTCGTGAGCTTGAGGCTATGGATGCCACCGATTGCACCTGAGATCTCAAAGCGTCATTTTCACCTTGGAGGAAGGTCATTTGTTGACGCATTTCCTCCCGGATAGCTTCTAATTGTGCCGCGTCGGAACTTTTGGATGCGCGGAGCTCTTCTCGGACGGCTTCTAGTTTGCTTGAATCTCATTAAACAGTGAGTTAGAACTTTCGGCCATAATTGATTCTCTTTTTGCAAGAATTTCCCACAGACGGCGCCAATTGTTTTAACAAGAAATTACTAATCTAAGTAATTAATGGGTTTGGAAATCAAGCAAGGAGAAAACGATTATGACTGAAGGTAGCAATAAGTACGAGCAAGGAAATAATATTAATATAGAATGATTCTTTCAGTATGCTTGGAATACAAAGTAATTGATAAACTAATCGTATGTATCTTCTCCTGGAATGAAGCTAGAAGAAGTAGTATATATTTTTATAAGTATGCGTGTGTGTACTGTGTTTGTATAATAGCTGAGTTTGAGTGTGTGTATGATCTCCAATGATCGTGAATCATCCTCCTGATGAACATAGCTATATATATCTATCATAAAGAGCTATGCTACGTGGGTTGGTCTAACTACCTGGCGAAAATGCCTCCTGATCCGTAGCTTTAGTTATTAAGTTGGATGCTCCCACCTCATGCTTAGCCATTAAGTTCATTCTTATCCAATTTGGTTGACCGCTTCTTGCTTCGGATATTCCTCATCGTGGGCTGCTTCTCTTCATTTAATTAATTCCTCTGGCCGAATTATTCTTGGCCCAACACGTACTAGGAACAAAAAAATGTAACCCAAAATAAATGTACAATAAATGACATAGCAACAAGTTCAATCTAATGTTAATTACATCATCATAAATGCTTTGGGTATTTTAAATTATATACCCAAGATCTGCATAAATTTACATTTTTGAAAGAAAAACATATAACAATGGTACTAACATACATTTTATATCAAGTTCAGAGTATATATTACACGTGCAAGTTTACGGTACCTATTTCACACCCGTTCAAAGTTTGAGATATTATTTAAATTATTTTCCCTTCAAATATATTATATAATTTCACATCATAAACCCGCAATTTAAAATAATTTAGATATTAATATAATATATTATGTATACTTCTTATTAATAATTTTAATAAAAAAGTATTATAAGTTTATAACTTGTACGGAGTTATAACTAATGAGGTGTAGTTAGTAACAATTATAATTGTAATTTCTATTATTAGAAGAACTAATACCATTATTAGTCAGTCTATCACGATTATATATTATTATACAAGTATATTGGTACTATTAGTATTCATATTAATATTAAATAATTAGTCAAGAAAGAGGTTCGTTCTGAACCGGAATGATCGGTTCTGAACTAGAATTGGTCGGTTCTGACCATAACTAACAGATTCTGAACCCAAATCGGCGGTTCCGTTCCATTTTTTGGGAAAACCGAATAGGGGCAGTAAACCTCTGCTTCCAAACTGGAAGTAGTATGCGGTTCCGGTAAAAAACTCAGCGGTTCAATTTGTGTTCTGGTTTAACTGGAATCGCATATTGGTCTAGAGAGGTGGGTTTTTTTGCCATGCTAGATGGAGGCAGCTTATGTCTAAAATAATAATTTTGGTAGCAACTATATCAGCGTTATGGTGTAAAAATATACTATCGTATAATATAAGTAGTAGAGTATATAATATACTACGTATAATATATTTGAGGCAAGACACAATGTCTTAGGATTTTTTTACTTAGACTGAAATATTCTGGTCTAGTTGGGTTTGATCTGATCTGGTATATTTAGGATTGATTTGGTCAGGTTTAAATGGATTTGCACAAAAACAGGCTCGGACCGGGCTTTTTAAAATTTTCTACCCATTGGTGTGGCCCATGTGGGCGTGATTGGGCCGAGTAGTCCACTGTGACGCCCGACCCGAGAAATCTTCAAATTTTCAAAATTATATAAACAATTTTTAACACTTAAAATAGTATAATTATCGTATAACATTTTAAAAATGGTTAATATGCTCATAATGTTTAGGTCTATAGCTCACTACGTACACAAAAAATATTTACAGAAAAATAATCTTGAAAAACTATAACTAAAACTTAAAATTCAAACACAAAGTATTATTTTAAAATATAAAATATACATTATATTAGTTGAGGTAGTTGTTACTTAATATCTAAAAATTTAAATTTAAACATAATGAACCATAAGTATATATAAGGATAAATTAGTAAATGTAATTATACACGTAGGAATACACCACACATAATTAATGCAATAATAGAATTGAAATATTGCCTTTATCAATTAATGTGTTTTCTCATGATCTTTTCTTAATTAATGCAACACACACAATTAAGAACCCATAAGTAAGCAAAGATCTTTTCACTAGAAAACTCTCTAAGTAAGAGTAATTCAAAAACAATTCTCCAATAAGAATAAGTATATAGGTAGTTTCTATGGTACCCATAAGGCACCATACCTTTGTCCACATGGACCAATGAAAAGGTAGCAATTGAATTATTTAAATCTCAATTAAAATTGATAAAGTGATGTGGTCCAATCAAATGAATGCTAGGTACGGTACCCCTGTTTTTAGAAAGGTACCAGAGTTGTCACCAAGTATATATTCCCCCTCAAATAGGAACCAATGGGTTGTTATTCACTCTTATAAACAGAAGTTTTGTTATTTTATACAGAGTATTTTAATAGGACTAGCTACATAAATTAAGTCACATTTTGATAAGATAATTACTTATTGGTATTTTAGAATTTTGACAATGTCTTAGTCCGATCTGTTTTGATCAATTTCTTTAACTAACTAATAATTAATGATGCGTGCATACATGCAGAAGCAAACATATTGTTCCTGGAATCTCCAATCGGTGTAGGCTTCTCATATACAAATACAAGTACTGACTATGTGAAGTTAGGAGATAAACTTGCTAGTATGTATATCTTTCCCGCAATATACTCCGCATATAATTATATTAGACGGTACTAATCATTTATTAATAATCTTTTTTGGGAAAACTAATTGAAGAGTTTATCTAATCCTTGTATATACACGTTTCTATGACCATGTTATTATATATACATGCATGTATAGCAAACGATGCATACACTTTCCTGAACAATTGGTTCAAGAAGTTCCCAACTTACAGAAACCAATCCTTCTTTATAGCTGGGGAGAGTTATGCAGGTACATAACTAATTAAACTTTTTAGTGTAATGATTGTACTTGATAAATTTCTAATACGTAGTATGATATTATTTGACGATGTTTTCATATGACCATCACAGGGAAATATATACCTGAGTTGGCTGATCTCATTGTTGGCAAAAACAAAGATCCTTCTAATACTCTTCCTATTCATCTTAAAGGAATAATGGTATTAATATTCACTCTCTCTGTCCTAAAAACTTTCTTTTTAGGCCTTTTCAAAATTATGTCTGACTTCTTTTTAAGGGCATTAATATATCTTTCATATAATGCATGAATCTCCATTTTACCTTCAATAATCATCTCAGAGGTATATGTTGGGATCGGATTGACTGATAAATTTTTGCAGGAATATTTATACACTAATATTAAGAGTTTTTTCTAATTTTGGGGTTTTTCGAGGCCTAACATGGCCCGGCCTCTACTCTACCCCTCAAAGTAAATATACACCCATCGAGTGGCACATACTTTTAATTTAAAACAAATTGCATTAGATAGTTAGCATAAAAACATTGACAAAGTTTTTAAATAGATAAGGGACGAGACCTATACAACAAAATCCTATTTGAGAAGTAATTCGGCAAGAAAACAATATAATCCTATTTGAGAAATTATTCTACATTTTGTTCATATTTAAAGAAATTTCATCTAACTTATAACTCGTGGGTCAGGATAGATATCAAAACCGACCAATTAGTTATTGGTTAATTAATCTATCAAATTAATTTTTTACCAATGCAACTAACATGTAATTGCATGCATGCATGCAGATGGGCAACCCTGAGACATCAAATTTAGAGGACTGGTGGGGTATAGTGGATTATGCTTGGAGCCATGCTATAATCTCAGACGAAACCTACAAAATAGTGAAAGATAATTGTGATTTTAATAGCTCTGATTTGTGGAATGATAAGACCTGTGCTGACGCTTTAAATGAAATGTATAAGCAATACAATGCGATAGATATGTACAGCCTCTATACACCCAAATGCTTAAACAGTGAGAATTCATCATCCCAAGTCACTTTCACCATCTCACCATTATCTCTCAAGAAGGTACGTATGATATGCTTAGATGCATCCATATGTATGATGTATCTATTTTTCATGTCCCATTAATTATGAAATTGAATAGAGTACTTATTAACTACTACCTCCCTCCTCCTATGTTTGGGACAAAGGGGTGTGGTGTGGCTTTTAAGAAAAAGTAGAATTATGTATTTGATATTGAATAATAAAGTGTGAATAAAGTAAGAATGAATTCTAACCACTCAAACATTACCTAATATGGTATGAGACAAACTTAATGGGACGGACGAAAAAGGTAAAACGAGACAAAGTTAGGGGGACGGAGGGAGTAATATTTAAAGGTGAGGAAGCGGTCCAGCTCAGCTGGACTCCGACTTACTCGCTCAAATGGGAAGTCTTGGGTTAAATACTCAATGAAGTGAGTTTGATCTCAGTTCACCTCAGGCCCCTAGGCCTCGAGGTAAAAAACAAAGTATTTAAAGGCATTAGAAATTTATGTATTGAAACGTGCGACACCTAAAATATATATGACTGACTCTGGTTTCATATTTAGATTTCTTGCCCCATCATCAGCAATAGAAGGACTAGCTCTAAAATAAAATGAAATAGACTTATATCACTAATGCTTCGTATAAGTTTTTAAATCTGGCCTCCCTATTCCCTAAGAGTACATTTCTGGCTCTACTACGTACTCCAATATATTAATAGTACCCCGTTCGTTTTAAGTTGCAACATTGATATATTTTACATTATTCACATACACTACTTTGACTATATTTTATTAATTAAAGTATTATAAATTAAATGTTGTAAAAAGATTGCTTGTTAAATTCTTCTCATTTTAAATATTCAAAATATGATTTTTATACTAAAAACGAATGACATATATGAATGGTCAAACATGTGCGTTGACAATGTCAAAATTGGACAATTGCAACTAAAAAATGAATGAAGTACATTAGTATTGATTTTTCCAGGTGCCAACACGAAGATATGGGAGCCGATTTGACCCGTGTCTAGATGATTACACCACTTCTTATTACAATAGAGGAGACGTTCAGAAGGCCCTCCATGCAAGTGATGGTCTACACATTAAAAAGTGGAGTACCTGCAAGTACGTAATAATTTAGTACACATGCAATATTGCAATGCATCATATTATCTACAGTATACCAGCTGCGCTAATTACAAATTTACTACATACATGCATAGTAACTCGATCTACAACACTTGGGATTGGGAACAATCACCAGAATCTGTTCTACCCATATATCGAAACCTCATGGCTGCAGGAATTAAAATATGGGTCTACAGGTAAATAAATACGTTTATGACGTACTACGTACCATATATCATATATGTGCACAACAATTCTCTTACAAATGTATAGCTGATCAAATAAATACATTTGTCCGAATTAATTAGGAGTTCTAATTTGTTATGTGTAGTGTGTTCAGGATTCTATTTGAAGGGTGACTTTTAGTAATACGTAGTACTCCTAATTTCTTGGTAGATAAAATTTGCCATTTGGAGAAACAAATATAGATGGGCCAAATTTTTATTTTTTCAAATTATGTCAATCATAAAAGGAATTCGGGTGAATTATGTAATTATAACTAATGTAAGTTGCCATTGTAAATATTTACAAAGATTCGATCAATTTATATTATGTATTTGTAAGAATATTTGTCATTATATAATTAAAAATGTTTTGTCAACTATTTATTAAAGTAAAGTTCTCAAAACAAAACTATTGAACTTCGTTTTAAGCCGGTTTAATGCTTTGTAGAAGCGATTTTTTGCTTCCAATTCAAAGATATTAGGAGGGATTCCAATCATGTATCATCTATTATATTTGAGAAAAAAGCATGTAACAATTTCCACTACAATATCACCCATTATAATAACACTACTTTCATCACATATTAATACAACTCCGTAAACACGCTTATATATAAGGTTTTGAAATAAATATATAGAGTAATTCCCATGAAAAATGAGTTCCGGTCTTGTTCATTTAATTTGAGATCTAATGGCTCATAATAACTAATAAGTGAGCAATGCAATAGATTTGATAAAAGTGAGGTAAAATTTGGTAAATAAACTAAAGTTTTCTGTCACAATATGTAAGTGCAACATAAACTTTTAACACCGCATCAGATTGAATTGAGTAAACATTCATTCGTTCTCACTTTCCATCGGAAGAACTCGTTTTAATATTGGAACCGCACCCTATATACATATAACTAGGGTGGTGTTCCGATAAAAATCACTCTTTTCAGGTAAACTGCAAACCGTCACACTTTACTCAATTTGGTGCACTTTAAGGCTGATCTCTTTCCATTTTTGAACTTTGGACGAGCCATGCCAAAAAGCAGTAGATAATTAAAAGATGTGGTGACATTTTTAACCTAATGCGAAGAACTGCAACATTATTATAACCTAATAATGCATCGGATTGGGGAAAAAGTGAAAATGCTCACAGTTTTAATGGGAAGATGTAATGGTTTTTATTTTACCCGAAACTTGTATATAATTTTAATCAAAAGAGAAGAGTGCTTACTCTAAAAATACATCTGGTCTAGTTTTTCATTTGAGGTTTAATTGATACGGAGTATAAAACTCTACACACATATGCACAAATGTTTTGGTTCAAGTAAAAAAGTGGCTTAACCATGAAAATTAGAAAAAATCTTTTGTGTCAGCTTTGTGATATCTAATGGATCTAATATGTCAAAAATACATTAAGTTGGATAAAAATGACGCCGGGTGTCACATTTGTTAATACATCAAAACTTTTCTTCATAGCAAAAAGTGGACTGATTTCTTCAAAATACTCAATTGCAAGATATAAAAAAAAATCATGGATTTTAAGAAATATTTACAAAAGAAAACGAAAGAAAAACTAATAATAAGAAACTGAGTTAGAAGATATGAGTAGAGATCACAATACTCAATTGCATGATTTTACTGTTCAATAACTGAGCTAGGGAGGCTTGATGTTCAATGAAAATGTCTTGATTCTAAACTAGCATAGCTTACTATTTTCATATTAATGCGCATTTCAAAAGTATAATATTAAATTAGATTTACATATTGGAACTCACAAGAGTTGTTTATAGATTTAATTTGAGAAATTTTCATCAACGAAAAAAGAAGTGAGTTAGATGATATGAAGCAGAGATCATGATTTTCAATGTTAGATTCCTAATACTCAATAGAATATGTCTGATGCTCAATAAAAGTGCATTGATGCTCAATTTACAGAAGCCACATTTTTCACCTAAATTACAAAAAATGCCCCCAACTGTATGGTGAACGCCGTATAATATATGGACTCAACCCCTGTACGCCAAAAGGAATGGGAAAATAATTAAGAGGTCTGATTGTCCGAGTAGTACCATGGATTTAGTACTACATCCTTCAATTCGCTCCACTACCATTTGAAACCTGAGGAGGTGAAACAGTCATTAACAAATGAATTAATGTGATTGATATTAAATTGATAAAGTAAGAATGATTTAGATCTACAAAAGTTATCAAATTTGATATGACACAATCTTAGTGGGACATTATGAAATTGAAAGATAAGACAATCATAGCGGGACGGAGAGAGTATAACTATATATGTTTCTCCTTAAAATAAATATGATAAAAATACTACGAAGTATAATTATGTTCTTATGTGATAATATAACAATATGATTTCTGATACTAAATTCTTATTTAATTAGAAAACACTATATTCAGTGAGATCACATTATTTTAGATTTTGACTCCTAATTTAAGAGTTTGTTCTTAAAAAATACTATCGATTTATTAGTGCAAGACTGCCAACTTTCGGTCATGATCAATGTAGTTTAAATATTGTTTCAATAAAACAACAAAATGTTTACATAGTTTAAAGGCGAAATTGATACCAATAATCCCTACTTTTACACATTTTACAAAAATAATCCCTACTTGAAAAGTTCACAATGATAACTCTAACTAGTTAACTGTTTTACAAAAATAAACCAAATGCTAACGGTGTTTAGTTTTCCGAAATTTTTTATATTAAAATATTGAATCATATATATATATATATATATATATATATATATACATAATCACTGACAATATTATATTTGAGTAATCTTGTTTTATTTCTACTAAAAATTTAGTTTAATATTCAATATTTTTCATAAAACATAATAAAAATACTTGAACACTACATAGTACATACTCTTCAAAGTCTCTATTCTCTTTTATTCCTTATCCATATTTTATTTTAATTCATTTTTGTTATTCATTATAATAGAGATTACAAAGTAGTTATAGTAATATTACATTGAATACTTATACAAATTATGTAGAATATTCAATATTTAATACGTATATATCTATTATATCTTATGAAAAATATTAAATTAAATTTATCATAGAAAAAAAGATTAAACTCAAATATAATCTTATTAATTGTTATACATATTTTTGCTTCGATATTATCCGAAATTAAAAAAAAAATAACGGAAAAGTTAACACTGTGAGCACTCGAATTATGTTTGTGAAACAAATAACTAGTATGGAATATTTTTGTGAAATTTAATAGTAGGGATTATTTTTGTACTGATTGACACATATCTAGCACGGATTTTTCGATAACTTCGTGCCAAATAGCTCGTGCCAAACTATTTTTGACACGAATTTGGCATATCCCTGCCAAAAATCTGTGTCAATCCTGTATTTTTTTTTGTAGTGAAAAGTGGGGTTTATTGGTGTAAATTTCGCCTAGTTTAATTACCCCAATTGTTAAACTCAGTGTGTGGTTAAAGTGAAAATTTGTGCCCTAATATAATGTTATTTTTGACTTATACAGTGGAGATACTGATGGAAGAGTCCCTGTATTATCTACTAGATACAGCATAGGTGTATTGCGTCTTCCTATTACCAAATCATGGACACCCTGGTACTATGGAAAACAGGTACGTAAAATGTAATTATATGATTAAGAATTCCAACATTACCTATTTTGATTATTATACGATCCAGCGAGCGAAAACATAAGTTACGTGTTTGGTGAAATGAAGTGATAAAACTCAATCTTAATTATAACATGGTTACCAAACAAGTAATAAATGCCCTTAGTCTTTAGATAGGATATACATATACTCCGTATGATTTAGGGGGTGTTTGGATGATTGGTTGGATCTACCTTTTTAAACTGTTTCTGCTCCTTCAGGTAGCAGAAGCACATATTGGGTGAAAGTGCATAAGTATTTTTGAGGGCTTCAAAATGTTTCTGGACGCAGTTTTTTGGAAGCTGGGAGAGAGACCAGCTTCCGAAAACCGATTCTAATTCTACTCTTTTAATAAGGTTGCAGAAGCAGAATCAATTCCAAACGCTCCTCATAAAAATGCATATGTTGCATTTACAAGATGGGCGGGCTTAGCCAAATGACTTTTTTCAGTTCATTATTGCTTGCTTTATTGCTAAGTTTTCGCTAAGAAAATATGATTCATTAAAATTCAATTTTTGGGAGTTCTAATTTGTAGTCAAGATTAAATTCTGGCAAAAAAATGGTTGAATCCTGGGCATTACGATTCAAAGTATGCCGTTCATTTTTTCAAAATGGTTGAATCCTGGGCTTACTTTCGTAGTAATGCCCAAGATTAAAGTATATACAATGATATATATTCTAGCAAAACATATATATCGTAGTAAGTTTTTGTTGGAAAGTTTTTTCAAAGTATGACTTTTAGGAACAATCTCCCATCAATTAATTATGCAAGGCTAAATTTGAATTGTTGGATTCAGGTGAGTGGATGGGTTCAAGAGTACAAAGGGCTGACATTTGTGACGTTTAGAGGAGCTGGACATGATGTGCCTACTTTTAAACCCGCCGAGTCACTCATCTTACTCTCCTCTTTCATTTCTGGCCGTCCTCTTCCGCTCCAGCGCTATTAATTAAGTGTACCCGCCGAATCGCTTGCCTTGACTGAAATAATATACTTATTACGATAGTCAGAACGGAAGAGTGATTATATTAAGCATATCAGAGAAAATAGCTAGAAATAAAAGAGGGGTCGATCAATGTGCTTGGCTATGAACTTCTTTTTCTCTAATAAAACGTCTTTTAATCTTACATATTCAACTCTTACATTATTTACATGCTTATTTATTATACTTCATGGTGCTATCTACCTATAGCGTTTTAAGATAGATGCTAAATGGTATGTGAGTATATGTAATAATTAATTTTGATGTGTCAGAGTAACACCCACTAATGTTATTCAATGTCAATACCTTTTTGGTTATTGAATCGCAAATTAAAAACTACCATTCCTTGTATTCGACCCAATACTTTTAGTGGTTATTTATTACTGCTTCAATACTTGTACATTTTAGTTCGATACCATCAGATGTCCAGTATAAAAGAAAATAACCTATGGTAGTAAATAAAAAAGTTTTCATTAATTATTACATTTCATATATTTTACTCTGATAGTTTGATCGATATTGTAAATAAAACATATGCATTGGCATAGACGAACATGAGAATATGTGTTGCAGATTTGCAGCGGCCCTCGGAACTAGGCATGCATGGATCCAGAGCAAAATGATATTTGGGACACCATTGCAAAATAACAAAGAAATCATATACTATGTACTATTCTAAAAGAATTATATGCATCACGAATATAGCAATAAACAAAACTATAAAATCTAAATAAAACAACTACTTAAGGAGAACCTTAATTTTGATTAGAACCTGACGCGTCAAATGATGGAGATTCATTGAGAGAGAGGCATAATGACTTCATTCTCAATTTTAACAAATACATCATTCTCAATGTAACACACCAAGCAATCTCTCAGGTATTCTTCTCCCATCGAGATGGGAGAAAAATTCAATTTCTATTTGAATATAATAGAACAATTATTCAAGAATGTCATTGTTAGGAATGACATTATTTGATGAAGAAACTAAATTAGTATGACGCGGAAGATGTTTGTTAATTAGCTGTTAAAGGATAAAAAGACAAAAAAGGACATTTATACATTTCTACTTAACAATCCTTTGACTTACACCACATTATGAAAAAAATTACATAAAGTTATGTGTTGAGGGTGCAAAATCAAAGTTTTTTCAAAATGGGATGGGGTGAAAAGTCAATTTCCCCTAAGATCAATCCAATTAAAAACATACTAAATTTGAACTAAGCTCACGAATAGGAGTACTTATGTCATATTTTAAAATAGGATTTTTTTTGAATGATTTAAAATAAGATTTATGTAGTCGTAATGATATTAAAAAAAGAAATTAAAATTTATTCATTTTGAAGTAAGTCGTTCATTTTTTCAAAAACAACACTATGTATTATTCATTGTTCTAAAACTCGGCCTAGGCGGCCCTAACGGTATAGGATTAATTGGCCTTGTCGGTAAAAAAATCGGCATAGTCGGCCGCCTATATATGCACTAGGCGTTCCTCAATCACCCCATCCACTAGCGCCTAACAATTTTTAAACAATGGCTTTATTCAATGAATGTGTTATGGTAAGGTTGCAACACGCTTGAAATAATAAGAAAAACACCACTGATACTAATTTGCTAATTGAAGAACTCTCAGCTTAGAGAGCTTGTATATATGTGAGTAGGGGTTTAATGTACCAAATATCCTTACGATATATAAATTCGTCGTATTGACTCCTTGTGATTTAAAAAATGTGTTAAATTCTTCTGTGTTATAATTAATAATGTGTAAAATCCTCTACAAGAACAAATTTTACAATTTTGAAATCATTGTTTTTAATAATATGTTTGAATATGAAAGTAACTTTGTCAAGATTTATAAGTTATACAAAAATACTAATTTTTTTTATTTGGGAATTAAATTTCTTCATGAAAAGGGTTTGCGCATTAATAATCATAACATAGTGGGGTTTGACTCATTTTTTAAATAAGGGTTAATGAACCGAATTTGAATTTTACAAAGAGGTTTAAACGCATTCATAAAGATTAAAAATACTAATACCAAGAAGGTGGACCTTTTTTTATGGTGAGAACTCATAGCTAAGTGCGCTTGTATATATGTAACACTTGAGATTTAATTTAAACGGATTAATAGTACTACTCATACAAACAAGATGCATCTCCTTTTAAGGGAGCTCATCACCCAAGAACTCCAAAGTTAAGCGTGCTTGCACGGGAGTAGTCTTGGGATGGGTGACCCCCTGGGAAGTTTCTCAGGGCGCGCACGAGTGAGGACAAAGTGCGCGGTAAAGGCTCGTGGTGGTTTGTGGGGACAGTACTATTGGTCCGGAGTAACTACCTCGGGTCCGGTGGGGCCGGGGTGTTACGGGTGGTATCAGAGCAACCCCGCGACAGTGTGATGACCCGTTGGATATCGGGCGGGCACTTAGCGGGGGAAGATTCTGGGATTTGATTGAGATTTGAGATTGGTTTAAGGGCGCAACGAGGACGTTGCGATCCTAAGTGGGGGTGATTGTAACACTTGAGATTTAATTTAAACGGATTGATAGTACTACTCATACCAACAGAGGTGCATCTCCTTTTAAGGGAGCTCATCACCTAAGAACTCCAAAGTTAAGCGTGCTTGCACGGGAGTAGTCTCGGGATGGGTGACCCCCTGGGAAGTTTCTCAGGGCGCGCATGAGTGAGGACAAAGTGCGTGGTAAAGGCTCGTGGTGGTTTGTGGGGACAGTACTATTGGTCCGGAGTAACTACCTCGGGTCCCACGGGGCCGGGGTGTTACAGGTGGTATCAGAGCAACCCTGCGACAGTGTGCTGACCCGTTGGATATCGGGCAGGCACTTAGCGGGGGAAGATTCTGGGATTTGATTGAGATTTGAGATTGGTTCAAGGGCGCAACGAGGACGTTGCGATCCTAAGTGGGGGTGATTGTAACACTTGAGATTTAATATAAACGGATTAATAGTACTACTCATACCAACAGAGGTGCATCTCCTTTTAAGGGAGCTCATCACCCAAGAACTCCAAAGTTAAGCGTGCTTGCACGGGAGTAGTCTCGGGATGGGTGACCCCCTGGGAAGTTTCTCAGGGCGCGCATGAGTGAGGACAAAGTGCGTGGTAAAGGCTCGTGGTGGTTTGTGGGGACAATACTATTGGTCCGGAGTAACTACCTCGGGTCCGGTGGGGCCGGGGTGTTACAATATACATTACCTTTTTTTGGAAATTTTCTCAGGACGTTCAGGAGTGCGCCCAAAGTAGGCGAAAAATACTTGTTTTACACTAGGTTTGGAGCGCAACGTACCAGAAACAACGAGCTCGGGCTGTTTTCCCAAGCTTTCTAATTCTCTTAGAGAAATGGTTTCAAATAGGACCGTAGCTTACCTAATAGACTTAAATAGGACTCCAATGTTTTTTATACTTAAATAGGACTATATTTTTCCGTGGTTCCACTTTTACCCTTGATCTATTATTCCCGTTCTCTTCTCTGTCGGCAAACTTCACCCTTTTTTTACTCGTACCAGACAGGGATCGATCTGGGGACCACATACTCTTGCGTGGGAGTATGGCAGCCCCAATGATTTAGGCAACCGTACTACGCCGTCATGGGTTGCGTTTACCGATGTAGAGCGCCTTATCGGCGAATCCGCCCAGAACCAGGCCGCAGTGAATCCCTCCAATACTATCTTTAGTTGGTTCTCTCCTTGATTTTTTTAATCCCAAAGTCATAAATGCGAAATAGTCCCATCTTCTAAATCCATTTCCCCATTGATTATTTTTTACTAATGTACGGAGTACTAAACACGCCATCATTTTTGGGAAAGAAAGAGGTTTTGGATGGAAGATAATTTTATGGTGGCTTACAATACCTTTTTTTGTGTATGAATTGAATGATTGGTAGAAACTTTGCTGATGCAATGGTACAAAACAACATGATACACTGGCCATTTAACGTTGCTGCCAAGGTTTTAAATAGCTGTAGCGGTAGCGGTAGCGGCCTGTAGCGTCCTGTAGCCGACTGTAGCGGTTGCAGCGGCGTGAAATATTTTCAATTGTGCAAAGCATAAATGTATTTTTTCACATCATTCACACAACATTTAATTTTGAGTTTCACTCCATGCATCACCATTAATGTATTTTTTCACATCATTCACACAACATTTACACATTTACACATCAAACAGTTCGTGATGTACTGTCGGAAATGTCAATAGCGGGCTGTAGCGGGTTGTAGCGGGCGGCGTAACGGATTTTTCCCGTGATTTGGAAATCACACACGAATAGCGGGTCGTAGCGGTAGCGGCCCCTACCGCGACCGCTATATAGCGGCCGCTATAGCGGTAGCGGGCCGCTATTTCAGACCATGGTTACTGCTGCCCTAATAGTGGCGTTGGAAAGAAGCCTTCAATAGTTGTCAATTTCAAGGGCATAGAGAAGCAATTTAGTGCTGAGGAGATATCTTCAATGATCCACGGATCCACCAAAAGATGAAGAGTATTGCAGAGGCTTACCTAGACATGCAAGTCAAGAAAGCTGTCATCATGGTTCCTGCTTACTTCAATGATGTCCAGCGTCAATCAACAAAAGATGTTGGTCTCATTGCTGGACTTAATGTTCTTTGTATCATAAATGAGCCCACTGTTGCTGCATTTTCCTATGGCCTTGACAAGAAAGAATCTCGAAGTGCTGACTGATTATGTTCTAAAGAACATTCTGGATTTTTATCTTGGTGGTGGGACTTTTGATGTCTCTATTGTCACAATGGAGAGAATGTGTGTGAAGTTAAAGCTGTGAATGGGGACACTCGCATGGGAGGAGTTGATTTCACTAACAAAATGGTGAGCCACTTTGTAGCAGAGTTTGAGAGGAAACACCAGAAAGATATCAGTAGTAATCCCAGGGCTCTTGCGCGACTTAGAATAGCTTGTGAAAGGGCCAAGAGAGTCCTGTCCTCAGCTTCTGAAACGTCAATTGACATCGAGTGTCTGCTTGATGGTATTTGTAACACTTGAGATTTAATATAAATGAATTAATAGTACTACTCATACCAACAAGATGCATCTCCTTTTAAGGGAGCTCATCACCAAGAACTCCAAAGTTAAGCGTGCTCACACGGGAGTAGTCTTGGAGAAAATGAATTTAGATATCTTCCAAGATTGTATGTTGTTTGTAGAGAAGTGTTTAAAGGATGCCAAAATGGAGAAAGGTGATGTAGATGATATTGTACTTATGGGTGGGTCTACTCAGATCCCAAAGGTTCATGAATTGTTACAAGACTTCTTCGATGAAAAGAAGCTATGCAAAAATATAAACCCGGATGAGGCGGTTGCCTATGGAGCTGCTTTTCATGTTGCATCGCTGACTGGCGCTTTCCTGGGTAAGGGCAAGGATGTTGTGCTTGTGGACGTTGCTCCTTTATCTCTTGGCGTTGAGGTGCATGGTGGCGGAATGTCTGTTGTGTACCCAAGGAATACCATCATTCCTACGAAAATGACACGTTATAACTACACGACTGTTTTTGACAACCAAACCTGTATTCGGATCTCAGTGTACGAGGGAGAGATGCCTGTTGCAAAAGAAAACAACTTTTTGGGTGAATTTAAGCTCTATGGCATTCCGCCAGCCCCTGTAGGTGTTGCTAAGGTTAATGAATATTTCGAGATCGATGCCAATGGCATATTGACTGTGACTGCTGAACTAGTTGGCAGTAACAACAAGGACCAAATAACTATAACCAATCACACCGGGAGGTTGTCAAAGGAGGAAATTGATAGGATGGTTAAGGAGGCAAGGGATTACATTGCTCAAGATGAGGAGCGCAAGAAGGTAGTTGAGGGGAAAAAATGCTTTGGAGAAATACATTCACCATGCTAGGGGTTGTGGAAGGAGGGCTCGGACGGAGGCCGCCAAAATGAGTTTGAGAAATGCGATTAAGAAGACAATTCAATGTCTGGAGTGGAATTACCTGCTTAATGATGCTGCCAAGTTTGAGGAGAAAAGGAATGAGCTTGAGTTCATATGTGAGTCAGCCATTTCAAAGATGCAGAATCAGCAAAGAAATGACACAGTTGTCAAGATTGAGATAATTGACATGCATATCGGACTAGCAAAGTCTGATGAGTCTTGTTTTATTTTGAAACTTCCTATGTCCCTAACCTTTTGGTATTGTAGTATGCTGATACAGTGTCCACCATTTCATGAATTAGTGTTGCACTTTTAGTTTTTAATTGCTCTAGTGTGACACAAAAGTTTCTTTACAGTCCAAGTAACAGGCTAGTATGGCATTAGGTATAGTTTCTTTAGGATACTTTAGGGCAGATGTTTTGTGATTAATTACGTGGTTCAATGCTACTTACACTACAAGAAATTGGACTTTTAACTACCAACATTTAATGATGGGTTAGAAATCCTCTCATTAAATGTATAATTTGGGCATTTGTTATGACAGAAAATATCCTCTCATTAAAAGAGTACACTTTTAATGACAAAATTGTATTTTCAGGAAGTAATACTCTCATTATTGATCATATAAAAAAATGTACTCTCACTATTAGTTCTGCTTAGCTTTCTACGGAGTATTCTTTCAGAGCTTTAGGTTTTTCTCTATGGGTTTCTCCTGTTCCCTCATATTTAGGGACCAAATTTTAAGCGCCAAAATTCTAAGAACATCCCACCTAGGCCTTAAAGTCGCTCCAAATTTTTCATTCCAATTCGTCTCTCTAGTTTTATTTGTCTCTTTCGTTTCCTTTCTTCGCCCAGCTGTTAGATCGAGCATATCCATCGCCATCTTCACAACCCTAATTAAGTTCTTCCATTAATCTGAGCACCGATTTTGTCCATTTTTGCTATATCCCTCACCATCTTCACAACCCTAAGTGATGATTTTCCAGAGCCGGTTGAAGTGAGAAGAAGTATTCATCAATTTCTGGATTTCATTCCGGAGTTGATAGCAGCATCTACGATCGTCTCTTCCACCTGGTAAATTTCTATCCATGTGTACCTTTTTCTTTTTTATTTAGAAAGTTCCTACTCCGTATATTATTTTTTTTGGTTTAGTGGCTCACATATCTTCTTTGTATTATTGTTTGTGACTTGTGTTCATTGATTGTAAAAACAAGAGACCCAATTGGTTTTATCACTTTTATGTGTACACGGTGCACCCCCTGTTGTATTTGTAAATGAGTGTACAACTACAAGTGTAGTTGAATATTCAAAATAGAGTACTTTTTTTCATCCAAAAAGCAACAGAATATTCAAGATAGAGCACCTCAGCCCAAACAAGCAGGAACCCAAGAACAATATTCAACAAAATCCATAAGAAACTTTAATTTCATTGGAAGCAGATTTATTGTGATATAGCTATCCAGGTTGACTTTATATAATTACGATATACTATGTAGTACTTTTATAAGAATAGTTCATTTAAATGAATATAATTTATATTTTTGTTATATCACTATTTCACCACTTTCTAGAATAATTTCTTGCTGTTCGCATTACTAATTGACAACACAAATATCCAATTATATGTGATGGTATGTGAGTAATTTGGCATCAACTTGCTTATTTTGTTAAATGCTATAAACTTTTCATGGTTGATTGAAATATGACTTGATAAAGGAAATCTGAAAATATAAAGGTCTAAGATTTTTTTTATCATGAGAAATTAATCTAGCATTCTCTGGTGCCTGCGTAAGTATATCAGTCTATACAAAATAAAATCAGTTGTCATCTCTATTCTAAAAGTCGGATAAATTGGCCGCCTAGGTGCCAGAAACTCACTAGGTGGCACACTGCTGTAGAGTGTTTTGTGTTTTCGATCAAGAAATCGCACCGCGGAGTAGTCGCCTGCCGTGCCCGATTAATCACCAATAATCCCCCGCCTAGCGTGAAACAAATAGTAGGCTTAAATCTTTAAAAAAGCTACTTTTTTTACTATTTCAAAATTTTTGCACTCTTTCTTTACCTCCCAGGTGCCCAGTTGATGAGTACAACACTTTTCATTCACCCAGTCCACGCAGACCTTTCTTCTCTTTGGAACGGCAACCATAGTTGACAGATTCCCTTCTTCCTTGAGTGTTGAACCAGCATCTTCCACTCTCCGGTGTCCAGCAGTCCAATGCCGTCCAGGTAAAAATATTTTCAATGTATTATTACATTTGCTTTGTTAATAAGGTAGTTATGAAAATATGTGCTGAGTTTTGATACTTAATTGAGATAGTTTGTATGTAATTCATTTTTGTGTACATGAGTAGTGGGATTGACTTATGAATTGATAAATGTATAGCCTAATATTGATAGTAACATGGATTGGAGTTATGGTGTTTGATAAAAATCCTTTAAAAAAATGCAAACTTGAACTAGTAATTTATTTCAATTACTCTATTTTTCTTTAAAAAGCCAGTTTTTCTTAAATGTTTGTCTGTTTCTCTATCTTTCATTGAGAAGTCAGTTGTTTGTGGTATATCTTCACTTGGGTATGATCATATGGAAATTCTAGGTAGGTGCTTAATTATTCTTACCAGGTAAGTGTCTTTTATCGGAGTTTTCTTTTTTCTTGCTCTTGCTACCCTCTTTATGTAAGTTGTGCCAGGACACACTAATCTGCCCAAAGTAAATTTACCCAAGAGCTGATAATTCCATTCCCCTATAGGAATCAGTTTTTGAAATTGAAATCACAGTTGTCAGAGGAACTTGTTTATGGTTGCATTTTAGCACTTCTATATGGCTATTCTATTTGTGTTGTTAGCAATTATAGCTATAGTTGATCAAACCTATAGCTTATTTATTAACTGCACTTTTGTAGTATTTACATAAAATCTAAAGGAAATGTGAAGCTTATGAAGCTCCTGCAAAGTTTGCAGACACCAAGATTGTAAATTATGTTTATTTTTTGGTTCTCAATTGGTGATTATAGATTTCCAAGCACACAGTAAGTTTAGAATACTCTGGCATTTGAGTACTATGAGTTTTTGTAATACTGTAGAAGCTCATTTAAAAACTTGTGAGCTCATTGCGAAGTCTTAATTGTTGTAGCGCCTGAATTTTAGAACATTGGCTATCATATATAATTGTTTGAAGTGCTACTAACTTTAGTGACCTTTGTGAAGATTTCATAAGCTTTTTACAAATGGCACCCAACAAGAAATGGATGACTTTGTTTAATGATCGACTGAACAAAGAATATAAAGATGGTGTCAAGACATTTTTGGACTATTCGATTATGAAAACAGGTGAAGAGAATTCCATACGTTGCCCATGTGTTAAGTGTAAAAACAGTGGTTAAGAGATTGTTGGACATTTTTGGACTATTCGATTATGAAAACAGGTGAAGAGAATTCCATAAACATTGATAGGATGAAATTGTGGAGACTATTAAGTCAAATCCATCACTTTCAAATCTTGAGGTTGTTGAAAAACATTTTGGACCACAACGTCATGGTCATGTATTTGCTTACGGGGGTGGAGTTAAGAGAAAACACTTCAATGACTCCAAAATAGCATATATCAATGATCTGGAGGCAAAGCTCCTTAAGAAGGATGAAGAAAACCGTGAACTTAAGAATCGCGTGGATAAAATTGAAAGCAGGTTAAATCGAATAGAAACTGGAGAAAGTGAAGCCTTGGAAGAACAAATTTCAACTCCAGTTAATGATACTCAGGCATAACAATTTTTGTTTCTTTCTATTTGAGATATAAGTAATTTATTTTACTTTAGGTGGTTATTCTAATATAACAATAAAATGAAAACTTCTGCAGGTTTTTTAGCTACAATTGCGGATAGCAGCGTGCATGCTCTGCTTTTGATATTGAGGTAAAATACAAATTCATGTTCCTTTTACATATATTATTCAATGTGGAAAGACATGTATCAATGAAAAAGTTGGTTCAGATGACAGGATTATATTTGCAATGTTATTTTGTTAGAGGGTGAGAGTAGTGGACGTGTAGTTAATCTATGTGAGTTTTAATAGGTTTGCTTGTAGTGACAAGTCAGTTTAGTTTGTTATTTTCTTAGATGTTTTCATTACTTAAACTGTGAAGGTAAGATTTTGATTGGCTAGTTCAATAATCTGGTGGCTACCAAGTAATTAATCTATGATTGAATATGTTGCTTAGTAATCTAATTAGAAAACAATGGCTTAGAAAACTAATTTGGTGGCTTAAAAAAAGTTATGGCTCTTTGCTTTTCAACATTAAAAACTGGTGGACAGGGCATATTTTTGCAAGTGTTAATTGACTTAAGAATGTGTTACGATAATAAGTTGATGGATAACATTTTGATTTTATATATTGGTGTATTATATAGGTGCTTAGAAGCATGCAGCTGAAGTTAGCTAGTGAATTGGATGAAGGTGCTGATATTTGAAGTTATTCTATCAAGAGACCGGGTTGATGTAATTTGGGGATGAAGCTTGGCTTTGGAGATACTTTGCTACTTGTTTATGAATTAGTTTTTGTTAGTTTTTGCTTTGGACTTTTGCATACGGATCAACCTTTAACTTTTTGTTGCAAAACTATTCTTAGTTTGCACAATGTTTATTTTGCTACATGGTTTAAAGTTTTTATTATTGCCTATTACTAATTTGCTTTATGGTATATATAAGCATTTCATCATATAAGCATTTTATAAAAGAGCAATTTATATCTTTTAGGGATATTTGAATTCAAATGTAATGTTTTTGATAAATAAATATTTTGTCTTAAAAAACCTTGTAGTGACGGTAAATAGACTCTCATTATATACTTATTAATGACGGGACTCTATCCTGTCACTATTTAGTATTTACCTTTACCTACAGAAGCTTTAGTGACGGGTCGTGACGGGAAATTTACCGTCATTAAAAACTTTTAGTGATGGGATTTTAGTTTTTAACCACGGTCTCCCTAGTCATAAATGAGCACTTTTGTTGTAGTGTTATTAACTTTTTCCTTGAGAATTTAACAATTTATCAAAAAGAATTTCACCTAAATAGGCATAAAAATGTTTTGAAATTTCAAGATAAACGTAGTTTGTTTTTATTTCGTAAGGAAAACTAGTTAATATCAAGAAAATATTGCCAATTATGGTAGTTGCCATACTTAAAGTATGGTAATGCTGAAATATGAGAGTAGTTTTAAGATGACGGTAAGTTATTCCTCTTTAAAACACGTAGTATTCTATTGGTCCAAAATGAAGGCCCATATGCCTTTTAGAAAAGCTACAACATCAAAGTGTGAATCAAAGCAATATAAAATAGCAAGTGTGAGTAGTCATGGCCCGGGTCCGGTCTGACCGGCCCGTGAACCGGCCCGGCCCGGTACTGTTTGGGACCGGCCCGGCCTGGTGAACCGGGATCGGTTCCGGGCCTAGGAACGCCCCGGGGTGTTAGGGCGGGACGGGTATGGGCAGTGGCGGAGCCAGAAATATATTGTTAAAGTGGCCGGTCCTTAAAGATTTTACATTGCAAGGGCCAAAGTTTAAAATATCGACATATTTTCTATAGATTAAAATTATTTATACATAATATATACTTAATAATTTTTTCTCTTGCAGGGGCCGAGGCCCCCTCCAGCCCCTCCCTGTCTCCACCCCTGGGTATGGGTCACCCCATCCTTTGGAACTAGCCCGGCCGGGCCCGTTTCGGGCCTTTTTTTAATTGTTTTTGTTTATCATTTTTTTTTGTTTTTCCCGAGTTGGGATGGGTGTTTTGGAGGGTTTGGGGGGGGGGGGGGTGAGGGGAGGGGGGTCGGGGGTTAATTAGAAAAGCAAAAAAAAAAAAAACTCGACCTGTGAACGGACTGGACCGGCCGGGACCCGGTGGAAACCCGGGCCGGTTCCGGGCCTTCACCATATATTAAAAAGCCAGGTTTGGGATCGGCCTGGGCCCGGCCCGGCCCGGCCCGGAACCAGTCCATGACTAAGTGTGAGGGAGTTCGGGTGGTAAAAATTAAAGGAAAAATGGAAACTAATAATCCAACCTTTTAGCGGTCTTCTTTTAATAGTCCCACTTTTTCGTTATTCATGAATAATCCAACCTTTGCACCCCATCTTCATTCATTGGTCCCCGATCGGTTGATGACCTGCTATTCCGAGTTATTTTCTTATCTCTGCAAACTATTATACCATAAATTCCACCTTTCACAAAGATAATATTTTGCAAAAATAAGAAAATAACTTGGAATAGTAGGTCATCAACCGGTCAGGGACCAGTGAATGAAGATGAGGTGCAAAGGTTGGATTATTCATGAATAACGAAAAGGTGGGACTATTAAAAGAAGACCGCTAAAAGGTTGGATTATTAGTTTCCATGTTCCCAAAATTAAATAGCATTGTTATATGATCATGCAATATTTAAAACAATAATATAAACACGAAAAAATATATCAAAAAATTTAATGCGTAATTGATGAACAACAAGCATATCATGACCGGAGCAAATGTGAGGCCCTAGATGATCAAATAGATATTTCATTTGGATATGTTTTATTCAGCATCAATTAGAAATAAATAAATTATATACAAAATGCATCTTATACCATTAATGTATAGGATACATTAATAGAGAGAAATCATGGAAAGCAAACCATTCAAAATTGGTGGTCGATACATGGTCATGGATATTCTAATATACTCCCTCCGTCCCAGGGAGAAGTTCCCGGGTTGACTTTCACACATATTATTAAGGAAATAAAGTTACTGGGGGGTAAATTTTACTGTTTGGCACTGTTTCGACACTGTTTGGCACTGTTTCGACACTGTTTGGCACTGTTTCGACACTGTTTTGCACTGTTTAGCACTGTTTGGCACTGTTTTGATGTAGAATAACTTTCCATTTAGGGAAATGGGAACTTCTTGTTGGGACTGCCAAAAAAGGAAATTGGGAACTTCTCCCTGGGACGGAGGTAGTAGTAATATTATATTCTTTTAGGTTTCTAGCTTTGTGAAGAGCAAAATTGGTAAAAACATTAGACTAATTAAGAGTAGCTGATTAATAAGGTGATGAATCCTGTGAGGTAGATGGAAATGGAAGATCACAGAGATGGAGTGAGGAAGATGGAGATGGTAGGTGTGAAGGTGATGAAAATGGGAGAGAAAAGAAAGAAGTGGGAGTGTCGGAGGGGGGAAGATTTTCATATGGAGAGAGCTAGAGGAGAGAGGAGATGGTGGTTTTCATGTGTAAAAGAGTAAGATCAGAGACACAAGTATAAGCTTCTAGCCGTTCTAGGTAAAACAAAAACAAAGTAAGGTATAAATCTCATATAAATATTTATCGCAATAAAGAATTTTCTAAACTGTTTCGATCTATTTTCTCAATCTTTCTAATTCTCTTACTTAATACTTGCAAACATGCACGTGCATAATTAACAAGGTCTTTAGTGACAAAACTGTATGTTAATTAATTAATTGCCTTGGTGGAAGTTCTTAATTATTGTGGTGAAGCCCTATGCCTCTATCTAAGAAAGTTATCAACCCAGAAGTTGAACAAAAGGATAAGTGTTGGCCGGAAGATGTACTGTTAAGACCATTAAGACTTTGTACTAAAATGCGCGTTATTAATGATTATGCATTTATGCACTAAGCTAGCTGTATTAATGCATGAGGTGTCAAGTCGATCTTGCTGGGTTTTTCACTACTTATGCATATATGTTACATAATCTCTGTTCATCCTATGATGAAATCAACCGAAATTATAGTCTTAAGCTAGCTAGTAAATACATATTGATTTAAAAATTACACACAAACGCATACACATTATTATATAATTCTAGTTATAATGAGTTGATAATGTTGACAGTTTCCACTAATTTTGAGATAAGATCAGATCACTGGCTGGTGGCATTTTTTAATCTAATGTATATTAAGGGGGTGTATTTGACATTGTCACATTGGTAGCGATGCCCATCTATGAGAATAAAAGACTTAATTTTATGTATATGGTTAGTTTTAGAAAATTCTTCCGAAAACAGATTAGACTAATAAAAGGAATGTGAAATTATAAAACTCGAGTATTATATTTTCCCTTTAAATATGAAATATTACTGTTAGTCTAAAATAATATTGTTTTACGGAGTTTTTAATATTATCATACATTAACATGATAGTAACAATGTTATATACCCTAATTGACAATATTTTTCATGCATGGAAATTATTACTCCAATTTAGGAAAAATACAATACTCATGTTTTAAATTTAATATTAATTTATCCCGTTTCTATTTTTTATGATGCATTTTACTTCTATTCAGAACAATTTTTTTTAATTATAGAATTAATTATGTATAATAAATGTAATAATCACTGAGCCATTTGGAATTAATGCGCCTCCTTTAATTTTCTTAAATGAAGCCAATTTGAAATTCCTAAAATTTCATACTAATATTATAGTTTTTATGTTAGTATTTTTAATTCCTAAAACATTGCTTTTTATCTTTTTCAAAAAGTGAATCATTACATAAATTGCTCACCTTTTTAATATACCATTTACTAATTTAATTTAATACTACTTTTATTACATTTCTAATAATATATATTATTGCCACCATGCACCACTATCGCTACAACCTCCACCGACGACACTGACTACTGTCTACAGTTATTAATAGAGCCCCTTCAGTGACTTCACACCAACTTTTATGATCACCATCAAGAGGTACTTTTAAAACCCGTTAGTAACTCTAACCCACTTTTAACCAATTAAATTAGCTTGATCGTTAATGAAACGCCCCGTAACTTGGCCAAATTATCGAATTGGGAAAGAGGATGGTTTATTAAATTGGTACAAAAAACCTCCACAGACAAATTGGTAAAAAAAAGTTCCGGTGACAAAGTTCAATTCCTGTCATTTATTTCCCTAAATATTGTGAAATTAACATTTTCAGATCTTCTACTGTGATTTTATTATCAAAAGTGAATGACTATAAATGTTAACGAGGGTGTTTGACAATTTGCGGTTGACTACTAGCTCATAGGCAATTCAATCAACATATTGATACTAACGAATTATGTTATCTATTTCAACGAAGTAAAATGTTTAATAACTTAGATGTTTCCGATTAGCTCTTAAGACATAAAATGACTATTCAGAATATGAATGTAAAAGTATATATATTTAACTAAACTTTATTTCTTTTATTTTTAATAGTTTTGAAAAAAGTTTTAAAAATTATATTACGTATTTACTTTTACTTTATATAACTACTATCACTATCATTTTAATACATATATTCGTTTACAAGAGCACACACAGAGTGGCGGAGCCAGAAATCTATGGTTGAAGGGGCCGGTCTTTAAAAATTTTACATTGCAGGGGCCAAAGTTTAAAATATCTAACATATTTTCTATAGATTAAAAGTATTTATACGTAATATATACTTAAGAATTTTTTTCTTGCAGGGGCCATGGCCCCCTCCAGCCCCTCCCTGTCTCCACCCCTGCAGTGACACACAAATAAAATTCATTTATTTTTAGTATTAATATTTTAAATATGACTATTTTGTTAGTTATTTTAAAAATGCTACTCCATATACAATGGAAAAAATATGGGAAAAGGGGCAAATAAGCCCTCAAACTAACCAAAAAGGTGCAAATCACCCCTTATATAGGAAGCTCTGTCCGGCCGTCGTCATTTGGGGAGGTTCCCGGTGTAATTTTTTGATGAAATTTTTTGAGCATCTTCTTCATTAAGTCTAGTTTACTCATACCAAATTTCAGCTAAAAATTCAACTGGGAAGACAGTCAAATGAATTCTTGAAGATAACCGCGCAGTTAAACAGCGCAGTATATTTCAGAAAATCATTTGACTCCCTTCCCGGTTGAATTTTTAGCTGAACTTTGGTATAGGTAAACTAGACTTAATAATGAAGAAGATGCTCAAAAAATTTCATCAAAAAATTCCACCCGGAACCTCCCCAAATGACGACGGCCGGACAGAGCTTCCTATATAGGGGGTGATTTGCACTTTTTTTTGTTAGTTCGAGGGCTTATTTGCCCCTTTTCCCAAAAAATATCCATACTGGTAAAATAGTAAAAATATTCATGGTATTTTATGGATCGGAGTAGAATTATTTAAATACTAGTAAAATTGTTAATTTCACAATATCTAAAGGACTAAATGTCGAGAATTCTAAAGCTGAGGATAAAATTGTCTCACAAAAAATTGACCAATTTTTCATTGGAACTTTATTTTACCAACTTGCCTCCGGAGATTTTTTCTAGCAATTTTATAAATCACTTTTTGTTTTCACCAATTTGATAATTCGGTCCCATATGCATATGAATATATTCCCTTTGTCCCTAAATAAAAGTCCTTTTCAAGTTATCCCTAAATAAAAGCTCCTTTTCATTTTTGAGAAACAAAAAAGTGCAAAACAGTGCAAAAGATGACTGACAGTGTCAAACAATTCCACTTCTTAAAATGCCTGTAAAATGAATTGCGACTTGTATATAAGGACGGAGGGAGAATACTATATACTACGTATACCATAAGGGTTCACCTATCAGGTTGACCTTTTAGGATGGAACCTCGGGTCTTAACATGGTATCAGATCCAATTCCGGTTGTGGTTTGACGGCTTGTTTAGCACCCATAATTAAGGGTAGCTTGTTAAGGGTTTGTTTGGCCCGATTATACACCCCGATATTGTCAAGCCCGGTTCGGACTGAGGGGGCGTGTTAAAGCATTTGTCCCACACCGGAAAGCTATAAAACAATTAAACACTATATAAGGCTTTGAGCTACTCCTCCTATCAGGTTGACCTTTTAGGATGGAACCTCGGGTCTTAAGACAAACTATAATTATATCGAAGCCTAATAGATTGCCAAGATATTGAGAGAAGCGAAGTCTTAGAAGATCCTTCTAATGATGTTTTTACTTGGATTGAAATTTGCTGGTCTGGTCTGGTCTAGTCTGTTTAAGTCTGGTCTGGTCTATTTGAGTCTGATCTGGTCTGGTCTGGTTTGGCCTGAACTGGTCTGTTCTGTTCTGTTAAACGTTTAGTCTCCGTGTATTTTATAACTACGGAAGTCAAGTCTGGTCTGGTCTGGTCTATTTAAGTCTAGTCTGGTCTGGTCTGGTCTATTTAAATCTGGTCTGGTTTGTTTAAGTCTGGTCTGATCCAGTCTGGGACTGAAAACAGTCCAAGTAAATTCATCCCAAATGGTCCGATCTCCTATCCTTCTTCTCTTTGATGACGACTTTCTCAGAGAAGTAACGAATCAAAGGTTTTTATATGTTGCCTTTTTTTTTAATTTATACCTTCTAGGATTTTGATTGTTGATTTGATTTTGGTCCGGCTTATTCTGTGATCGAGAGTTATTTCCACTTTAGGTGAGCGTGAAATTTGTTGTTCTCCTAGCAACACCTAGATGCCGTGTGTTCCTTGTTGGTGTAACCGATTGAGTGGCGAACTTTCATTATTCATGGTTGGCATGACGATTTCAACCTAATTTTTCTGAAGTTTCAACTACCTGTCCTCCTCCTGAATCACCGTCTCACTCTGAGAGAATGTTAGTGCACAACTGAATCTCCTTTTCGGTGGCTGGTGAAACTGATATTTCATTCAATATCTACTTGATCGGTCAGGTTTCCTTTGTTGGTTGCTAGGCAAACTAATTCTCCATTTCTGGTGGCTGGTGAAGCCGGATCTTTTATTTGTATTTTTTTAGTTTTTCTTTGGAGTAGGAAGAAGAACAGCAAGACTGTTAGACTACATTACATGATTGTGGGGTAAGCGATCTGGAAGGAATCATGAAATCCTTTTTGTTCCAAGTCTCATCTCATTTTAGTCTTAAGCTATTCATTCATTTCATTCATTCATTTGTTTCTTTGCTATAATTTATAAATTAGTTATTTGTTTAAAAAAAAACAAATCATAATTATGTGTGTGTATATATATATTCACATGTATTTGTTTCCATATGGTGTAGAATTATTGTATTAGTAAAATATCTCGAAATAATGACCCGTATAATACTATTGGGCTTTTGAATTCTAATTATATGACTCATTTAGACTTTGACACAAAAGTGACCCTGCATATCCCCATCTCCCGTTGCTTTGCGTTATCTCCAAGCAGACGCGCACAACAAACTTCCTTCACCCTCGATCTCTGCTCTTATCTCCAAGCGGACGCCTTCCACCATCTCGCCTCGCCGATCACGCCGTCGTCATTATCATCTCACTTGCAGATTTCTTATTCTACTCCTTCTGTCCGAACGTGGTGCGGCGGTATGGCTGGGCCTTCGAGGCAGCGACGTTTTACACTAGCCACAGGTGGCTAAGGCGACGATTGGGGCTTCGATGAGTTCGAGGATGTGGCAATTTCGTCTCGCGCGCTGCTCCGCCGCCGCCGGTTCAGATGGTGCAACAGTTGTAAAGGGGCTGGTCAGAGCTAGATCTGGCTGTTTGGGTGAAGTTTGGGCTAGATCTGGGGGAGTTGGCGGTCGGGCTGGGGACGTGGTCGGCAACAGAGTTCCACGGCGGTGAGGGCGGCGCTGAGAGCTGGAGCAGGGTAGGGTGGCTGAGGCAGGTTAGAGGGCAGGGTCACGCCAGTGGCGCGGGGAGGGGTAGTGGCAGTAGGGGGTTTGGGCACTGGATGCGGTGCTGGCAGTGTTAAGCCGAGGCCATATGGCGGCGGTCGGAAAGTGACGACGGTGAGCGGGCAGTCACTTTGATTGGTGGGCGGGTTGTCACTTTGACTGGTGAGTGGGCAGTCTCTTTGAAGGGTGAGCAGGTGGTCATCGTAACCAGAGTCACTTTGGCCGGTGAGCAGGCAGTCATCGTTATCGGAGTCACTGTGGCCGGTAAACGGTGGTCACTATGGCCGGTGGATGGCAGTCACTGTGGCCGGTGGATGACAGTCACTGTGGCCGGAATCAGGTGTTAGTTTGTCACTATGGCCGGAGTCACTGTGGTGGCGAAGTCACTGTGGCGGTAGTCACTGTGACCGGAGTCACTTTGACCGGAGTGACTGTGGCGGCGGAATCACTGTGGCCGGAGTCGCGGCGGCGGCGGGGTTGGCGGCGGCGGCGGCGGTGATGGCGGTGGTGCTGGGTCGGCGGCCAGAAAGGTGCTGGTAGTAAATGGAATAAAAGGAATATTGAAATAACAAAAGGAATATTGAAACAATAAATGTATATTAAATAAAAGGAATAAATGACTTTTAGTCACATTTTTAGAAAAATTTAAAACAAGTCACTTTTTTATCATTTTCATTCATTTTAGTAATATTGGAATAAAAAGGCCTAATATATCTCTCTCTCCAAGAGTGTATTGTAGATATTTGCATTCCATCAATAAACATCTATCCAATTTTGGGTGCATTTTCCATGGAATGTGTTAAACGGCGGGTGCAACTTTACAAGTATGTTTGGTGCCTCTGTTTTTTTGGCTTATCAGGCTTATGAGCACACTGTTTAACCAAACACGTAACTTTTTATTTCAAGCGTTGAATTTTGTAATAATAAGAAAAAATAAAGTTGTAGTTACTTTTCTGACTGTATTGGTTGAAGTTACCGTAGATGATTATTTTAGGTATTTTTTCATATATTTTTTCCTTTAATTTTTTTATTAAATACGGAGTATGTATATTTTAAATATAATTTTTTCATAAATCAGCAGAATCTGTCAGTACAGTCACTTCACTCAGTACTTCATAAATTTCGGCACAATAATTAGTCGATTCAGCCAATTTCATTTGTTACTACGTACTCCCTCTGCCCCAAAAACAACTTTCTACTTTCCTTAAATGGATGTCCCAAAATTAACTTCAAACTTCAATTCTTTTCTTATTTGGCAAATTATCTACATCAAAACAGTGTCAAACAGTGTCAAACAGTGTCCTAACAGTGTTTGAACAGTGCAAAACAGTGCACCGAACAGTAGAGTCAAATTTATTTTCTTAATTTGTGTGGTTGTCAGACTGTGAAGTTGTTTTTGAGACGGAGGGAGTATTAAACAAGCTCCACATCTATCTGATTCAATCCACAATAATCATGGGTAGAAAACTAAAACTTTACTTTTATGTTTAATCATGGACCCACAGAAAGCATGAAAAGCTATAGAATACGGAGTATAAGTTACCCTCTAAATGAAAATTGCCACCTTGAGGGATGTGCCAAACAAACAGTACTTCCAAGTTCCAACAAGTATTTATAGGGTAGCCGAGACTTGCATAAGTCAAGAAGCAATTCATTAATTACACTAGCTAGTTTTATCTCTCAAGAACTGGATGGATATTTCAATAAAAATGATGCTTTCTTTTTCTCTAATCCTGGTTTTCTTGCTGCGGCTTCCTGAGCCATCGATTGCCAAAAGTTATTCCCAACAAGATGCATCAGATGATGACTCATCATCACTGCTGAAAGCCGCAGCTATGGATCTTGTGACTGGTAAATTGCCTGGCCAGCCTGCGGAAGTTGGCTTCAAACATTACGCTGGGTATGTGACAGTCAACAAGACTAATGGAAGATCGCTCTTTTACTGGTTTTTTGAATCTTCAACATTTCCTCAACAAAAACCTCTAGTTCTCTGGCTTAATGGAGGTAAGACTTATCAATACTGACCCCTTAATAATATTTTTCTAATCTTCGGACCCTAATTAATTAATACTCCACGAAACTTCTGGCTCCCTACATGAAAGAATCTACACATATACGAAGTATGTGTTTACTGTGTGTATGTAACTAAATAAAACTACGTGAAAAAGTTTAAGAATGTTTGTATAGATATGTACCGAACGTATTTGGTAGTTGGTACCTTCTTTTGTAGTACTTTATTTTAGAAAAAATGACATGCATATTACTATTAGAATTTTTCTGGAAAAAAATATGACTAGTCACTATCTACGAATAATTGGACAAGAGTCACTATAGTATATTTCAAGTGATAAATCAGTGCTAGATAATGAGTCATTGTGAACTAGTCACTAAATATGTCACTTTTTTTTTAATATAAGTCATATTTTTTGTTTTGATTTTAATTTAGTAAAATACCAAAATTTGGATCGTGGGTTTACTTTTGTAGACAAACATATATGATGTGATAATGTAATAATGAAGTTAGTACATGCATGGAGTAACATTTTCTATTAATGGATAACTCCGCATTATATTACGGAGTATATATTAGCGCTTAAAATGGTAGACTGAGTAATGCAAATAACAATCTATTACAATGTTGAAAAGAGAGGATAGAAGAAGTTTACGCAAAATTTTATGAAATCTTTGAAAAAAACGTTATTGTGTTTTTTGAAAATTGAAAAAAACGTTACTGGAATACCGGAATGGTAAAGACAGTTTTTCTTGGTCAATGGCCCTTTAGAAAAAAAGTACATAAAGTTGATACATTTCTCAATATATATATATATACACATATATTGGGTATAAATAATTAAATACGTAGTATGTGTGTATGCATTTGTATGTATATTAATTAGAATAAATGACCAAAGTAAGACTCCCAGCTCTTCATAAGACAAATATAGGACCATTTTTTGTGTAGGACAACAAAGGGACTAAAATAACCTGAACTGCCTAAAATACCCTAATATTCTAATTTTCCTTCGCTGCTTCTTCCCGTCGATCTAGTCATCTGGAGCGCCTTTCTTCCCATCGATGGAGCAACGTCTGAAGTCTTCAGCGAGGAGGCCATCGATCTCCAACGTCGCAACGATCTCTATGGCGAGTAACGTGCGACGGCCAGCTAAGGGGGTACGGCTGCCAGAGACGGATGTGCGGCGTGCGACGGCCAGCGGCAAGCGAGCTATGGCGAGTGACGATGACGTGCGACGGCCATCGACGAGCAACCTCAAAATCGGATTTCGAATTGTCTTCTTCGCCTACATCTTCTTCCTCTTCTCCGATTTTGAATCGTCTTCTTCGCCTACACCCTCTTCCTCTTCTCCGATTTTCATTTTTCAGATTTGGGCGGGTAAGGCTCCATGTGGCTGTTTCGTGGTGCAGTGTGCGGAATATTGACGGACTGGTGGGGTAGAGATGAGTCTGGGGCAGGAGTGGAGCAGGGGCCTAGGTCCGAGGAGGCGGGCTGTGGCTGTGGCTGGGGCTGGGGCTGGGTAAGGGAGGCGGGAGGTGTGCTGGAGAGGAGGGCTGTTAGCCTGTTACTGGGGTGGGGGCAGGGGATTGGCAGCTTGTTTCGGGGCATAGGTAGTGGCCGGAGGTGTTGATCGACGGCGGTAGACGGAGGTGGTGGTGGCCGGAGTTGGCTGGAGGCGGTGGTCACCGGAATTGCTGGAGGTGGTGCTAGTTAGCAGTAGATGGTTGTGGTGGTTGCCAAAGGTGATGGCGCAATTGGTCATTGTAAATTGTTGGACCGGGTGAATTTAATTGGTCTCGGATAACTATAATTATAACTCATCAAATTGGCCAATTGTAACTGGCGGGTTGGGTAATTATAATTGACAGATCACGTAACTGTAACTAGCGGGTCAAGTCACTGTTGGTCACTGGACAGGCGGACATTGGTCACTGGACAGGCCGTCGTTGGTCATTGGACGGATGGACTTTGGTCACTGCACGGGCGGATGTTGATCACTAGACGGGCGGAAATTGGTCACTAGACGGGCGGATGTTGGTCACTGAACAGGCGTACGTTGGTCACTGGACGGGCAGACGTTGGTCACTGGACGGGCGGACGTTGGTCACTGCACGGGCGGATGTTGATCACTAGACGGGCGGAAATTGGTCACTAGACGGGCGGACGTTGGTCACTGGACGGGCGGACGTTGGTCACTGGACGGGTTGACGTTGGTAACTAGGTAAAAATTTTGGTCACTGGACGGGTTGACGTTGGTAACTAGGTAAAAATTTTGGTTACTGACGGATTTTTGGATTTTTTGTCACAAATGATTTTGGGTCACTGGGTGGATTGGTCATGGTCACTAGTCAGATTGGTCACTGGACGGGTTGACGTTGGTAACTAGGTAAAAATTTTGGTCACTAATGATTTTGGTCACTGACGGAATTTTGGAATTTTGGTCACAAATGATTTTTGGTCACTGGGTGGATTGGTCATGGTAACTAGTCGGATTGGTCACTGGACGGGTTGACGTTGCTAATTAGGTAGAATTTTTTGTCACTAACGATTTTGGTCACTGACGGATTTTTGGATTTTTGGTCACAAATGATTTTTGGTCAGTGACGAATTTTGGTCACGATAATGGTTTTGGTCACTGTGGCGTTATTGTAGACTAATGGGTGAGATTCTATTAAAATAATGGTATAATAGTCTCTTAACCCATTGTTAGTCTCATTTTTGGAAAATTGAAATAAAGGTCTCTTTTTTGTTCATAGCTCTTTTTTTAGTATTATTTTAGACATAACCCCTATTAATTATATACGTACTTCGTATATTATATAGGATGATGCAGTTGCAATCAAAATGGTGTTAAGTGCAAAGTGAAAATAACTACATTTATTTTCATGAACGAATATATCACTGCGTTGTGGATCAACTTTAATGCATTGTTGAAATATTCAGAACCATTATTTGATCATAAATAGAATGTACTCGATCCATTCTTACTTCTCATGAACCAACACTGCACACACATATGACATATGATGAGTAAGTCCTTATAAGAATGCATTTATGGATAGATGATAATTTTTAATTTCCACCTGTTATCATTCTAGTTAATGGCTAGTTGGCGACAAATATGCAATTAGCAACGTGAGTTTTTATAATTATTTTAAAATTTACATTACCAAAAATGTGTTTGAATTTTAAATAATTACAGAAAAGAAGTCAGGCGTGTGCTAACTAATCCGTGAATAGAATGAAAGGTTAAAATTAAATGTTTTCATGGTAGGAAGTTTTCATTTCAAGAAAGATTCTTACAAGTTTATATATGATGTGACATACAACACACATATAATACATAAGTATAGATGCTAGTTGTATGTACCACTCGTGCAATGGAGTTAGGGAGAGCTAGATGTTGAAGTCTCACATTGATTAATTAAGAAGTAGTGTTATATCAAGATCTTGAGTTGCTCCTCTTGTCAGTTTGACCTTTTAAGATGAAAAATAAGATCTTAACATGGTATCAGAGGCAAACTGATTAATAACCATGGTGTGAGCGGATGACACGACTATAACAAATGACCACGACAATGAAGAACTGACAAAAAAATAATTAACGACACGACCCAGACGAAGTGTCTAATCGTGAGGAAGGGCGTTGAAGTCCAAACCGGAATATTAAGAAGTAATACAATGCCATAGTAAGTTCATGAGTTACTCCTCCTATTAGATTGACCTTTTGGGATGAGATTATAAGTTTAGGTTAATCTTTTAGGATAAAATCTCAAGTCTTGACACTGGACGGGGCTTCACCCTACTCCCAATAAATATATACTCCCTTCGTCCCCCAATTAAGTTCTCACTTTCCTTTTTGGGCAGTCCCTAAATTAAATTCACACTTCAATACTTTCCTTATTTGGCAAATTATCTACATCAAAACAGTGCCAAACAGTGTCCAAACAGTGTTTAAACAGTGCAAAACAGTGCACTCCACAGTAAAGTCAAATTTATTTTCTTAATATGTGTGAAGTCAAACCTGGAACTTAATTGAGGGACGGAGGGAGTACATTATAAAAAGTATACTTTAATATAAACTCCGCTCCCTGGTTATACTTTTGAAACTTTAATTTCTCTAATTCTAAACTTATTGCTTCACACAAGAAGGATCATATTCATGTATATATCATGTATGCATGTGTGTATTTATGAAAATAAAATTGCGTGAAAAAGTACAAGAATGTTTGTATATGTATACTTGGTGGTTGGTACCTTCTTTTTTAGTAGCAAAATATTGACTTTTGCGCAATTTGCTTCTTTTTTTACTTTTGTAGGAAAACCTAGCATATATGAGATGAAATGTGGCAATGATTAATATTCGTGTATATTTTCGAACGGTCAAGTATTAATATTTTTTCTCATTAGCTAGATTAGTATATACGAAGTATGTATTAACTCCTAAAATTATAGACCGAGTAACGTAAATACCAAGCTATTACAATTTTGAAAAGAGAGGACATTAAAATAGAATAAGTTAACGCAAAAGTTGATTATACAATGTTTGAAAAAAAATCGTCATTGCAAAGGTAAAGCTAGAGACAATTAACAATAGTTTGTCTTGGTCAACATGCATTTAATTTAGACCTTTAGAAAAAATACCTTAAAGTTTGTACATTCTAACCATCATTGTCCATCATATATGGATGATGTTAAATGTCCACACCTGAAATATTTGGATGAACAAAGTGCTATATTAATACACGGGCTACTCCTCCTATCAGGTTGATCTTTTAGGATGGAACCCCGTTTCTTAACAGATGATGAATTAAATTGAATTAATTTTGGAATAATAATAATAAATTGAATTAATTTTGGAATAATAATAATAATTGTAGTCGTATATGAAGGAATGTCTTTTGTTCTTAGTACTATGAGGAGGGGCGGGGCTTGATGTGAAGAAAGGTCTCCAACCTGATAGGATAAAAAGCCTTTAGACCGTTTTCATTTCTTTACTCGGCCGGCCTTTTGACCAAAAATGAGAGGCTAGGCTAGGGCATTATATTCTTAATTAAGAATATATATATATGTTCATCATGTGGCATTGTCTTTGGAAAGAATTGCCTGTATATTACCCGTAGCTTTTTAGATTCTAAAAATATGACTTTTTTTTCTTTTCCCAGAAAAGTGACCCATCCGTCCGTTCACGTCGCACCAGATCAGTGGGTCAATCCCTAGCTTCTTCTTCTTCCTCTGTCAACCATCGCTCCTTCTCCTTCACATTTCATCGCAGATCTCCAACCTACTTCTATCAAAATCCAACGTCGCCGCCTCCCTGTCAACCATTTACCGCTTCTACCACACCATAGATCTATCTCCTCATTCATACATCGCTCGATCTACCTCACGGCCGGCACTCCCTACGCCTCCAGCGGCCGGCAATCGCCGTTGTGTGGCCACCAACGTCGGGCCATCATCTTCGCCTCTCCACTTTCTCCTAGCTACTGCCTCGCCACCGCCTCCAAGCCGTCGCGTCACAATTCGCCACCATCGTCGTCAACCAGCTTCGTCTCTCTTCTTCTCTTTTCATCTTCTTCATCAATCATAGACTCCGGTTCTAATTTGGGATGGCGTGGCTGCGAGGCGACGGCGGTGGATACATACGTTTTTTACGGCAGTGGCTAGATCTATTCTGAATGGCAAGTGTTCACAACATAGACGATGACAGCTAAGGTTGTGACAAGTACCAAAGGTAAAGTGGTCGGAAGCAGCGATTTGCAGGGTTGGGGTGGGGGTGCGGTGTTTTGCGGTGGCTAGGGATGGGCTGGTGAGAGGTCAGAGCTAGGGCAGGGCAAAGGGCAGGGGATGGGGTGTTGGGGGCATGGGCAAAGGCTGGAGCTTGGGGCGCTGGGGCATGGGAGTAAGCAGTGTATGCGCGGGATGGCGGTGCAGGAGTGGTGGTGGTGGTGGTGGTGTTACTGTGGCCGTGGCCGTGGCTGTGGCCGGAATCTGCACGTCACTGTGGCTGAAATTGGGTGTCACTATGACCGGATTCGGGTGTCACTATGGCCGGAATTGGGTCTCACTATGGTGGAATCGGGTGTCACTATGACCGGTGAATGGTGGTCACTATGGCCGATAAGCGGGAGTCACTGTGATCGCCAGAGTCACTTTGGCCGAAGTCACTTTGGCCAGAGTCACTGTGTCCGGAGTCACTGTGGCGGTGGGGCAGTCACTGTGGTCGGTGGGGTCACTTTGGTCGGAGTCACTTTGCCCGATGTCACTTTACACTGCAGGGTTAATTATGATGTTAGTCACATTTTTAGAATTTTTAAAAATAGATCACTTTTTTATCTTTTATCTTATTTTTAGTAATATTAGAATAAAAAGGCCTTGTCTTTGGTCAACGACAACTAATCCCACGCTATCATCAATATTCAATATTACTTCCTCGTTCTTTTTTAGTTGCAACGGTCAATATTTCACACTTTCAAACGCACATCTTTGACTGTAATTATATCTTAATCCCCATTAATAAAAAATATTTAAAAATTAGATTTTGAAAATTTGTAATGAGATGAATTGAAAAATATAATTTAAAAAAAATAATTTTCATAAAATAATAATATAAAATGTAGTCAAAGTAGATTATGTGAATAGTGTAAAATTCAACATGTTGCGATTAAAAAGAGACGGAGGAGAGTATTTCGGACCGCTAAAAAAACTGGAGATAAATCCCGCACCAAGAGTAAACATGATAAAAAGGAAAAAATAATAGTAGTTTGAATAGTTCATAAATAGGAGCTTTTTTAGGGATTGGAAATATACTCGCGCAAATACTCAATCCATTGCCGCCGGCCACCGCCTGCCGCCGCCGCCCGGCAGGGTTCCAGTGGTGCCAAAAAATCAGAATTTGTTAGCAGTCCGCTTGCAACCATAGCTGCAGGTCGCCGCCTCCACAACCACCAGATTGATCCACCACCAACGGACTGACCCGGCCGGTTGCCCAAGGTAACTAAGGGGCAATTAATTAATTAGAATAGGAGTATTAGCTAGGGGTAGAAAACTAATGTTTAGTCCTATATAGTAAAGATTAGTGTTGGACTCCTATTTAGGGAAAAATGATATGTTTTAAGCTTACTCCTACTTAGGTCAATTACTTTTAAAAACTAACGTGTGATATGACGTGGAAATTGAATTTAATTTGAGTGCTAACATGACACGATGACAGGACAAAAATGCCTCTATTTGGGAAATAAGTTTGAAAGTTCTCTACTTTGGGAAATAAGATTAGGATGTACCCATCCTGGGGAAGAAACTCTAACATTCATCCATACATATATATAATTGTTTAATTTGCTGGTGTTAGGATTATCAGCTTCTCGTTAACTTTCTCAATAAAAAAAGCTTTGTGTGTTTACCTTGCATTGGTTTTAAGGTCCAGGATGTTCGTCCGTAGGATATGGAGCATCTCAAGAGATTGGCCCTTTCCTTATTGACGGTAATGGAAGTCGCTTGGCAATCAATCCATACTCATGGAATATAGGTGAGTTTAATATTGACAATTTTTCATAAATAATACTTCTTCAATTCTTAAATAATGGGAACACATTCAACTTTACACTACTCACATGTTCTCCTTTGACTAGCTTGTTTTTTAATGTGTTGATTAATTATTTTTAAAAAAATAATGTTGAATTGATATCATTGTAAATTTTCAAATCTGATTTATTTGATTTTCTTACTAATAGAAAACTATACCATCGTATATATTAATGGTCAAAATTGTACATCGTGCTTATTTAATACTTAGGGAAAAGTACAGAAAACGTACATGTGGTTTGGACCATTTTCAGATAGGGGCATGTGTTTCATTTTCTAACAAAGTGGGACACGTGTTTCAATTCCGTTATCATAGCAGGGGCATGACGTCTAACGCCGTTAGAATAATGGTATTGGTACTTGTTTCAATACCTTTGTCCACATGGACCAATCAGAATGTTGCAGTTAGTAACAATTATAATTGTAATTTCTATTATTAGAAGAACTAATACCATTATTAGTCTATCACGATTATATACTATTATACAAGTATATAGGTACTATTAGTATTCATATTAATATTAAATAGGGAAAACTGTCAAATAAGCCCCCGTAGTATACTGAAAAAGGAGGAAGATTGAATGGGGACTCACTTTAGCATATTTTGGACCTGGACCAGAGTATACTGTGATCCATAGACTAATTAAGGCTTTCCATAATCTAACAGAGAAAATGATGGAGCAAAGATCAAGAAAGAAAAATGGAGAAGAGAAGGTTGTGTCTCGTGTGGGAAGAAGATAAAGAGAAAGAAAGGAGAGAGAAAGGACGAAGAGTAGAAAAAGAAAAATAAAAAATAGAAAAAAACAATAGCCGCGTCAGCGGAGTAACTGGTAAACCGGAGAATAACCTGCTAAATTATAAAATTGAATGTTTTTTTTAAAATTCGAGGGTTTAATTGAGTGTTTTCTAAGTTTGGGGGCTTAATTGACTTTTTCAATATACTACAGGGGCCTATTTAACAGGTTCTCCATATTAAATAATTAGTCAAGAAAGAGGTTCGTTCTGAACCGGAATGATCGGTTCTGAACTAGAATTGGTCGGTTCTGATCATAACTAACAGATTCTGAACCCAAAATCGGTGGTTCCGTTCCATTTTTTGGGAGAACCGAACCGGGCCAGTAAACCTCTGCTTGCAAACCGGAAGTACTGGGGTTCCGGTAAAAAACTCAGTGGTTCAATTTTTGTTCTGGTTTAACCGGAATCGCATATTGGTCTAGAGAGGCGGGTGTTTTTTGCCATGCTAGATGGAGGCAGCTTATGTTTAAAATGATAATTTTGGTAGCAATTATATCAGATTTATGGTGTAAAAATATATAATATACGTAGTATATTATATAATATATAATATATTTGAGGCAAGACACAATGTCGTAGGATGTTTTTAGGATTGATCAGGTTAGGTTTGAATGGATCTGCACAAAAACAGGCTCGGACCGGGCTTTTTAAAATTTTCTACCCATTGGTGTGGGCGTGTCCGCCCCACATGTCCATATCCGCGTGCAAGATCGGGCCGAGTAGTCCACTGTGACGCCCGACCCGAGAAATCTTTAAATTTTCAAAATTATATAAACAATTTTTAACACTTAAAATAGTATAACTATCGTATACTCCCTCCGTCCCATTTATTTTGTCCCGTTTTACCTTTTCGGGAAGTCCCACTTATATTGTCTCATACCATATTTGGCAATGTTTGTGTGGCTCTAAATCATTCTTACTTTATTCTTACTTTATCAATTAATATCAACCACACAAACCCACTTTTCTTAATAACCGTGTCACCCTCTTCCGGGACAATATAAATGGGACCGAGGGAGTAACATTTTAAAAATAGTTAATATGCTTATAATGTTTAGGTCTATAGCTCACTACTATACGTACACAAAAATATTTACAGAAAAATAATCTTGAAAAACTATAACTAGCTAAAACTTAAAATTCATACACAAAGTATTATTTTTAAAATATAAAATATATATTATATCAGTTGAGGTAGATGTTAATATCTAAAAATTTAAATTTAAACATAATGAACATAAGTATATGTAAGGATAAATTAGTAAATGTATTGACCTTTTTATGAAAGTTCGAGGACCTATTTGACAGTTTTCCCTTAATGCAATAATAGAATTGAAATATTACCTTTATCAATTAATGTGTTTTCTCATGATCTTTTTTTAATTAATGCACCACACACAATTAAGAACCCATAAGTAAGCAAAGATCTTTTCACTATAAAACTCTCTAAGTAAGAGTAATTAAAAAACATTTCTCCAATAAGAGTAAGTATATATTCCCACTCAAATAGGAACCAATGGGTTGTTATTCACTCTTACAAACAGAAGTTTTGTTATTTTATACGGAGTATTTTAATAGGAGAAGCTACATAAATTAAGTCACATTATTTTGAGAAGATAATTACTTAGTGGTATTTTAGAATTTTGACAATGTCTTATTCCGATCTGTTTTGATCAATTTCTTTAACTAGCTAATAATGATGCGTGCATATATATATACATGCAGAAGCAAACATATTGTTCTTGGAATCTCCAATCGGTGTAGGCTTCTCATATACAAATACAAGTACTGACTATGTGAAGTTAGGAGATAAACTTACTAGTATGTATATCTTTCCCGCAATATACTCCGTATATAATTATATTAGACGGTACTAATCATTTATTAATAATCTTTTTTTGGGAAAACTAATTAAAGAGTTTATCTAATCCTTGTATATACACGTTTCTATGACCATGTTATTATATATACCTGCATGTATAGCAAACGATGCTTACACTTTCCTGAACAATTGGTTCAAGAAGTTCCCAACTTACAGAAATCAATCCTTCTTTATAGCTGGGGAAAGTTATGCAGGTACATAATTAATGAAATTTTTTAGTGTAATGATTGTACTTGATAAATTTCAAATACGATATGATTTGATGATGTTTTCATATGACCATCACAGGGAAATATATACCTGAGTTGGCTGACCTCATTGTTGACAAAAACAAAGATCCTTCTAATACTCTTCCCATTCATCTTAAAGGAATAATGGTATTAATATTCACTCTCTCTGTCCTAAGCTATTAAAAACTTTCTTTTTAGGCCTTTTCAAAATTATGTCTGACTTCTTTTTAAGTGGATTAATATATCTTTCATATAATGCATGAATCTCCATTTTACCTTCAATAATCATGTCAGAGTTATATGTTGGGATTGGATTGACTGATAAATTTTTACATGAATATTTATACACTAATATTAAGAGTTTTTTCTAAATTTGGGGTTTTTCGAGGCCTAACATGGCCCTCTACTCTAGGGGTGGGAAACACCGAACCAAGACCCAGAAACCGACCCTGAACCGACCCGAATTATGATCCCGGTCCGGGTTTTTTCTTTTTAACCGACCCGGATTTAAAAAAAACCGGACCGAACCCGAAATTCCGAGCTCATTTTCGGGCCTTAAAATCTATAACCCGACCCGGACCGATAAAAGCCCGAAACAATTAGCTTTAATATAAAATTAATATAATATATGAATATAAATTTATAAATATTTCCTAATATATGAGTATAATCACGGTGGATAAAAAAATGATTTAGTAACTTTTAGTGACTACAATTATGTTCATTTTGTTTAGCGTAATGACCATGAAAATATATTTATAGCAACTCTAGTCACATTTTTATCTATAAATTTTATTTCGTAATATTCTTAAGAAACCTATATTATTTATTTATATGCATCTGAAATAAAATATTATGATAATTATCTTCTTTGGATTTGAATGGTTGGTGATATTGGAGACTAATATTTGCAGAGGCGGAGCCAGGACACTGGGCCGGACTGGGCCGATACAAAGAATATTTTTGGAAAAAAACTTACACGAATTTTTTTACACTAAAAATTTAGACATTTTTAAAATTTGGACTGGGCCAGGGTTGACCCTCCCGTAGCTCCGCCCCTGAATATTTGTGTTATTATTTGCGGTTTGTACTTTTGATTAATTTTATTTGAAAATAGGTGTTAAAATATAAAAGAACAATAAGATATTTCACGTTCGGGCTTTAACCGGCCCAACCCGAACCCGGACCGAACCCGGGCTACCAAAAACCCGATTCGGACCAAATATCATGGGCTTTGTTTCGGTCCCTAATTTTCATAACCCGAGACCGTCCGATTAATTTCCGGGTTTAGCAAAAACCCGACCCAGACCGGACCGATCCCACCCCTGCTCTACTCTACCCCTCAAAGTGAATATATACCCATCGAGTGGCACATACTTTTAATTTAAACAAATTGCATTAGATAGTTAGCAGAAAAAATTGACATGCAAAGTTTTTAAATAGACCAATGACGAGACCTATACAACTTATATAATCCTATTTGAGAAATTATTCTACATTTTGTTCATATTTAAAGAATTTTCATCTAACTTATAACTCGTGGGTCAGGATAGATATCAAAACCGACCAATTAGTTATTGGTTAATTAATCTATCAAATTAATTTTGTACCAACTAACTTGTAATTGATGCATGCATGCAGATGGGCAACCCTGAGACATCAAATTTAGAGGACTGGTGGGGTATAGTGGATTATGCTTGGAGCCATGCTATAATCTCAGACGAAACCTACAAAATAGTGAAAGATAACTGTGATTTTAATAGCTCTGATTTGTGGAATAATAAGACCTGTGCTGATGCTTTACATGAAATGTATAAACAATACAATGCGATAGATATATACAGCCTCTATACACCCAAATGCTTAAACAGTGAGAATTCATCATCCCAAGTCACTTTCACCATCTCACCATTATCTCCCAAGAAGGTACGTACGATATGCATAGATGCATCCATATGTATGATGTATCTATTTTCATGTCCCATTAATTATGAAATTGAATAGAGTACTTGTTAACTAATATTTAAAGGTGAGGAATTAGTCCAGCTCACCTGGAAACCGACTCACTCGCTCAAATGGGAGGTCTTGGGTTCAATACTCAATGAAGTTAGTTTGATCCAGTTCACCTCAGGCCATCAGGCCTCGAGGTAAAAAACAAATATTTAAAGGCATTACAAATTTATGTATTGAAACGTGCGACACCTAAAATATATGACTGATCTGACTCTGATTTCATATTTAGATTTCTTGCCCCATCATTAGCGATAGAAGGACTAGCTCTAAAATAAAATGAAATAGACTTATATCACTTTTGATAAAAGTTAAATTTATGTTAGTATAAGTTAATTTTCCAATGAGAATTTATCATAAAATCCTGCTTAGTCACACATTTTGTGTGTGATGCAAATATACACACTGCAGAAAAACATATTGATATTTTAAATTTTGACTTCACTAGTACTTCATATAAGTTTTTAAATCTGGCATCCCTAAGAGTACATTTCTGGCTCTGCTACGTACTCCAATATATTAATACTACCCCCGTTCCTTTTAAGTTGCAACATTGATATATTTTACATTATTCACATACTCTATTTTGACTATATTTTATTAATTAATGTATTATAAATTAAATGTTGCAAAAAGATTCTTAAATTCTTCTCATTAAGATTTATTTGATTAAAATTTATCTGATTAGATTCATCTGATTAAGATTTATAAGATTAAAATTTATCTGATTAAATTTATCTGATTAGATTAATCTGATTAAAATGGAACACGTACATAAATATTATTCTTGGATCCAAATATTTGGCTTTTATTGTTGGATCAATAATTTGTAGAAAAAGAAATGGATCTACCTAGTTGGATCTTTTTTTTGAAAGGCCCTAGTTGGATCTACCAATTCCGAAAGGAGGGAAAAGAAATTGAGCAAATCTTCCTAGTCGGATTTACCAATTCCGAATTCCGACTCCGCAATTCCTGTATTTTGGTTTTTTGGCGTGTCAGACCAAATTAAAAAGCCCCTATTATGGTAATTTCCTCTTTTCCAGGTGCCAACACGAAGATATGGGAGCCGATTTTACCCGTGTCTAGATGATTACACGACTTCTTATTACAATAGAGGAGACGTTCAGAAGGCCCTCCATGCAAGTGATGGTCTACACGTTAAGAAGTGGAGTACCTGCAAGTACGTAATAATTTAGTACACATGCATGCATCGTATTATCTACAGTATACCAGCTGCGCTAATTACAAATTTACTACATACATGCATAGTAACTCGATCTACAACACTTGGGATTGGGAACAATCACCAGAATCTGTTCTACCCATATATCGAAACCTCATGGCTGCAGGAATTAAAATATGGGTCTACAGGTAAATAAATACGTTTATGACGTACTACGTACCATATATCATATGTGTGCATGACAATTCTCTTACAAATGTATAGCTGATCAAATAAATACATTTGTCCGAATTAATTAGGAGTTCTAATTTGTTATGTGTAGTGTGTTCAGGATTCTATTTGAAGGGTGACTTTTAGATGGGCCAAATTTTTATTTTTTCAAATTATGTCAATCATAAAAGGAATTCGGGTGAATTATGTAATTATAACTAATTTAAGTTGCCATTGTAAATATTTAAAAAGATGAGATCAATTTATATTATGTATTTGTAAGAATATTTGTCATTATATAATTAAAAATGTTTTGTCAACTACGTAGTATTTATTAAAGTAAAGTTCTCAAAACAAAACTATTGAACTTCGTTTTAAGCCGGTTTAATGCTTTGTAGAAGCGATTTTTTGCTTCCAATTCAGAGATATTAGGAGGGATTCCAATCATCTATCATCTATTATATTTGAGAAAAAAGCATGTAACAATATCCACTACAATATCACCCATTATAATAACACTACTTTCATCACATATTAATACAACTCCGTAAACACGCTTATATATAAGGTTTTGAAATAAATAAATAGAGTAATTCCCATGAAAAATGAGTTCCGATCTTGTTCATTTAATTTGAGATCTAATGGCTCATAATAAATTAATAAGTGAGCAATGCAATAGATTTGATAAAAGTGAGGTAAAATTTGGTAAATAAACTAAAGTTTTCTGTCACAACAAGTAAGTGCAACATAAACATTTAACACCGCATCAGATTGAATTGAGTAAACATTCATTCGTTCGCACTTTCCATCGGAAGAACTCGTTTTAATATTGGAACCGCACCCTATATACATATACCTAAGGTGGTGTTCCGATAAAAACCACTCTCTTCAGATAAACTACAAACCGTCACACTTTACTCAATTTGGTGCACTTTAAGGCTGATCTCTTTCCATTTTTGAACTTTGGTCAAGCCATGCCAAAAAGCAGTAGATAATTAAAAGATGTGGTGACATTTTCATAAACTATCAAAGTTTTCTATCAATGCGAAGAACTGCAACATTATAACCTAATAATGCATCGGATTGGGGAAAAAGTGAAAATGCTCACAGTTTTCATGGGAAGATGTAATGGTTTTTATTTTACCCGAAACTTGTATATAATTTTAATCAAAAGAGAAGAGTGCTTACTCTAAAAATACATCTGGTGTAGTTTTTCATTTGAAATCTAATTGATACGGAGTATAAAACTCTACACACATATGCACAAATGTTTTGGTTCAAGTAAAAAAGTGGCTTAACCATGAAAATTAGAAAAAATCTTTTGTGTCAGCTTTGTGATCTCTAATGGATCTAATATGTCAAAAATACATTAAGTTGGACAAAAATGACGCCGGGTGTCACATTTGTTAATACATCAAAACTTTTCTTCATAGCAAAAAGTGGACTGATTTCTTCAAAATACTCAATTGCAAGATATCAAAAAAAATTCATGGATTTTAAGAAATATTTACAAAAGAAAACGAAAGAAAAACTAATAATAAGAAACTGAGTTAGAAGATATGAGTAGAGATCACAATACTCAATTGCATGATTTTACTGTTCAATAACTGAGCTAGGGAGGCTTGATGTTCAATGAAAATGTCCTTATTCTAAACTAGCATAGCTTACTATTTTCATATTAATGCGCATTTCAAAAGTATAATAGGTAGTATTAAATTAGATTTACATATTGGAACTCACAAGAGTTGTTTATAGATTTAATTTGAGAAATTTTCATCAAAGAAAAAAGAAGTGAGTTAGATGATATGAAGCAGAGATCATGATTTTCAATGTTAGACTCCTAATACTCAATAGAATATGTCTGATGCTCAAAAAAAGTGCATTGATGCTCAATTTACAGAAGCCACATTTTTCACCTAAATTACAAAAAATGCCTCCCTAACTGTAGGGTGAACGCCGTACCATGGATTTAGTACTACATCCTTCAATTCGCTCCACTACCATTTGAAACCCGAGGAGGTGAAGTAGGAATGATTTAGATCTACAAAAGTTACCAAATTTGATATGACACAATCTTAGTGGGACATTATGAAATTGAAAGATAAGACAATCATAGCGGGACGGAGAGAGTATAACTATATATATATATATATATATATATATATATATATATATATATATATGTTTCTCCTTAAAATAAATATGATAAAAATACTACGAAGTATAATTATGTTCTTATGTGATAATATAACAATATGATTTCTGATGATGGTACTAAATTCTTATTTAATTAGAAAACACTATATTCAGTGAGATCACATTATTTTAGATTTTGACTCCTAATTTAAGAGTTTGTTCTTAAAAAATACTATCGATTTATTATCAAGAAAACACTAGTTAGGTCATGATCAATGTAGTTTAAATAGTGTTTCAATAAAACAACAAAATGGTTACATAGTTTAAAGGCGAAATTGATACCAATAATCCCTACTTTTACACATTTTACAAAAATAATCCCTACTTGAAAAGTTCACAATGATAATCCTAACTAGTTAACTGTTTTACAAAAATAAAGCAAATGCTAACGGTACGGTGTTTAGTTTTCCGAAATTTTTTATATTAAAAATATTGAATCATATATATATATATATATACATATATATATATATAATCACTGACAATATTATATTTGAGTAATCTTGTTTTATTTCTACTAAAAATTTAGTTTAATATTCAATATTTTTCATAAAACATAATAGAAATACTTGAACACTACATAGTACATACTCTTCAAAGTCTCTATTCTCTTTTATTCCTTATCCATATTTTATTTTAATTCATTTTTTTTATTCATTATAATAGAGATTACAAAGTAGTTTTAGTAATATTACATTGAATACTTATACAAATTATGTAGAATATTCAATATTTAATACGTGTATATCTATTATATCTTATGAAAAATATTAAATTAAATTTATCATAGAAAAAAAAGATTAAACTCAAATATAATCTTATTAATTGTTATACATATTTTTGCTTCGATATTATCCGAAATTAAAAAAAATAACGGAAAAGTTAACATTGTTAGCACTCGAATTATGTTTGTGAAACAATTAACTAGTATGGAATATTTTTGTGAAATTTAATAGTAGGGATTATTTTTGTACTGATTGACACATATCTAGCACGGATTTTTTGATAATTTCGTGCCAAATAGCTCGTGCCAAACTGTTTTTGGCACGAATTTGGCATATCCCTGCCAAAAATCCGTGTCAATCCTGTATTTTTTTTGTAGCGAAAAGTGGGGTTTATTGGTGTAAATTTCGCCTAGTTTAATTACCCCAATTGTTAAACTCAGTGTGTGGTTAAAGTGAAAATTTGTGCCCTAATATAATGTTATTTTTGACTTATACAGTGGAGATACTGATGGAAGAGTCCCTGTATTATCTACTAGATACAGCATAGGTGTATTGCGTCTTCCTATTACCAAATCATGGACACCCTGGTACTATGGAAAACAGGTACGTAAAATGTAATTATATGATTAAGAATTCCAACATTACCTATTTTGATTATTATACGATCCAGCGAGCGAAAACATAAGTTACGTGTTTGGTGAAATGAAGTGATAAAACTCAATCTTAATTATAACATGGTTACCAAACAAGTAATAAATGCCCTTAGTCTTTAGATAGGATATACATATACTCCGTATGATTTAGGGGGTGTTTGGATGATTGGTTGGATCTACCTTTTTAAACTGTTTCTGCTCCTTCAGGTAGCAGAAGCACATATTGGGTGAAAGTGCATAAGTATTTTTGAGGGCTTCAAAATGTTTCTGGACGCAGTTTTTTGGAAGCTGGGAGAGAGACCAGCTTCCGAAAACCGATTCTAATTCTACTCTTTTAATAAGGTTGCAGAAGCAGAATCAATTCCAAACGCTCCTCATAAAAATGCATATGTTGCATTTACAAGATGGGCGGGCTTAGCCAAATGACTTTTTTCAGTTCATTATTGCTTGCTTTATTGCTAAGTTTTCGCTAAGAAAATATGATTCATTAAAATTCAATTTTTGGGAGTTCTAATTTGTAGTCAAGATTAAATTCTGGCAAAAAAATGGTTGAATCCTGGGCATTACGATTCAAAGTATGCCGTTCATTTTTTCAAAATGGTTGAATCCTGGGCTTACTTTCGTAGTAATGCCCAAGATTAAAGTATATACAATGATATATATTCTAGCAAAACATATATATCGTAGTAAGTTTTTGTTGGAAAGTTTTTTCAAAGTATGACTTTTAGGAACAATCTCCCATCAATTAATTATGCAAGGCTAAATTTGAATTGTTGGATTCAGGTGAGTGGATGGGTTCAAGAGTACAAAGGGCTGACATTTGTGACGTTTAGAGGAGCTGGACATGATGTGCCTACTTTTAAACCCGCCGAGTCACTCATCTTACTCTCCTCTTTCATTTCTGGCCGTCCTCTTCCGCTCCAGCGCTATTAATTAAGTGTACCCGCCGAATCGCTTGCCTTGACTGAAATAATATACTTATTACGATAGTCAGAACGGAAGAGTGATTATATTAAGCATATCAGAGAAAATAGCTAGAAATAAAAGAGGGGTCGATCAATGTGCTTAGCTATGAACTTCTTTTTCTCTAATAAAACGTCTTTTAATCTTACATATTCAACTCTTACATTATTTACATGCTTATTTATTATACTTCATGGTGCTATCTACCTATAGCGTTTTAAGATAGATGCTAAATGGTATGTGAGTATATGTAATAATTAATTTTGATGTGTCAGAGTAACACCCACTAATGTTATTCAATGTCAATACCTTTTTGGTTATTGAATCGCAAATTAAAAACTACCATTCCTTGTATTCGACCCAATACTTTTAGTGGTTATTTATTACTGCTTCAATACTTGTACATTTTAGTTCGATACCATCAGATGTCCAGTATAAAAGAAAATAACCTATGGTAGTAAATAAAAAAGTTTTCATTAATTATTACATTTCATATATTTTACTCTGATAGTTTGATCGATATTGTAAATAAAACATATGCATTGGCATAGACGAACATGAGAATATGTGTTGCAGATTTGCAGCGGCCCTCGGAACTAGGCATGCATGGATCCAGAGCAAAATGATATTTGGGACACCATTGCAAAATAACAAAGAAATCATATACTATGTACTATTCTAAAAGAATTATATGCATCACGAATATAGCAATAAACAAAACTATAAAATCTAAATAAAACAACTACTTAAGGAGAACCTTAATTTTGATTAGAACCTGACGCGTCAAATGATGGAGATTCATTGAGAGAGAGGCATAATGACTTCATTCTCAATTTTAACAAATACATCATTCTCAATGTAACACACCAAGCAATCTCTCAGGTATTCTTCTCCCATCGAGATGGGAGAAAAATTCAATTTCTATTTGAATATAATAGAACAATTATTCAAGAATGTCATTGTTAGGAATGACATTATTTGATGAAGAAACTAAATTAGTATGACGCGGAAGATGTTTGTTAATTAGCTGTTAAAGGATAAAAAGACAAAAAAGGACATTTATACATTTCTACTTAACAATCCTTTGACTTACACCACATTATGAAAAAAATTACATAAAGTTATGTGTTGAGGGTGCAAAATCAAAGTTTTTTCAAAATGGGATGGGGTGAAAAGTCAATTTCCCCTAAGATCAATCCAATTAAAAACATACTAAATTTGAACTAAGCTCACGAATAGGAGTACTTATGTCATATTTTAAAATAGGATTTTTTTTGAATGATTTAAAATAAGATTTATGTAGTCGTAATGATATTAAAAAAAGAAATTAAAATTTATTCATTTTGAAGTAAGTCGTTCATTTTTTCAAAAACAACACTATGTATTATTCATTGTTCTAAAACTCGGCCTAGGCGGCCCTAACGGTATAGGATTAATTGGCCTTGTCGGTAAAAAAATCGGCATAGTCGGCCGCCTATATATGCACTAGGCGTTCCTCAATCACCCCATCCACTAGCGCCTAACAATTTTTAAACAATGGCTTTATTCAATGAATGTGTTATGGTAAGGTTGCAACACGCTTGAAATAATAAGAAAAACACCACTGATACTAATTTGCTAATTGAAGAACTCTCAGCTTAGAGAGCTTGTATATATGTGAGTAGGGGTTTAATGTACCAAATATCCTTACGATATATAAATTCGTCGTATTGACTCCTTGTGATTTAAAAAATGTGTTAAATTCTTCTGTGTTATAATTAATAATGTGTAAAATCCTCTACAAGAACAAATTTTACAATTTTGAAATCATTGTTTTTAATAATATGTTTGAATATGAAAGTAACTTTGTCAAGATTTATAAGTTATACAAAAATACTAATTTTTTTTATTTGGGAATTAAATTTCTTCATGAAAAGGGTTTGCGCATTAATAATCATAACATAGTGGGGTTTGACTCATTTTTTAAATAAGGGTTAATGAACCGAATTTGAATTTTACAAAGAGGTTTAAACGCATTCATAAAGATTAAAAATACTAATACCAAGAAGGTGGACCTTTTTTTATGGTGAGAACTCATAGCTAAGTGCGCTTGTATATATGTAACACTTGAGATTTAATTTAAACGGATTAATAGTACTACTCATACAAACAAGATGCATCTCCTTTTAAGGGAGCTCATCACCCAAGAACTCCAAAGTTAAGCGTGCTTGCACGGGAGTAGTCTTGGGATGGGTGACCCCCTGGGAAGTTTCTCAGGGCGCGCACGAGTGAGGACAAAGTGCGCGGTAAAGGCTCGTGGTGGTTTGTGGGGACAGTACTATTGGTCCGGAGTAACTACCTCGGGTCCGGTGGGGCCGGGGTGTTACGGGTGGTATCAGAGCAACCCCGCGACAGTGTGATGACCCGTTGGATATCGGGCGGGCACTTAGCGGGGGAAGATTCTGGGATTTGATTGAGATTTGAGATTGGTTTAAGGGCGCAACGAGGACGTTGCGATCCTAAGTGGGGGTGATTGTAACACTTGAGATTTAATTTAAACGGATTGATAGTATTACTCATACCAACAGAGGTGCATCTCCTTTTAAGGGAGCTCATCACCCAAGAACTCCAAAGTTAAGCGTGCTTGCACGGGAGTAGTCTCGGGATGGGTGACCCCCTGGGAAGTTTCTCAGGGCGCGCATGAGTGAGGACAAAGTGCGTGGTAAAGGCTCGTGGTGGTTTGTGGGGACAGTACTATTGGTCCGGAGTAACTACCTCGGGTCCCACGGGGCCGGGGTGTTACAGGTGGTATCAGAGCAACCCTGCGACAGTGTGCTGACCCGTTGGATATCGGGCAGGCACTTAGCGGGGGAAGATTCTGGGATTTGATTGAGATTTGAGATTGGTTCAAGGGCGCAACGAGGACGTTGCGATCCTAAGTGGGGGTGATTGTAACACTTGAGATTTAATATAAACGGATTAATAGTACTACTCATACCAACAGAGGTGCATCTCCTTTTAAGGGAGCTCATCACCCAAGAACTCCAAAGTTAAGCGTGCTTGCACGGGAGTAGTCTCGGGATGGGTGACCCCCTGGGAAGTTTCTCAGGGCGCGCATGAGTGAGGACAAAGTGCGTGGTAAAGGCTCGTGGTGGTTTGTGGGGACAATACTATTGGTCCGGAGTAACTACCTCGGGTCCGGTGGGGCCGGGGTGTTACAATATACATTACCTTTTTTTGGAAATTTTCTCAGGACGTTCAGGAGTGCGCCCAAAGTAGGCGAAAAATACTTGTTTTACACTAGGTTTGGAGCGCAACGTACCAGAAACAACGAGCTCGGGCTGTTTTCCCAAGCTTTCTAATTCTCTTAGAGAAATGGTTTCAAATAGGACCGTAGCTTACCTAATAGACTTAAATAGGACTCCAATGTTTTTTATACTTAAATAGGACTATATTTTTCCGTGGTTCCACTTTTACCCTTGATCTATTATTCCCGTTCTCTTCTCTGTCGGCAAACTTCACCCTTTTTTTACTCGTACCAGACAGGGATCGATCTGGGGACCACATACTCTTGCGTGGGAGTATGGCAGCCCCAATGATTTAGGCAACCGTACTACGCCGTCATGGGTTGCGTTTACCGATGTAGAGCGCCTTATCGGCGAATCCGCCCAGAACCAGGCCGCAGTGAATCCCTCCAATACTATCTTTAGTTGGTTCTCTCCTTGATTTTTTTAATCCCAAAGTCATAAATGCGAAATAGTCCCATCTTCTAAATCCATTTCCCCATTGATTATTTTTTACTAATGTACGGAGTACTAAACACGCCATCATTTTTGGGAAAGAAAGAGGTTTTGGATGGAAGATAATTTTATGGTGGCTTACAATACCTTTTTTTGTGTATGAATTGAATGATTGGTAGAAACTTTGCTGATGCAATGGTACAAAACAACATGATACACTGGCCATTTAACGTTGCTGCCAAGGTTTTAAATAGCTGTAGCGGTAGCGGTAGCGGCCTGTAGCGTCCTGTAGCCGACTGTAGCGGTTGCAGCGGCGTGAAATATTTTCAATTGTGCAAAGCATAAATGTATTTTTTCACATCATTCACACAACATTTAATTTTGAGTTTCACTCCATGCATCACCATTAATGTATTTTTTCACATCATTCACACAACATTTACACATTTACACATCAAACAGTTCGTGATGTACTATCGGAAATGTCAATAGCGGGCTGTAGCGGGTTGTAGCGGGCGGCGTAACGGATTTTTCCCGTGATTTGGAAATCACACACGAATAGCGGGTCGTAGCGGTAGCGGCCCCTACCGCGACCGCTATATAGCGGCCGCTATAGCGGTAGCGGGCCGCTATTTCAGACCATGGTTACTGCTGCCCTAATAGTGGCGTTGGAAAGAAGCCTTCAATAGTTGTCAATTTCAAGGGCATAGAGAAGCAATTTAGTGCTGAGGAGATATCTTCAATGATCCACGGATCCACCAAAAGATGAAGAGTATTGCAGAGGCTTACCTAGACATGCAAGTCAAGAAAGCTGTCATCATGGTTCCTGCTTACTTCAATGATGTCCAGCGTCAATCAACAAAAGATGTTGGTCTCATTGCTGGACTTAATGTTCTTTGTATCATAAATGAGCCCACTGTTGCTGCATTTTCCTATGGCCTTGACAAGAAAGAATCTCGAAGTGCTGACTGATTATGTTCTAAAGAACATTCTGGATTTTTATCTTGGTGGTGGGACTTTTGATGTCTCTATTGTCACAATGGAGAGAATGTGTGTGAAGTTAAAGCTGTGAATGGGGACACTCGCATGGGAGGAGTTGATTTCACTAACAAAATGGTGAGCCACTTTGTAGCAGAGTTTGAGAGGAAACACCAGAAAGATATCAGTAGTAATCCCAGGGCTCTTGCGCGACTTAGAATAGCTTGTGAAAGGGCCAAGAGAGTCCTGTCCTCAGCTTCTGAAACGTCAATTGACATCGAGTGTCTGCTTGATGGTATTTGTAACACTTGAGATTTAATATAAATGAATTAATAGTACTACTCATACCAACAAGATGCATCTCCTTTTAAGGGAGCTCATCACCAAGAACTCCAAAGTTAAGCGTGCTCACACGGGAGTAGTCTTGGAGAAAATGAATTTAGATATCTTCCAAGATTGTATGTTGTTTGTAGAGAAGTGTTTAAAGGATGCCAAAATGGAGAAAGGTGATGTAGATGATATTGTACTTATGGGTGGGTCTACTCAGATCCCAAAGGTTCATGAATTGTTACAAGACTTCTTCGATGAAAAGAAGCTATGCAAAAATATAAACCCGGATGAGGCGGTTGCCTATGGAGCTGCTTTTCATGTTGCATCGCTGACTGGCGCTTTCCTGGGTAAGGGCAAGGATGTTGTGCTTGTGGACGTTGCTCCTTTATCTCTTGGCGTTGAGGTGCATGGTGGCGGAATGTCTGTTGTGTACCCAAGGAATACCATCATTCCTACGAAAATGACACGTTATAACTACACGACTGTTTTTGACAACCAAACCTGTATTCGGATCTCAGTGTACGAGGGAGAGATGCCTGTTGCAAAAGAAAACAACTTTTTGGGTGAATTTAAGCTCTATGGCATTCCGCCAGCCCCTGTAGGTGTTGCTAAGGTTAATGAATATTTCGAGATCGATGCCAATGGCATATTGACTGTGACTGCTGAACTAGTTGGCAGTAACAACAAGGACCAAATAACTATAACCAATCACACCGGGAGGTTGTCAAAGGAGGAAATTGATAGGATGGTTAAGGAGGCAAGGGATTACATTGCTCAAGATGAGGAGCGCAAGAAGGTAGTTGAGGGGAAAAAATGCTTTGGAGAAATACATTCACCATGCTAGGGGTTGTGGAAGGAGGGCTCGGACGGAGGCCGCCAAAATGAGTTTGAGAAATGCGATTAAGAAGACAATTCAATGTCTGGAGTGGAATTACCTGCTTAATGATGCTGCCAAGTTTGAGGAGAAAAGGAATGAGCTTGAGTTCATATGTGAGTCAGCCATTTCAAAGATGCAGAATCAGCAAAGAAATGACACAGTTGTCAAGATTGAGATAATTGACATGCATATCGGACTAGCAAAGTCTGATGAGTCTTGTTTTATTTTGAAACTTCCTATGTCCCTAACCTTTTGGTATTGTAGTATGCTGATACAGTGTCCACCATTTCATGAATTAGTGTTGCACTTTTAGTTTTTAATTGCTCTAGTGTGACACAAAAGTTTCTTTACAGTCCAAGTAACAGGCTAGTATGGCATTAGGTATAGTTTCTTTAGGATACTTTAGGGCAGATGTTTTGTGATTAATTACGTGGTTCAATGCTACTTACACTACAAGAAATTGGACTTTTAACTACAAACATTTAATGATGGGTTAGAAATCCTCTCATTAAATGTATAATTTGGGCATTTGTTATGACAGAAAATATCCTCTCATTAAAAGAGTACACTTTTAATGACAAAATTGTATTTTCAGGAAGTAATACTCTCATTATTGATCATATAAAAAAATGTACTCTCACTATTAGTTCTGCTTAGCTTTCTACGGAGTATTCTTTCAGAGCTTTAGGTTTTTCTCTATGGGTTTCTCATATTTAGGGACCAAATTTTAAGCGCCAAAATTCTAAGAACATCCCACCTAGGCCTTAAAGTCGCTCCAAATTTTTCATTCCAATTCGTCTCTCTAGTTTTATTTGTCTCTTTCGTTTCCTTTCTTCGCCCAGCTGTTAGATCGAGCATATCCATCGCCATCTTCACAACCCTAATTAAGTTCTTCCATTAATCTGAGCACCGATTTTGTCCATTTTTGCTATATCCCTCACCATCTTCACAACCCTAAGTGATGATTTTCCAGAGCCGGTTGAAGTGAGAAGAAGTATTCATCAATTTCTGGATTTCATTCCGGAGTTGATAGCAGCATCTACGATCGTCTCTTCCACCTGGTAAATTTCTATCCATGTGTACCTTTTTCTTTTTTATTTAGAAAGTTCCTACTCCGTATATTATTTTTTTTGGTTTAGTGGCTCACATATCTTCTTTGTATTATTGTTTGTGACTTGTGTTCATTGATTGTAAAAACAAGAGACCCAATTGGTTTTATCACTTTTATGTGTACACGGTGCACCCCCTGTTGTATTTGTAAATGAGTGTACAACTACAAGTGTAGTTGAATATTCAAGATAGAGTACTTTTTTTCATCCAAAAAGCAACAGAATATTCAAGATAGAGCACCTCAGCCCAAACAAGCAGGAACCCAAGAACAATATTCAACAAAATCCATAAGAAACTTTAATTTCATTGGAAGCAGATTTATTGTGATATAGCTATCCAGGTTGACTTTATATAATTACGATATACTATGTAGTACTTTTATAAGAATAGTTCATTTAAATGAATATAATTTATATTTTTGTTATATCACTATTTCACCACTTTCTAGAATAATTTCTTGCTGTTCGCATTACTAATTGACAACACAAATATCCAATTATATGTGATGGTATGTGAGTAATTTGGCATCAACTTGCTTATTTTGTTAAATGCTATAAACTTTTCATGGTTGATTGAAATATGACTTGATAAAGGAAATCTGAAAATATAAAGGTCTAAGATTTTTTTTATCATGAGAAATTAATCTAGCATTCTCTGGTGCCTGCGTAAGTATATCAGTCTATACAAAATAAAATCAGTTGTCATCTCTATTCTAAAAGTCGGATAAATTGGCCGCCTAGGTGCCAGAAACTCACTAGGTGGCACACTGCTGTAGAGTGTTTTGTGTTTTCGATCAAGAAATCGCACCGCGGAGTAGTCGCCTGCCGTGCCCGATTAATCACCAATAATCCCCCGCCTAGCGTGAAACAAATAGTAGGCTTAAATCTTTAAAAAAGCTACTTTTTTTACTATTTCAAAATTTTTGCACTCTTTCTTTACCTCCCAGGTGCCCAGTTGATGAGTACAACACTTCTCATTCACCCAGTCCACGCAGACCTTTCTTCTCTTTGGAACGGCAACCATAGTTGACAGATTCCCTTCTTCCTTGAGTGTTGAACCAGCATCTTCCACTCTCCGGTGTCCAGCAGTCCAGTGCCGTCCAGGTAAAAATATTTTCAATGTATTATTACATTTGCTTTGTTAATAAGGTAGTTATGAAAATATGTGCTGAGTTTTGATACTTAATTGAGATAGTTTGTATGTAATTCATTTTTGTGTACATGAGTAGTGGGATTGACTTATGAATTGATAAATGTATAGCCTAATATTGATAGTAACATGGATTGGAGTTATGGTGTTTGATAAAAATCCTTTAAAAAAATGCAAACTTGAACTAGTAATTTATTTCAATTACTCTATTTTTCTTTAAAAAGCCAGTTTTTCTTAAATGTTTGTCTGTTTCTCTATCTTTCATTGAGAAGTCAGTTGTTTGTGGTATATCTTCACTTGGGTATGATCATATGGAAATTCTAGGTAGGTGCTTAATTATTCTTACCAGGTAAGTGTCTTTTATCGGAGTTTTCTTTTTTCTTGCTCTTGCTACCCTCTTTATGTAAGTTGTGCCAGGACACACTAATCTGCCCAAAGTAAATTTACCCAAGAGCTGATAATTCCATTCCCCTATAGGAATCAGTTTTTGAAATTGAAATCACAGTTGTCAGAGGAACTTGTTTATGGTTGCATTTTAGCACTTCTATATGGCTATTCTATTTGTGTTGTTAGCAATTATAGCTATAGTTGATCAAACCTATAGCTTATTTATTAACTGCACTTTTGTAGTATTTACATAAAATCTAAAGGAAATGTGAAGCTTATGAAGCTCCTGCAAAGTTTGCAGACACCAAGATTGTAAATTATGTTTATTTTTTGGTTCTCAATTGGTGATTATAGATTTCCAAGCACACAGTAAGTTTAGAATACTCTGGCATTTGAGTACTATGAGTTTTTGTAATACTGTAGAAGCTCATTTAAAAACTTGTGAGCTCATTGCGAAGTCTTAATTGTTGTAGCGCCTGAATTTTAGAACATTGGCTATCATATATAATTGTTTGAAGTGCTACTAACTTTAGTGACCTTTGTGAAGATTTCATAAGCTTTTTACAAATGGCACCCAACAAGAAATGGATGACTTTGTTTAATGATCGACTGAACAAAGAATATAAAGATGGTGTCAAGACATTTTTGGACTATTCGATTATGAAAACAGGTGAAGAGAATTCCATACGTTGCCCATGTGTTAAGTGTAAAAACAGTGGTTAAGAGATTGTTGGACATTTTTGGACTATTCGATTATGAAAACAGGTGAAGAGAATTCCATAAACATTGATAGGATGAAATTGTGGAGACTATCAAGTCAAATCCATCACTTTCAAATCTTGAGGTTGTTGAAAAACATTTTGGACCACAACGTCATGGTCATGTATTTGCTTACGGGGGTGGAGTTAAGAGAAAACACTTCAATGACTCCAAAATAGCATATATCAATGATCTGGAGGCAAAGCTCCTTAAGAAGGATGAAGAAAACCGTGAACTTAAGAATCGCGTGGATAAAATTGAAAGCAGGTTAAATCGAATAGAAACTGGAGAAAGTGAAGCCTTGGAAGAACAAATTTCAACTCCAGTTAATGATACTCAGGCATAACAATTTTTGTTTCTTTCTATTTGAGATATAAGTAATTTATTTTACTTTAGGTGGTTATTCTAATATAACAATAAAATGAAAACTTCTGCAGGTTTTTTAGCTACAATTGCGGATAGCAGCGTGCATGCTCTGCTTTTGATATTGAGGTAAAATACAAATTCATGTTCCTTTTACATATATTATTCAATGTGGAAAGACATGTATCAATGAAAAAGTTGGTTCAGATGACAGGATTATATTTGCAATGTTATTTTGTTAGAGGGTGAGAGTAGTGGACGTGTAGTTAATCTATGTGAGTTTTAATAGGTTTGCTTGTAGTGACAAGTCAGTTTAGTTTGTTATTTTCTTAGATGTTTTCATTACTTAAACTGTGAAGGTAAGATTTTGATTGGCTAGTTCAATAATCTGGTGGCTACCAAGTAATTAATCTATGATTGAATATGTTGCTTAGTAATCTAATTAGAAAACAATGGCTTAGAAAACTAATTTGGTGGCTTAAAAAAAGTTATGGCTCTTTGCTTTTCAACATTAAAAACTGGTGGACAGGGCATATTTTTGCAAGTGTTAATTGACTTAAGAATGTGTTACGATAATAAGTTGATGGATAACATTTTGATTTTATATATTGGTGTATTATATAGGTGCTTAGAAGCATGCAGCTGAAGTTAGCTAGTGAATTGGATGAAGGTGCTGATATTTGAAGTTATTCTATCAAGAGACCGGGTTGATGTAATTTGGGGATGAAGCTTGGCTTTGGAGATACTTTGCTACTTGTTTATGAATTAGTTTTTGTTAGTTTTTGCTTTGGACTTTTGCATACGGATCAACCTTTAACTTTTTGTTGCAAAACTATTCTTAGTTTGCACAATGTTTATTTTGCTACATGGTTTAAAGTTTTTATTATTGCCTATTACTAATTTGCTTTATGGTATATATAAGCATTTCATCATATAAGCATTTTATAAAAGAGCAATTTATATCTTTTAGGGATATTTGAATTCAAATGTAATGTTTTTGATAAATAAATATTTTGTCTTAAAAAACCTTGTAGTGACGGTAAATAGACTCTCATTATATACTTATTAATGACGGGACTCTATCCTGTCACTATTTAGTATTTACCTTTACCTACAGAAGCTTTAGTGACGGGTCGTGACGGGAAATTTACCGTCATTAAAAACTTTTAGTGATGGGATTTTAGTTTTTAACCACGGTCTCCCTAGTCATAAATGAGCACTTTTGTTGTAGTGTTATTAACTTTTTCCTTGAGAATTTAACAATTTATCAAAAAGAATTTCACCTAAATAGGCATAAAAATGTTTTGAAATTTCAAGATAAACGTAGTTTGTTTTTATTTCGTAAGGAAAACTAGTTAATATCAAGAAAATATTGCCAATTATGGTAGTTGCCATACTTAAAGTATGGTAATGCTGAAATATGAGAGTAGTTTTAAGATGACGGTAAGTTATTCCTCTTTAAAACACGTAGTATTCTATTGGTCCAAAATGAAGGCCCATATGCCTTTTAGAAAAGCTACAACATCAAAGTGTGAATCAAAGCAATATAAAATAGCAAGTGTGAGTAGTCATGGCCCGGGTCCGGTCTGACCGGCCCGTGAACCGGCCCGGCCCGGTACTGTTTGGGACCGGCCCGGCCTGGTGAACCGGGATCGGTTCCGGGCCTAGGAACGCCCCGGGGTGTTAGGGCGGGACGGGTATGGGCAGTGGCGGAGCCAGAAATATATTGTTAAAGTGGCCGGTCCTTAAAGATTTTACATTGCAAGGGCCAAAGTTTAAAATATCGACATATTTTCTATAGATTAAAATTATTTATACATAATATATACTTAATAATTTTTTCTCTTGCAGGGGCCGAGGCCCCCTCCAGCCCCTCCCTGTCTCCACCCCTGGGTATGGGTCACCCCATCCTTTGGAACTAGCCCGGCCGGGCCCGTTTCGGGCCTTTTTTTAATTGTTTTTGTTTATCATTTTTTTTTGTTTTTCCCGAGTTGGGATGGGTGTTTTGGAGGGTTTGGGGGGGGGGGGTGAGGGGAGGGGGGTCGGGGGTTAATTAGAAAAGCAAAAAAAAAAAACTCGACCTGTGAACGGACTGGACCGGCCGGGACCCGGTGGAAACCCGGGCCGGTTCCGGGCCTTCACCATATATTAAAAAGCCAGGTTTGGGATCGGCCTGGGCCCGGCCCGGCCCGGCCCGGAACCAGTCCATGACTAAGTGTGAGGGAGTTCGGGTGGTAAAAATTAAAGGAAAAATGGAAACTAATAATCCAACCTTTTAGCGGTCTTCTTTTAATAGTCCCACTTTTTCGTTATTCATGAATAATCCAACCTTTGCACCCCATCTTCATTCATTGGTCCCCGATCGGTTGATGACCTGCTATTCCGAGTTATTTTCTTATCTCTGCAAACTATTATACCATAAATTCCACCTTTCACAAAGATAATATTTTGCAAAAATAAGAAAATAACTTGGAATAGTAGGTCATCAACCGGTCAGGGACCAGTGAATGAAGATGAGGTGCAAAGGTTGGATTATTCATGAATAACGAAAAGGTGGGACTATTAAAAGAAGACCGCTAAAAGGTTGGATTATTAGTTTCCATGTTCCCAAAATTAAATAGCATTGTTATATGATCATGCAATATTTAAAACAATAATATAAACACGAAAAAATATATCAAAAAATTTAATGCGTAATTGATGAACAACAAGCATATCATGACCGGAGCAAATGTGAGGCCCTAGATGATCAAATAGATATTTCATTTGGATATGTTTTATTCAGCATCAATTAGAAATAAATAAATTATATACAAAATGCATCTTATACCATTAATGTATAGGATACATTAATAGAGAGAAATCATGGAAAGCAAACCATTCAAAATTGGTGGTCGATACATGGTCATGGATATTCTAATATACTCCCTCCGTCCCAGGGAGAAGTTCCCGGGTTGACTTTCACACATATTATTAAGGAAATAAAGTTACTGGGGGGTAAATTTTACTGTTTGGCACTGTTTCGACACTGTTTGGCACTATTTCGACACTGTTTGGCACTGTTTCGACACTGTTTTGCACTGTTTAGCACTGTTTGGCACTGTTTTGATGTAGAATAACTTTCCATTTAGGGAAATGGGAACTTCTTGTTGGGACTGCCAAAAAAGGAAATTGGGAACTTCTCCCTGGGACGGAGGTAGTAGTAATATTATATTCTTTTAGGTTTCTAGCTTTGTGAAGAGCAAAATTGGTAAAAACATTAGACTAATTAAGAGTAGCTGATTAATAAGGTGATGAATCCTGTGAGGTAGATGGAAATGGAAGATCACAGAGATGGAGTGAGGAAGATGGAGATGGTAGGTGTGAAGGTGATGAAAATGGGAGAGAAAAGAAAGAAGTGGGAGTGTCGGAGGGGGGAAGATTTTCATATGGAGAGAGCTAGAGGAGAGAGGAGATGGTGGTTTTCATGTGTAAAAGAGTAAGATCAGAGACACAAGTATAAGCTTCTAGCCGTTCTAGGTAAAACAAAAACAAAGTAAGGTATAAATCTCATATAAATATTTATCGCAATAAAGAATTTTCTAAACTGTTTCGATCTATTTTCTCAATCTTTCTAATTCTCTTACTTAATACTTGCAAACATGCACGTGCATAATTAACAAGGTCTTTAGTGACAAAACTGTATGTTAATTAATTAATTGCCTTGGTGGAAGTTCTTAATTATTGTGGTGAAGCCCTATGCCTCTATCTAAGAAAGTTATCAACCCAGAAGTTGAACAAAAGGATAAGTGTTGGCCGGAAGATGTACTGTTAAGACCATTAAGACTTTGTACTAAAATGCGCGTTATTAATGATTATGCATTTATGCACTAAGCTAGCTGTATTAATGCATGAGGTGTCAAGTCGATCTTGCTGGGTTTTTCACTACTTATGCATATATGTTACATAATCTCTGTTCATCCTATGATGAAATCAACCGAAATTATAGTCTTAAGCTAGCTAGTAAATACATATTGATTTAAAAATTACACACAAACGCATACACATTATTATATAATTCTAGTTATAATGAGTTGATAATGTTGACAGTTTCCACTTATTTTGAGATAAGATCAGATCACTGGCTGGTGGCATTTTTTAATCTAATGTATATTAAGGGGGTGTATTTGACATTGTCACATTGGTAGCGATGCCCATCTATGAGAATAAAAGACTTAATTTTATGTATATGGTTAGTTTTAGAAAATTCTTCCGAAAACAGATTAGACTAATAAAAGGAATGTGAAATTATAAAACTCGAGTATTATATTTTCCCTTTAAATATGAAATATTACTGTTAGTCTAAAATAATATTGTTTTACGGAGTTTTTAATATTATCATACATTAACATGATAGTAACAATGTTATATACCCTAATTGACAATATTTTTCATGCATGGAAATTATTACTCCAATTTAGGAAAAATACAATACTCATGTTTTAAATTTAATATTAATTTTATCCCGTTTCTATTTTTTATGATGCATTTTACTTCTATTCAGAACAATTTTTTTTAATTATAGAATTAATTATGTATAATAAATGTAATAATCACTGAGCCATTTGGAATTAATGCGCCTCCTTTAATTTTCTTAAATGAAGCCAATTTGAAATTCCTAAAATTTCATACTAATATTATAGTTTTTATGTTAGTATTTTTAATTCCTAAAACATTGCTTTTTATCTTTTTCAAAAAGTGAATCATTACATAAATTGCTCACCTTTTTAATATACCATTTACTAATTTAATTTAATACTACTTTTATTACATTTCTAATAATATATATTATTGCCACCATGCACCACTATCGCTACAACCTCCACCGACGACACTGACTACTGTCTACAGTTATTAATAGAGCCCCTTCAGTGACTTCACACCAACTTTTATGATCACCATCAAGAGGTACTTTTAAAACCCGTTAGTAACTCTAACCCACTTTTAACCAATTAAATTAGCTTGATCGTTAATGAAACGCCCCGTAACTTGGCCAAATTATCTAATTGGGAAAGAGGATGGTTTATTAAATTGGTACAAAAAACCTCCACAGACAAATTGGTAAAAAAAAGTTCCGGTGACAAAGTTCAATTCCTGTCATTTATTTCCCTAAATATTGTGAAATTAACATTTTCAGATCTTCTACTGTGATTTTATTATCAAAAGTGAATGACTATAAATGTTAACGAGGGTGTTTGACAATTTGCGGTTGACTACTAGCTCATAGGCAATTCAATCAACATATTGATACTAACGAATTATGTTATCTATTTCAACGAAGTAAAATGTTTAATAACTTCGATGTTTCCGATTAGCTCTTAAGACATAAAATGACTATTCAGAATATGAATGTAAAAGTATATATATTTAACTAAACTTTATTTCTTTTATTTTTAATAGTTTTGAAAAAAGTTTTAAAAATTATATTACGTATTTACTTTTACTTTATATAACTACTATCACTATCATTTTAATACATATATTCGTTTACAAGAGCACACACAGAGTGGCGGAGCCAGAAATCTATGGTTGAAGGGGCCGGTCTTTAAAAATTTTACATTGCAGGGGCCAAAGTTTAAAATATCTAACATATTTTCTATAGATTAAAAGTATTTATACGTAATATATACTTAAGAATTTTTTTCTTGCAGGGGCCATGGCCCCCTCCAGCCCCTCCCTGTCTCCACCCCTGCAGTGACACACAAATAAAATTCATTTATTTTTAGTATTAATATTTTAAATATGACTATTTTGTTAGTTATTTTAAAAATGCTACTCCATATACAATGGAAAAAATATGGGAAAAGGGGCAAATAAGCCCTCAAACTAACCAAAAAGGTGCAAATCACCCCTTATATAGGAAGCTCTGTCCGGCCGTCGTCATTTGGGGAGGTTCCCGGTGTAATTTTTTGATGAAATTTTTTGAGCATCTTCTTCATTAAGTCTAGTTTACTCATACCAAATTTCAGCTAAAAACTCAACTGGGAAGACAGTCAAATGAATTCTTGAAGATAACCGCGCAGTTAAACAGCGCAGTATATTTCAGAAAATCATTTGACTCCCTTCCCGGTTGAATTTTTAGCTGAACTTTGGTATAGGTAAACTAGACTTAATAATGAAGAAGATGCTCAAAAAATTTCATCAAAAAATTCCACCCGGAACCTCCCCAAATGACGACGGCCGGACAGAGCTTCCTATATAGGGGGTGATTTGCACTTTTTTTTGTTAGTTCGAGGGCTTATTTGCCCCTTTTCCCAAAAAATATCCATACTGGTAAAATAGTAAAAATATTCATGGTATTTTATGGATCGGAGTAGAATTATTTAAATACTAGTAAAATTGTTAATTTCACAATATCTAAAGGACTAAATGTCGAGAATTCTAAAGCTGAGGATAAAATTGTCTCACAAAAAATTGACCAATTTTTCATTGGAACTTTATTTTACCAACTTGCCTCCGGAGATTTTTTCTAGCAATTTTATAAATCACTTTTTGTTTTCACCAATTTGATAATTCGGTCCCATATGCATATGAATATATTCCCTTTGTCCCTAAATAAAAGTCCTTTTCAAGTTATCCCTAAATAAAAGCTCCTTTTCATTTTTGAGAAACAAAAAAGTGCAAAACAGTGCAAAAGATGACTGACAGTGTCAAACAATTCCACTTCTTAAAATGCCTGTAAAATGAATTGCGACTTGTATATAAGGACGGAGGGAGAATACTATATACTACGTATACCATAAGGGTTCACCTATCAGGTTGACCTTTTAGGATGGAACCTCGGGTCTTAACATGGTATCAGATCCAATTCCGGTTGTGGTTTGACGGCTTGTTTAGCACCCATAATTAAGGGTAGCTTGTTAAGGGTTTGTTTGGCCCGATTATACACCCCGATATTGTCAAGCCCGGTTCGGACTGAGGGGGCGTGTTAAAGCATTTGTCCCACACCGGAAAGCTATAAAACAATTAAACACTATATAAGGCTTTGAGCTACTCCTCCTATCAGGTTGACCTTTTAGGATGGAACCTCGGGTCTTAAGACAAACTATAATTATATCGAAGCCTAATAGATTGCCAAGATATTGAGAGAAGCGAAGTCTTAGAAGATCCTTCTAATGATGTTTTTACTTGGATTGAAATTTGCTGGTCTGGTCTGGTCTAGTCTGTTTAAGTCTGGTCTGGTCTATTTGAGTCTGATCTGGTCTGGTCTGGTTTGGCCTGAACTGGTCTGTTCTGTTCTGTTAAACGTTTAGTCTCCGTGTATTTTATAACTACGGAAGTCAAGTCTGGTCTGGTCTGGTCTATTTAAGTCTAGTCTGGTCTGGTCTGGTCTATTTAAATCTGGTCTGGTTTGTTTAAGTCTGGTCTGATCCAGTCTGGGACTGAAAACAGTCCAAGTAAATTCATCCCAAATGGTCCGATCTCCTATCCTTCTTCTCTTTGATGACGACTTTCTCAGAGAAGTAACGAATCAAAGGTTTTTATATGTTGCCTTTTTTTTTAATTTATACCTTCTAGGATTTTGATTGTTGATTTGATTTTGGTCCGGCTTATTCTGTGATCGAGAGTTATTTCCACTTTAGGTGAGCGTGAAATTTGTTGTTCTCCTAGCAACACCTAGACGCCGTGTGTTCCTCGTTGGTGTAACCGATTGAGTGGCGAACTTTCATTATTCATGGTTGCCATGACGATTTCAACCTAATTTTTCTGAAGTTTCAACTACCTGTCCTCCTCCTGAATCACCGTCTCACTCTGAGAGAATGTTAGTGCACAACTGAATCTCCTTTTCGGTGGCTGGTGAAACTGATATTTCATTCAATATCTACTTGATCGGTCAGGTTTCCTTTGTTGGTTGCTAGGCAAACTAATTCTCCATTTCTGGTGGCTGGTGAAGCCGGATCTTTTATTTGTATTTTTTTAGTTTTTCTTTGGAGTAGGAAGAAGAACAGCAAGACTGTTAGACTACATTACATGATTGTGGGGTAAGCGATCTGGAAGGAATCATGAAATCCTTTTTGTTCCAAGTCTCATCTCATTTTAGTCTTAAGCTATTCATTCATTTCATTCATTCATTTGTTTCTTTGCTATAATTTATAAATTAGTTATTTGTTTAAAAAAAAAACAAATCATAATTATGTGTGTGTATATATATATTCACATGTATTTGTTTCCATATGGTGTAGAATTATTGTATTAGTAAAATATCTCGAAATAATGACCCGTATAATACTATTGGGCTTTTGAATTCTAATTATATGACTCATTTAGACTTTGACACAAAAGTGACCCTGCATATCCCCATCTCCCGTTCCTTTGCGTTATCTCCAAGCAGACGCGCACAACAAACTTCCTTCACCCTCGATCTCTGCTCTTATCTCCAAGCGGACGCCTTCCACCATCTCGCCTCGCCGATCACGCCGTCGTCATTATCATCTCACCTGCAGATTTCTTATTCTACTCCTTCTGTCCGAACGTGGTGCGGCGGTATGGCTGGGCCTTCGAGGCAGCGACGTTTTACACTAGCCACAGGTGGCTAAGGCGACGATTGGGGCTTCGATGAGTTCGAGGATGTGGCAATTTCGTCTCGCTGCTCCGCCGCCGCCGGTTCAGATGGTGCAACAGTTGTAAAGGGGCTGGTCAGAGCTAGATCTGGCTGTTTGGGTGAAGTTTGGGCTAGATCTGGGGGAGTTGGCGGTCGGGCTGGGGACGTGGTCGGCAACAGAGTTCCACGGCGGTGAGGGCGGCGCTGAGAGCTGGAGCAGGGTAGGGTGGCTGAGGCAGGTTAGAGGGCAGGGTCACGCCAGTGGCGCGGGGAGGGATAGTGGCAGTAGGGGGTTTGGGCACTGGATGCGGTGCTGGCAGTGTTAAGCCGAGGCCATATGGCGGCGGTCGGAAAGTGACGACGGTGAGCGGGCAGTCACTTTGATTGGTGGGCGGGTTGTCACTTTGACTGGTGAGTGGGCAGTCTCTTTGAAGGGTGAGCAGGTGGTCATCGTAACCAGAGTCACTTTGGCCGGTGAGCAGGCAGTCATCGTTATCGGAGTCACTGTGGCCGGTAAACGGTGGTCACTATGGCCGGTGGATGGCAGTCACTGTGGCCGGTGGATGACAGTCACTGTGGCCGGAATCAGGTGTTAGTTTGTCACTATGGCCGGAGTCACTGTGGTGGCGAAGTCACTGTGGCGGTAGTCACTGTGGCCGGAGTCACTTTGACCGGAGTGACTGTGGCGGCGGAATCACTGTGGCCGGAGTCGCGGCGGCGGCGGGGTTGGCGGCGGCGGCGGCGGTGATGGCGGTGGTGCTGGGTCGGCGGCCAGAAAGGTGCTGGTAGTAAATGGAATAAAAGGAATATTGAAACAATAAATGTATATTAAATAAAAGGAATAAATGACTTTTAGTCACATTTTTAGAAAAATTTAAAACAAGTCACTTTTTTATCATTTTCATTCATTTTAGTAATATTGGAATAAAAAGGCCTAATATATCTCTCTCTCCAAGAGTGTATTGTAGATATTTGCATTCCATCAATAAACATCTATCCAATTTTGGGTGCATTTTCCATGGAATGTGTTAAACGGCGGGTGCAACTTTACAAGTGTGTTTGGTGCCTCTGTTTTTTTGGCTTATCAGGCTTATGAGCACACTGTTTAACCAAACACGTAACTTTTTATTTCAAGCGTTGAATTTTGTAATAATAAGAAAAAGTAAAGTTGTAGTTACTTTTCTGACTGTATTGGTTGAAGTTACCGTAGATGATTATTTTAGGTATTTTTTCATATATTTTTTCCTTTAATTTTTTTATTAAATACGGAGTATGTATATTTTAAATATAATTTTTTCATAAATCAGCAGAATCTGTCAGTACAGTCACTTCACTCAGTACTTCATAAATTTCGGCACAATAATTAGTCGATTCAGCCAATTTCATTTGTTACTACGTACTCCCTCTGCCCCAAAAACAACTTTCTACTTTCCTTAAATGGATGTCCCAAAATTAACTTCACACTTCAATTCTTTTCTTATTTGGCAAATTATCTACATCAAAACAGTGTCAAACAGTGTCAAACAGTGTCCTAACAGTGTTTGAACAGTGCAAAACAGTGCACCGAACAGTAGAGTCAAATTTATTTTCTTAATTTGTGTGATTGTCAGACTGTGAAGTTGTTTTTGAGACGGAGGGAGTATTAAACAAGCTCCACATCTATCTGATTCAATCCACAATAATCATGGGTAGAAAACTAAAACTTTACTTTTATGTTTAATCATGGACCCACAGAAAGCATGAAAAGCTATAGAATACGGAGTATAAGTTACCCTCTAAATGAAAATTGCCACCTTGAGGGATGTGCCAAACAAACAGTACTTCCAAGTTCCAACAAGTATTTATAGGGTAGCCGAGACTTGCATAAGTCAAGAAGCAATTCATTAATTACACTAGCTAGTTTTATCTCTCAAGAACTGGATGGATATTTCAATAAAAATGATGCTTTCTTTTTCTCTAATCCTGGTTTTCTTGCTGCGGCTTCCTGAGCCATCGATTGCCAAAAGTTATTCCCAACAAGATGCATCAGATGATGACTCATCATCACTGCTGAAAGCCGCAGCTATGGATCTTGTGACTGGTAAATTGCCTGGCCAGCCTGCGGAAGTTGGCTTCAAACATTACGCTGGGTATGTGACAGTCAACAAGACTAATGGAAGATCGCTCTTTTACTGGTTTTTTGAATCTTCAACATTTCCTCAACAAAAACCTCTAGTTCTCTGGCTTAATGGAGGTAAGACTTATCAATACTGACCCCTTAATAATATTTTTCTAATCTTCGGACCCTAATTAATTAATACTCCACGAAACTTCTGGCTCCCTACATGAAAGAATCTACACATATACGAAGTATGTGTTTACTGTGTGTATGTAACTAAATAAAACTACGTGAAAAAGTTTAAGAATGTTTGTATAGATATGTACCGAACGTATTTGGTAGTTGGTACCTTCTTTTGTAGTACTTTATTTTAGAAAAAATGACATGCATATTACTATTAGAATTTTTCTGGAAAAAAATATGACTAGTCACTATCTACGAATAATTGGACAAGAGTCACTATAGTATATTTCAAGTGATAAATCAGTGCTAGATAATGAGTCATTGTGAACTAGTCACTAAATATGTCACTTTTTTTTTAATATAAGTCATATTTTTTGTTTTGATTTTAATTTAGTAAAATACCAAAATTTGGATCGTGGGTTTACTTTTGTAGACAAACATATATGATGTGATAATGTAATAATGAAGTTAGTACATGCATGGAGTAACATTTTCTATTAATGGATAACTCCGCATTATATTACGGAGTATATATTAGCGCTTAAAATGGTAGACTGAGTAATGCAAATAACAATCTATTACAATGTTGAAAAGAGAGGATAGAAGAAGTTTACGCAAAATTTTATGAAATCTTTGAAAAAAACGTTATTGTGTTTTTTGAAAATTGAAAAAAACGTTACTGGAATACCGGAATGGTAAAGACAGTTTTTCTTGGTCAATGGCCCTTTAGAAAAAAAGTACATAAAGTTGATACATTTCTCAATATATATATATATACACATATATTGGGTATAAATAATTAAATACGTAGTATGTGTGTATGCATTTGTATGTATATTAATTAGAATAAATGACCAAAGTAAGACTCCCAGCTCTTCATAAGACAAATATAGGACCATTTTTTGTGTAGGACAACAAAGGGACTAAAATAACCTGAACTGCCTAAAATACCCTAATATTCTAATTTTCCTTCGCTGCTTCTTCCCGTCGATCTAGTCATCTGGAGCGCCTTTCTTCCCATCGATGGAGCAACGTCTGAAGTCTTCAGCGAGGAGGCCATCGATCTCCAACGTCGCAACGATCTCCATGGCGAGTAACGTGCGACGGCCAGCTAAGGGGGTACGGCTGCCAGAGACGGATGTGCGGCGTGCGACGGCCAGCGGAAAGCGAGCTATGGCGAGTGACGATGACGTGCGACGGCCATCGACGAGCAACCTCAAAATCGGATTTCGAATTGTCTTCTTCGCCTACATCTTCTTCCTCTTCTCCGATTTTGAATCGTCTTCTTCGCCTACACCCTCTTCCTCTTCTCCGATTTTCATTTTTCAGATTTGGGCGGGTAAGGCTCCATGTGGCTGTTTCGTGGTGCAGTGTGCGGAATATTGACGGACTGGTGGGGTAGAGATGAGTCTGGGGCAGGAGTGGAGCAGGGGCCTAGGTCCGAGGAGGCGGGCTGTGGCTGTGGCTGGGGCTGGGGCTGGGTAAGGGAGGCGGGAGGTGTGCTGGAGAGGAGGGCTGTTAGCCTGTTACTGGGGTGGGGGCAGGGGATTGGCAGCTTGTTTCGGGGCATAGGTAGTGGCCGGAGGTGTTGATCGACGGCGGTAGACGGAGGTGGTGGTGGCCGGAGTTGGCTGGAGGCGGTGGTCACCGGAATTGCTGGAGGTGGTGCTAGTTGGCAGTAGATGGTTGTGGTGGTTGCCAAAGGTGATGGCGCAATTGGTCATTGTAAATTGTTGGACCAGGTGAATTTAATTGGTCTCGGATAACTATAATTATAACTCATCAAATTGGCCAATTGTAACTGGCGGGTTGGGTAATTATAATTGACAGATCACGTAACTGTAACTAGCGGGTCAAGTCACTGTTGGTCACTGGACAGGCGGACATTGGTCACTGGACAGGCCGTCGTTGGTCATTGGACGGATGGACTTTGGTCACTGCACGGGCGGATGTTGATCACTAGACGGGCGGAAATTGGTCACTAGACGGGCGGATGTTGGTCACTGAACAGGCGTACGTTGGTCACTGGACGGGCAGACGTTGGTCACTGGACGGGCGGACGTTGGTCACTGCACGGGCGGATGTTGATCACTAGACGGGCGGAAATTGGTCACTAGACGGGCGGACGTTGGTCACTGGACGGGCGGACGTTGGTCACTGGACGGGTTGACGTTGGTAACTAGGTAAAAATTTTGGTCACTGGACGGGTTGACGTTGGTAACTAGGTAAAAATTTTGGTTACTGACGGATTTTTGGATTTTTTGTCACAAATGATTTTTGGTCACTGGGTGGATTGGTCATGGTCACTAGTCAGATTGGTCACTGGACGGGTTGACGTTGGTAACTAGGTAAAAATTTTGGTCACTAATGATTTTGGTCACTGACGGAATTTTGGAATTTTGGTCACAAATGATTTTTGGTCACTGGGTGGATTGGTCATGGTAACTAGTCGGATTGGTCACTGGACGGGTTGACGTTGCTAATTAGGTAGAATTTTTTGTCACTAACGATTTTGGTCACTGACGGATTTTTGGATTTTTGGTCACAAATGATTTTTGGTCAGTGACGAATTTTGGTCACGATAATGGTTTTGGTCACTGTGGCGTTATTGTAGACTAATGGGTGAGATTCTATTAAAATAATGGTATAATAGTCTCTTAACCCATTGTTAGTCTCATTTTTGGAAAATTGAAATAAAGGTCTCTTTTTTGTTCATAGCTCTTTTTTTAGTATTATTTTAGACATAACCCCTATTAATTATATACGTACTTCGTATATTATATAGGATGATGCAGTTGCAATCAAAATGGTGTTAAGTGCAAAGTGAAAATAACTACATTTATTTTCATGAACGAATATATCACTGCGTTGTGGATCAACTTTAATGCATTGTTGAAATATTCAGAACCATTATTTGATCATAAATAGAATGTACTCGATCCATTCTTACTTCTCATGAACCAACACTGCACACACATATGACATATGATGAGTAAGTCCTTATAAGAATGCATTTATGGATAGATGATAATTTTTAATTTCCACCTGTTATCATTCTAGTTAATGGCTAGTTGGCGACAAATATGCAATTAGCAACGTGAGTTTTTATAATTATTTTAAAATTTACATTACCAAAAATGTGTTTGAATTTTAAATAATTACAGAAAAGAAGTCAGGCGTGTGCTAACTAATCCGTGAATAGAATGAAAGGTTAAAATTAAATGTTTTCATGGTAGGAAGTTTTCATTTCAAGAAAGATTCTTACAAGTTTATATATGATGTGACATACAACACACATATAATACATAAGTATAGATGCTAGTTGTATGTACCACTCGTGCAATGGAGTTAGGGAGAGCTAGATGTTGAAGTCTCACATTGATTAATTAAGAAGTAGTGTTATATCAAGATCTTGAGTTGCTCCTCTTGTCAGTTTGACCTTTTAAGATGAAAAATAAGATCTTAACATGGTATCAGAGGCAAACTAATTAATAACCATGGTGTGAGCGGATGACACGACTATAACAAATGACCACGACAATGAAGAACTGACAAAAAAATAATTAACGACACGACCCAGACGAAGTGTCTAATCGTGAGGAAGGGCGTTGAAGTCCAAACCGGAATATTAAGAAGTAATACAATGCCATAGTAAGTTCATGAGTTACTCCTCCTATTAGATTGACCTTTTGGGATGAGATTATAAGTTTAGGTTAATCTTTTAGGATAAAATCTCAAGTCTTGACACTGGACGGGGCTTCACCCTACTCCCAATAAATATATACTCCCTTCGTCCCCCAATTAAGTTCTCACTTTCCTTTTTGGGCAGTCCCTAAATTAAATTCACACTTCAATACTTTCCTTATTTGGCAAATTATCTACATCAAAACAGTGCCAAACAGTGTCCAAACAGTGTTTAAACAGTGCAAAACAGTGCACTCCACAGTAAAGTCAAATTTATTTTCTTAATATGTGTGAAGTCAAACCTGGAACTTAATTGAGGGACGGAGGGAGTACATTATAAAAAGTATACTTTAATATAAACTCCGCTCCCTGGTTATACTTTTGAAACTTTAATTTCTCTAATTCTAAACTTATTGCTTCACACAAGAAGGATCATATTCATGTATATATCATGTATGCATGTGTGTATTTATGAAAATAAAATTGCGTGAAAAAGTACAAGAATGTTTGTATATGTATACTTGGTGGTTGGTACCTTCTTTTTTAGTAGCAAAATATTGACTTTTGCGCAATTTGCTTCTTTTTTTACTTTTGTAGGAAAACCTAGCATATATGAGATGAAATGTGGCAATGATTAATATTCGTGTATATTTTCGAACGGTCAAGTATTAATATTTTTTCTCATTAGCTAGATTAGTATATACGAAGTATGTATTAACTCCTAAAATTATAGACCGAGTAACGTAAATACCAAGCTATTACAATTTTGAAAAGAGAGGACATTAAAATAGAATAAGTTAACGCAAAAGTTGATTATACAATGTTTGAAAAAAAATCGTCATTGCAAAGGTAAAGCTAGAGACAATTAACAATAGTTTGTCTTGGTCAACATGCATTTAATTTAGACCTTTAGAAAAAATACCTTAAAGTTTGTACATTCTAACCATCATTGTCCATCATATATGGATGATGTTAAATGTCCACACCTGAAATATTTGGATGAACAAAGTGCTATATTAATACACGGGCTACTCCTCCTATCAGGTTGATATTTTAGGATGGAACCCCGTTTCTTAACAGATGATGAATTAAATTGAATTAATTTTGGAATAATAATAATAAATTGAATTAATTTTGGAATAATAATAATAATTGTAGTCGTATATGAAGGAATGTCTTTTGTTCTTAGTACTATGAGGAGGGGCGGGGCTTGATGTGAAGAAAGGTCTCCAACCTGATAGGATAAAAAGCCTTTAGACCGTTTTCATTTCTTTACTCGGCCGGCCTTTTGACCAAAAATGAGAGGCTAGGCTAGGGCATTATATTCTTAATTAAGAATATATATATATGTTCATCATGTGGCATTGTCTTTGGTCAACGACAACTAATCCCACGCTATCATCAATATTCAATATTACTTCCTCGTTCTTTTTTAGTTGCAACGGTCAATATTTCACACTTTCAAACGCACATCTTTGACTGTAATTATATCTTAATCCCCATTAATAAAAAATATTTAAAAATTAGATTTTGAAAATTTGTAATGAGATGAATTGAAAAATATAATTTAAAAAAAATAATTTTCATAAAATAATAATATAAAATGTAGTCAAAGTAGATTATGTGAATAGTGTAAAATTCAACATGTTGCGATTAAAAAGAGACGGAGGAGAGTATTTCGGACCGCTAAAAAAACTGGAGATAAATCCCGCACCAAGAGTAAACATGATAAAAAGGAAAAAATAATAGTAGTTTGAATAGTTCATAAATAGGAGCTTTTTTAGGGATTGGAAATATACTCGCGCAAATACTCAATCCATTGCCGCCGGCCACCGCCTGCCGCCGCCGCCCGGCAGGGTTCCAGTGGTGCTAAAAAATCAGAATTTGTTAGCAGTCCGCTTGCAACCATAGCTGCAGGTCGCCGCCTCCACAACCACCAGATTGATCCACCACCAACGGACTGACCCGGCCGGTTGCCCAAGGTAACTAAGGGGCAATTAATTAATTAGAATAGGAGTATTAGCTAGGGGTAGAAAACTAATGTTTAGTCCTATATAGTAAAGATTAGTGTTGGACTCCTATTTAGGGAAAAATGATATGTTTTAAGCTTACTCCTACTTAGGTCAATTACTTTTAAAAACTAACGTGTGATATGACGTGGAAATTGAATTTAATTTGAGTGCTAACATGACACGATGACAGGACAAAAATGCCTCTATTTGGGAAATAAGTTTGAAAGTTCTCTACTTTGGGAAATAAGATTAGGATGTACCCATCCTGGGGAAGAAACTCTAACATTCATCCATACATATATATAATTGTTTAATTTGCTGGTGTTAGGATTATCAGCTTCTCGTTAACTTTCTCAATAAAAAAAGCTTTGTGTGTTTACCTTGCATTGGTTTTAAGGTCCAGGATGTTCGTCCGTAGGATATGGAGCATCTCAAGAGATTGGCCCTTTCCTTATTGACGGTAATGGAAGTCGCTTGGCAATCAATCCATACTCATGGAATATAGGTGAGTTTAATATTGACAATTTTTCATAAATAATACTTCTTCAATTCTTAAATAATGGGAACACATTCAACTTTACACTACTCACATGTTCTCCTTTGACTAGCTTGTTTTTTAATGTGTTGATTAATTATTTTTAAAAAAATAATGTTGAATTGATATCATTGTAAATTTTCAAATCTGATTTATTTGATTTTCTTACTAATAGAAAACTATACCATCGTATATATTAATGGTCAAAATTGTACATCGTGCTTATTTAATACTTAGGGAAAAGTACAGAAAACGTACATGTGGTTTGGACCATTTTCAGATAGGGGCATGTGTTTCATTTTCTAACAAAGTGGGACACGTGTTTCAATTCCGTTATCATAGCAGGGGCATGACGTCTAACGCCGTTAGAATAATGGTATTGGTACTTGTTTCAATACCTTTGTCCACATGGACCAATCAGAATGTTGCAGTTAGTAACAATTATAATTGTAATTTCTATTATTAGAAGAACTAATACCATTATTAGTCTATCACGATTATATACTATTATACAAGTATATAGGTACTATTAGTATTCATATTAATATTAAATAGGGAAAACTGTCAAATAAGCCCCCGTAGTATACTGAAAAAGGAGGAAGATTGAATGGGGACTCACTTTAGCATATTTTGGACCTGGACCAGAGTATACTGTGATCCATAGACTAATTAAGGCTTTCCATAATCTAACAGAGAAAATGATGGAGCAAAGATCAAGAAAGAAAAATGGAGAAGAGAAGGTTGTGTCTCGTGTGGGAAGAAGATAAAGAGAAAGAAAGGAGAGAGAAAGGACGAAGAGTAGAAAAAGAAAAATAAAAAATAGAAAAAAACAATAGCCGCGTCAGCGGAGTAACTGGTAAACCGGAGAATAACCTGCTAAATTATAAAATTGAATGTTTTTTTTAAAATTCGAGGGTTTAATTGAGTGTTTTCTAAGTTTGGGGGCTTAATTGACTTTTTCAATATACTACAGGGGCCTATTTAACAGGTTCTCCATATTAAATAATTAGTCAAGAAAGAGGTTCGTTCTGAACCGGAATGATCGGTTCTGAACTAGAATTGGTCGGTTCTGATCATAACTAACAGATTCTGAACCCAAAATCGGTGGTTCCGTTCCATTTTTTGGGAGAACCGAACCGGGCCAGTAAACCTCTGCTTGCAAACCGGAAGTACTGGGGTTCCGGTAAAAAACTCAGTGGTTCAATTTTTGTTCTGGTTTAACCGGAATCGCATATTGGTCTAGAGAGGCGGGTGTTTTTTGCCATGCTAGATGGAGGCAGCTTATGTTTAAAATGATAATTTTGGTAGCAATTATATCAGATTTATGGTGTAAAAATATATAATATACGTAGTATATTATATAATATATAATATATTTGAGGCAAGACACAATGTCGTAGGATGTTTTTAGGATTGATCAGGTTAGGTTTGAATGGATCTGCACAAAAACAGGCTCGGACCGGGCTTTTTAAAATTTTCTACCCATTGGTGTGGGCGTGTCCGCCCCACATGTCCATATCCGCGTGCAAGATCGGGCCGAGTAGTCCACTGTGACGCCCGACCCGAGAAATCTTTAAATTTTCAAAATTATATAAACAATTTTTAACACTTAAAATAGTATAACTATCGTATACTCCCTCCGTCCCATTTATTTTGTCCCGTTTTACCTTTTCGGGAAGTCCCACTTATATTGTCTCATACCATATTTGGCAATGTTTGTGTGGCTCTAAATCATTCTTACTTTATTCTTACTTTATCAATTAATATCAACCACACAAACCCACTTTTCTTAATAACCGTGTCACCCTCTTCCGGGACAATATAAATGGGACCGAGGGAGTAACATTTTAAAAATAGTTAATATGCTTATAATGTTTAGGTCTATAGCTCACTACTATACGTACACAAAAATATTTACAGAAAAATAATCTTGAAAAACTATAACTAGCTAAAACTTAAAATTCATACACAAAGTATTATTTTTAAAATATAAAATATATATTATATCAGTTGAGGTAGATGTTAATATCTAAAAATTTAAATTTAAACATAATGAACATAAGTATATGTAAGGATAAATTAGTAAATGTATTGACCTTTTTATGAAAGTTCGAGGACCTATTTGACAGTTTTCCCTTAATGCAATAATAGAATTGAAATATTACCTTTATCAATTAATGTGTTTTCTCATGATCTTTTTTTAATTAATGCACCACACACAATTAAGAACCCATAAGTAAGCAAAGATCTTTTCACTATAAAACTCTCTAAGTAAGAGTAATTAAAAAACATTTCTCCAATAAGAGTAAGTATATATTCCCACTCAAATAGGAACCAATGGGTTGTTATTCACTCTTACAAACAGAAGTTTTGTTATTTTATACGGAGTATTTTAATAGGAGAAGCTACATAAATTAAGTCACATTATTTTGAGAAGATAATTACTTAGTGGTATTTTAGAATTTTGACAATGTCTTATTCCGATCTGTTTTGATCAATTTCTTTAACTAGCTAATAATGATGCGTGCATATATATATACATGCAGAAGCAAACATATTGTTCTTGGAATCTCCAATCGGTGTAGGCTTCTCATATACAAATACAAGTACTGACTATGTGAAGTTAGGAGATAAACTTACTAGTATGTATATCTTTCCCGCAATATACTCCGTATATAATTATATTAGACGGTACTAATCATTTATTAATAATCTTTTTTTGGGAAAACTAATTAAAGAGTTTATCTAATCCTTGTATATACACGTTTCTATGACCATGTTATTATATATACCTGCATGTATAGCAAACGATGCTTACACTTTCCTGAACAATTGGTTCAAGAAGTTCCCAACTTACAGAAATCAATCCTTCTTTATAGCTGGGGAAAGTTATGCAGGTACATAATTAATGAAATTTTTTAGTGTAATGATTGTACTTGATAAATTTCAAATACGATATGATTTGATGATGTTTTCATATGACCATCACAGGGAAATATATACCTGAGTTGGCTGACCTCATTGTTGACAAAAACAAAGATCCTTCTAATACTCTTCCCATTCATCTTAAAGGAATAATGGTATTAATATTCACTCTCTCTGTCCTAAGCTATTAAAAACTTTCTTTTTAGGCCTTTTCAAAATTATGTCTGACTTCTTTTTAAGTGGATTAATATATCTTTCATATAATGCATGAATCTCCATTTTACCTTCAATAATCATGTCAGAGTTATATGTTGGGATTGGATTGACTGATAAATTTTTACATGAATATTTATACACTAATATTAAGAGTTTTTTCTAAATTTGGGGTTTTTCGAGGCCTAACATGGCCCTCTACTCTAGGGGTGGGAAACACCGAACCAAGACCCAGAAACCGACCCTGAACCGACCCGAATTATGATCCCGGTCCGGGTTTTTTCTTTTTAACCGACCCGGATTTAAAAAAAACCGGACCGAACCCGAAATTCCGAGCTCATTTTCGGGCCTTAAAATCTATAACCCGACCCGGACCGATAAAAGCCCGAAACAATTAGCTTTAATATAAAATTAATATAATATATGAATATAAATTTATAAATATTTCCTAATATATGAGTATAATCACGGTGGATAAAAAAATGATTTAGTAACTTTTAGTGACTACAATTATGTTCATTTTGTTTAGCGTAATGACCATGAAAATATATTTATAGCAACTCTAGTCACATTTTTATCTATAAATTTTATTTCGTAATATTCTTAAGAAACCTATATTATTTATTTATATGCATCTGAAATAAAATATTATGATAATTATCTTCTTTGGATTTGAATGGTTGGTGATATTGGAGACTAATATTTGCAGAGGCGGAGCCAGGACACTGGGCCGGACTGGGCCGATACAAAGAATATTTTTGGAAAAAAACTTACACGAATTTTTTTACACTAAAAATTTAGACATTTTTAAAATTTGGACTGGGCCAGGGTTGACCCTCCCGTAGCTCCGCCCCTGAATATTTGTGTTATTATTTGCGGTTTGTACTTTTGATTAATTTTATTTGAAAATAGGTGTTAAAATATAAAAGAACAATAAGATATTTCACGTTCGGGCTTTAACCGGCCCAACCCGAACCCGGACCGAACCCGGGCTACCAAAAACCCGATTCGGACCAAATATCATGGGCTTTGTTTCGGTCCCTAATTTTCATAACCCGAGACCGTCCGATTAATTTCCGGGTTTAGCAAAAACCCGACCCAGACCGGACCGATCCCACCCCTGCTCTACTCTACCCCTCAAAGTGAATATATACCCATCGAGTGGCACATACTTTTAATTTAAACAAATTGCATTAGATAGTTAGCAGAAAAAATTGACAATTAAAGTTTTTAAATAGACCAATGACGAGACCTATACAACTTATATAATCCTATTTGAGAAATTATTCTACATTTTGTTCATATTTAAAGAATTTTCATCTAACTTATAACTCGTGGGTCAGGATAGATATCAAAACCGACCAATTAGTTATTGGTTAATTAATCTATCAAATTAATTTTGTACCAACTAACTTGTAATTGATGCATGCATGCAGATGGGCAACCCTGAGACATCAAATTTAGAGGACTGGTGGGGTATAGTGGATTATGCTTGGAGCCATGCTATAATCTCAGACGAAACCTACAAAATAGTGAAAGATAACTGTGATTTTAATAGCTCTGATTTGTGGAATAATAAGACCTGTGCTGATGCTTTACATGAAATGTATAAACAATACAATGCGATAGATATATACAGCCTCTATACACCCAAATGCTTAAACAGTGAGAATTCATCATCCCAAGTCACTTTCACCATCTCACCATTATCTCCCAAGAAGGTACGTACGATATGCATAGATGCATCCATATGTATGATGTATCTATTTTCATGTCCCATTAATTATGAAATTGAATAGAGTACTTGTTAACTAATATTTAAAGGTGAGGAATTAGTCCAGCTCACCTGGAAACCGACTCACTCGCTCAAATGGGAGGTCTTGGGTTCAATACTCAATGAAGTTAGTTTGATCCAGTTCACCTCAGGCCATCAGGCCTCGAGGTAAAAAACAAATATTTAAAGGCATTACAAATTTATGTATTGAAACGTGCGACACCTAAAATATATGACTGATCTGACTCTGATTTCATATTTAGATTTCTTGCCCCATCATTAGCGATAGAAGGACTAGCTCTAAAATAAAATGAAATAGACTTATATCACTTTTGATAAAAGTTAAATTTATGTTAGTATAAGTTAATTTTCCAATGAGAATTTATCATAAAATCCTGCTTAGTCACACATTTTGTGTGTGATGCAAATATACACACTGCAGAAAAACATATTGATATTTTAAATTTTGACTTCACTAGTACTTCATATAAGTTTTTAAATCTGGCATCCCTAAGAGTACATTTCTGGCTCTGCTACGTACTCCAATATATTAATACTACCCCCGTTCCTTTTAAGTTGCAACATTGATATATTTTACATTATTCACATACTCTATTTTGACTATATTTTATTAATTAATGTATTATAAATTAAATGTTGCAAAAAGATTCTTAAATTCTTCTCATTAAGATTTATTTGATTAAAATTTATCTGATTAGATTCATCTGATTAAGATTTATAAGATTAAAATTTATCTGATTAAATTTATCTGATTAGATTAATCTGATTAAAATGGAACACGTACATAAATATTATTCTTGGATCCAAATATTTGGCTTTTATTGTTGGATCAATAATTTGTAGAAAAAGAAATGGATCTACCTAGTTGGATCTTTTTTTTGAAAGGCCCTAGTTGGATCTACCAATTCCGAAAGGAGGGAAAAGAAATTGAGCAAATCTTCCTAGTCGGATTTACCAATTCCGAATTCCGACTCCGCAATTCCTGTATTTTGGTTTTTTGGCGTGTCAGACCAAATTAAAAAGCCCCTATTATGGTAATTTCCTCTTTTCCAGGTGCCAACACGAAGATATGGGAGCCGATTTTACCCGTGTCTAGATGATTACACGACTTCTTATTACAATAGAGGAGACGTTCAGAAGGCCCTCCATGCAAGTGATGGTCTACACGTTAAGAAGTGGAGTACCTGCAAGTACGTAATAATTTAGTACACATGCATGCATCGTATTATCTACAGTATACCAGCTGCGCTAATTACAAATTTACTACATACATGCATAGTAACTCGATCTACAACACTTGGGATTGGGAACAATCACCAGAATCTGTTCTACCCATATATCGAAACCTCATGGCTGCAGGAATTAAAATATGGGTCTACAGGTAAATAAATACGTTTATGACGTACTACGTACCATATATCATATGTGTGCATGACAATTCTCTTACAAATGTATAGCTGATCAAATAAATACATTTGTCCGAATTAATTAGGAGTTCTAATTTGTTATGTGTAGTGTGTTCAGGATTCTATTTGAAGGGTGACTTTTAGATGGGCCAAATTTTTATTTTTTCAAATTATGTCAATCATAAAAGGAATTCGGGTGAATTATGTAATTATAACTAATTTAAGTTGCCATTGTAAATATTTAAAAAGATGAGATCAATTTATATTATGTATTTGTAAGAATATTTGTCATTATATAATTAAAAATGTTTTGTCAACTACGTAGTATTTATTAAAGTAAAGTTCTCAAAACAAAACTATTGAACTTCGGTTTAATGCTTTGTAGAAGCGATTTTTTGCTTCCAATTCAGAGATATTAGGAGGGATTCCAATCATCTATCATCTATTATATTTGAGAAAAAAGCATGTAACAATATCCACTACAATATCACCCATTATAATAACACTACTTTCATCACATATTAATACAACTCCGTAAACACGCTTATATATAAGGTTTTGAAATAAATAAATAGAGTAATTCCCATGAAAAATGAGTTCCGATCTTGTTCATTTAATTTGAGATCTAATGGCTCATAATAAATTAATAAGTGAGCAATGCAATAGATTTGATAAAAGTGAGGTAAAATTTGGTAAATAAACTAAAGTTTTCTGTCACAACAAGTAAGTGCAACATAAACATTTAACACCGCATCAGATTGAATTGAGTAAACATTCATTCGTTCGCACTTTCCATCGGAAGAACTCGTTTTAATATTGGAACCGCACCCTATATACATATACCTAAGGTGGTGTTCCGATAAAAACCACTCTCTTCAGATAAACTACAAACCGTCACACTTTACTCAATTTGGTGCACTTTAAGGCTGATCTCTTTCCATATTTGAACTTTGGTCAAGCCATGCCAAAAAGCAGTAGATAATTAAAAGATGTGGTGACATTTTCATAAACTATCAAAGTTTTCTATCAATGCGAAGAACTGCAACATTATAACCTAATAATGCATCGGATTGGGGAAAAAGTGAAAATGCTCACAGTTTTCATGGGAAGATGTAATGGTTTTTATTTTACCCGAAACTTGTATATAATTTTAATCAAAAGAGAAGAGTGCTTACTCTAAAAATACATCTGGTGTAGTTTTTCATTTGAAATCTAATTGATACGGAGTATAAAACTCTACACACATATGCACAAATGTTTTGGTTCAAGTAAAAAAGTGGCTTAACCATGAAAATTAGAAAAAATCTTTTGTGTCAGCTTTGTGATCTCTAATGGATCTAATATGTCAAAAATACATTAAGTTGGACAAAAATGACGCCGGGTGTCACATTTGTTAATACATCAAAACTTTTCTTCATAGCAAAAAGTGGACTGATTTCTTCAAAATACTCAATTGCAAGATATCAAAAAAAATTCATGGATTTTAAGAAATATTTACAAAAGAAAACGAAAGAAAAACTAATAATAAGAAACTGAGTTAGAAGATATGAGTAGAGATCACAATACTCAATTGCATGATTTTACTGTTCAATAACTGAGCTAGGGAGGCTTGATGTTCAATGAAAATGTCCTTATTCTAAACTAGCATAGCTTACTATTTTCATATTAATGCGCATTTCAAAAGTATAATAGGTAGTATTAAATTAGATTTACATATTGGAACTCACAAGAGTTGTTTATAGATTTAATTTGAGAAATTTTCATCAAAGAAAAAAGAAGTGAGTTAGATGATATGAAGCAGAGATCATGATTTTCAATGTTAGACTCCTAATACTCAATAGAATATGTCTGATGCTCAAAAAAAGTGCATTGATGCTCAATTTACAGAAGCCACATTTTTCACCTAAATTACAAAAAATGCCTCCCTAACTGTAGGGTGAACGCCGTACCATGGATTTAGTACTACATCCTTCAATTCGCTCCACTACCATTTGAAACCCGAGGAGGTGAAGTAGGAATGATTTAGATCTACAAAAGTTACCAAATTTGATATGACACAATCTTAGTGGGACATTATGAAATTGAAAGATAAGACAATCATAGCGGGACGGAGAGAGTATAACTATATATATATATATATATATATATATATATATATATATATATATATATATATATATATATATATATATATATATATATATGTTTCTCCTTAAAATAAATATGATAAAAATACTACGAAGTATAATTATGTTCTTATGTGATAATATAACAATATGATTTCTGATGATGGTACTAAATTCTTATTTAATTAGAAAACACTATATTCAGTGAGATCACATTATTTTAGATTTTGACTCCTAATTTAAGAGTTTGTTCTTAAAAAATACTATCGATTTATTATCAAGAAAACACTAGTTAGGTCATGATCAATGTAGTTTAAATAGTGTTTCAATAAAACAACAAAATGGTTACATAGTTTAAAGGCGAAATTGATACCAATAATCCCTACTTTTACACATTTTACAAAAATAATCCCTACTTGAAAAGTTCACAATGATAATCCTAACTAGTTAACTGTTTTACAAAAATAAAGCAAATGCTAACGGTACGGTGTTTAGTTTTCCGAAATTTTTTATATTAAAAATATTGAATCATATATATATATATATATACATATATATATATATAATCACTGACAATATTATATTTGAGTAATCTTGTTTTATTTCTACTAAAAATTTAGTTTAATATTCAATATTTTTCATAAAACATAATAGAAATACTTGAACACTACATAGTACATACTCTTCAAAGTCTCTATTCTCTTTTATTCCTTATCCATATTTTATTTTAATTCATTTTTTTTATTCATTATAATAGAGATTACAAAGTAGTTTTAGTAATATTACATTGAATACTTATACAAATTATGTAGAATATTCAATATTTAATACGTGTATATCTATTATATCTTATGAAAAATATTAAATTAAATTTATCATAGAAAAAAAAGATTAAACTCAAATATAATCTTATTAATTGTTATACATATTTTTGCTTCGATATTATCCGAAATTAAAAAAAAATAACGGAAAAGTTAACATTGTTAGCACTCGAATTATGTTTGTGAAACAATTAACTAGTATGGAATATTTTTGTGAAATTTAATAGTAGGGATTATTTTTGTACTGATTGACACATATCTAGCACGGATTTTTTGATAATTTCGTGCCAAATAGCTCGTGCCAAACTGTTTTTGGCACGAATTTGGCATATCCCTGCCAAAAATCCGTGTCAATCCTGTATTTTTTTTGTAGCGAAAAGTGGGGTTTATTGGTGTAAATTTCGCCTAGTTTAATTACCCCAATTGTTAAACTCAGTGTGTGGTTAAAGTGAAAATTTGTGCCCTAATATAATGTTATTTTTGACTTATACAGTGGAGATACTGATGGAAGAGTCCCTGTATTATCTACTAGATACAGCATAGGTGTATTGCGTCTTCCTATTACCAAATCATGGACACCCTGGTACTATGGAAAACAGGTACGTAAAATGTAATTATATGATTAAGAATTCCAACATTACCTATTTTGATTATTATACGATCCAGCGAGCGAAAACATAAGTTACGTGTTTGGTGAAATGAAGTGATAAAACTCAATCTTAATTATAACATGGTTACCAAACAAGTAATAAATGCCCTTAGTCTTTAGATAGGATATACATATACTCCGTATGATTTAGGGGGTGTTTGGATGATTGGTTGGATCTACCTTTTTAAACTGTTTCTGCTCCTTCAGGTAGCAGAAGCACATATTGGGTGAAAGTGCATAAGTATTTTTGAGGGCTTCAAAATGTTTCTGGACGCAGTTTTTTGGAAGCTGGGAGAGAGACCAGCTTCCGAAAACCGATTCTAATTCTACTCTTTTAATAAGGTTGCAGAAGCAGAATCAATTCCAAACGCTCCTCATAAAAATGCATATGTTGCATTTACAAGATGGGCGGGCTTAGCCAAATGACTTTTTTCAGTTCATTATTGCTTGCTTTATTGCTAAGTTTTCGCTAAGAAAATATGATTCATTAAAATTCAATTTTTGGGAGTTCTAATTTGTAGTCAAGATTAAATTCTGGCAAAAAAATGGTTGAATCCTGGGCATTACGATTCAAAGTATGCCGTTCATTTTTTCAAAATGGTTGAATCCTGGGCTTACTTTCGTAGTAATGCCCAAGATTAAAGTATATACAATGATATATATTCTAGCAAAACATATATATCGTAGTAAGTTTTTGTTGGAAAGTTTTTTCAAAGTATGACTTTTAGGAACAATCTCCCATCAATTAATTATGCAAGGCTAAATTTGAATTGTTGGATTCAGGTGAGTGGATGGGTTCAAGAGTACAAAGGGCTGACATTTGTGACGTTTAGAGGAGCTGGACATGATGTGCCTACTTTTAAACCCGCCGAGTCACTCATCTTACTCTCCTCTTTCATTTCTGGCCGTCCTCTTCCGCTCCAGCGCTATTAATTAAGTGTACCCGCCGAATCGCTTGCCTTGACTGAAATAATATACTTATTACGATAGTCAGAACGGAAGAGTGATTATATTAAGCATATCAGAGAAAATAGCTAGAAATAAAAGAGGGGTCGATCAATGTGCTTAGCTATGAACTTCTTTTTCTCTAATAAAACGTCTTTTAATCTTACATATTCAACTCTTACATTATTTACATGCTTATTTATTATACTTCATGGTGCTATCTACCTATAGCGTTTTAAGATAGATGCTAAATGGTATGTGAGTATATGTAATAATTAATTTTGATGTGTCAGAGTAACACCCACTAATGTTATTCAATGTCAATACCTTTTTGGTTATTGAATCGCAAATTAAAAACTACCATTCCTTTTATTCGACCCAATACTTTTAGTGGTTATTTATTACTGCTTCAATACTTGTACATTTTAGTTCGATACCATCAGATGTCCAGTATAAAAGAAAATAACCTATGGTAGTAAATAAAAAAGTTTTCATTAATTATTACATTTCATATATTTTACTCTGATAGTTTGATCGATATTGTAAATAAAACATATGCATTGGCATAGACGAACATGAGAATATGTGTTGCAGATTTGCAGCGGCCCTCGGAACTAGGCATGCATGGATCCAGAGCAAAATGATATTTGGGACACCATTGCAAAATAACAAAGAAATCATATACTATGTACTATTCTAAAAGAATTATATGCATCACGAATATAGCAATAAACAAAACTATATAATCTAAATAAAACAACTACTTAAGGAGAACCTTAATTTTGATTAGAACCTGACGCGTCAAATGATGGAGATTCATTGAGAGAGAGGCATAATGACTTCATTCTCAATTTTAACAAATACATCATTCTCAATGTAACACACCAAGCAATCTCTCAAGTATTCTTCTCCCATCGAGATGGGAGAAAAATTCAATTTCTATTTGAATATAATAGAACAATTATTCCAGAATGTCATTGTTAGGAATGACATTATTTGATGAAGAAACTAAATTAGTATGACGCGAAAGATGTTTGTTAATTAGCTGTTAAAGGATAAAAAGACAAAAAAGGACATTTATACATTTCTACTTAACAATCCTTTGACTTACACCACATTATGAAAAAAATTACATAAAGTTATGTGTTGAGGGTGCAAAATCAAAGTTTTTTCAAAATGGGATGGGGTGCAAAGTCAATTTCCCCTAAGATCAATCCAATTAAAAACATACTAAATTTGAACTAAGCTCACAAATAGGAGTACTTATGTCATATTTTAAAATAGGATTTTTTTTGAATGATTTAAAATAAGATTTATGTAGTCGTAATGATATTAAAAAAAGAAATTAAAATTTATTCATTTTGAAGTAAGTCGTTCATTTTTTCAAAAACAACACTATGTATTATTCATTGTTCTAAAACTCGGCCTAGGCGGCCCTAACGGTATAGGATTAATTGGCCTTGTCGGTAAAAAAAATCGGCATAGTCGGCCGCCTATATATGCACTAGGCGTTCCTCAATCACCCCATCCACTAGCGCCTAACAATTTTTAAACAATGGCTTTATTCAATGAATGTGTTATGGTAAGGTTGCAACACGCTTGAAATAATAAGAAAAACACCACTGATACTAATTTGCTAATTGAAGAACTCTCAGCTTAGAGAGCTTGTATATATGTGAGTAGGGGTTTAATGTACCAAATATCCTTATGATATATAAATTCGTCGTATTGACTCCTTGTGATTTAAAAAATGTGTTAAATTCTTCTGTGTTATAATTAATAATGTGTAAAATCCTCTACAAGAACAAATTTTACAATTTTGAAATCATTGTTTTTAATAATATGTTTGAATATGAAAGTAACTTTGTCAAGATTTATAAGTTATACAAAAATACTAATTTTTTTTATTTGGGAATTAAATTTCTTCATGAAAAGGGTTTGCGCATTAATAATCATAACATAGTGGGGTTTGACTCATTTTTTAAATAAGGGTTAATGAACCGAATTTGAATTTTACAAAGAGGTTTAAACGCATTCATAAAGAATAAAAATACTAATACCAAGAAGGTGGACCTTTTTTTATGGTGAGAACTCATAGCTAAGTGCGCTTGTATATATATTACCTTTTTTTGGAAATTTTCTCAGGACGTTAAGGAGTGCGCCCAAAGTAGGCGAAAAATACTTGTTTTACACTAGGTTTGGAGCGCAACGTACCAGAAACAACGAGCTCGGGCTGTTTTCCCAAGCTTTCTAATTCTCTTAGAGAAATGGTTTCAAATAGGACCGTAGCTTACCTAATAGACTTAAATAGGACTCCAATGTTTTTTATACTTAAATAGGACTATATTTTTCCGTGGTTCCACTTTTACCCTTATCTATTATTCCCGTTCTCTTCTCTGTCGGCAAACTTCACCCTTTTTTTTCTCGTACCAGCCAAGGAGTGGCTCCATAGCTAGGCCGAACAGCAGAGGAGGCACGCAGAAGCCGATTAAGATGGGGCAGGGGAGTTGCACGACGGTGGCAGGCCCGATCGACGATCGACGGTGAGGACGAGGTGTAGGGCGGCGTCATAGAAGATATTCCAGATGGATCTCTTCTTCTTCGTTTCATCTCTTTCTCTCCTGCTTATCATCCGTCGCTGCTCTTTTTCCTCTGGTTTCCAGATCGACGATCTCTTCTTCTTTTCCTTTTTTGGTTGTGATTGTTATTTTGGTATTTTCTTTGGTGTGATTGTTTTTTTGTTATGCTTCCGTCATGTTTTGGTCTTCTTTGTTCCAGCTGGTTTTTTTGTTTCGTTTGTTAATGTTTCTTTTGTATTCGAAAATTTCTTTTATAAAATGTAATTCTATTTCGTTTAATTTTATTGTTAATTGTTTTTCATTGTTACTTCTTCAATTCTGTTAAATCACTACAGTATCATTTTATTAAAATGTCATTGCAATGTCATTTTTTATGTAGCATTGACATTGTGACGGATATTATAATACATTTTCAATAATGTTTTTCTATATAAACAATGTACTATTTTTATAGCAATCACATTGTTTTTAAAATATCATTGTTGTAATATTTTTTATAACATTGGCATTGTCAGACAATTGTTGACATTGATATTGACATTCGTATTGACATTGTAATTATTACAATGTCGTTTTTATGACATTGACATTGTCATCGTTATTATTTGACATTGTGAAATTCTTTTGACATTGTGACTTTTTTATAACATTGACATTATCACATTGTCATATTACAATGTCATTTTAAGACATTGACAGTGATGTTGTCGTTATTTAACATTGCAACATTTCTCCGATTCAGTGACATTTTTATAACATTGATATTGTCATTATCACATTGCCATTGACATTGACATATCCAATATTACAATGTCATTTTTGTACAAAATAATGCATTTAAATTCAGTAAAATAGAAACGATGTATGAACATTAAATTACTAATAATGAGACAATTTTTATTATTATATTATTAAATAAAAATAATCTTTACCAAAACAAATAATGATGTGCTTCACAATATTAATTTATTTGGATGAAATTGCAAAATCAAACATAAAATAAAAAAAAGTTAAAGTATTAAAGAAGAAACTGAAGTAAATGAACAAAAACGTAGAGATCAAATACACGTCCCTTTTGCTGGTGTTTTAATTTCCACTTTCTTAATTACGTATTGTTTTTGTTTTTCTATTGTATTTTGTTTTGCTGATTTATCTTATCAAATTGATTTTGATGAATTTTATTGCAGTGTTTTCAACAATGACATTAAATTACGTTGTCAAAAATGACATTGTAATAACAACAGTACTATTGAAAATAACATTTTTAAAAATGCAATGCTATAAAAATACATTGCTTTTGTTGAAAACACATTATTAAAAATGTATTATAATAACATGAAAAATGAAACAAAGTCAACATTAACGTATTTAAAAAATGACATTGCAAAAATGGCAATGCCAATGATTTAAAAATGACATTGTGATAATGACAATATCAATTTCAATAATACAGAAACAACATTGTGATGGTATTGTCGAGAAGTAACAGTGTTTTCAACTATGACATTGAGGTATGTGACAATGTCAAATTATTTTAAAAACTTACTCCATCCGTCTCATTTTACTTGTCCTACTTTCCTTTTTGAGTTGTCCCAAAATAAGTGTCTTCTTTCCTTTTTTAGAAAAAAATATGTGGCCTACACCATTTCACTTTATTATACTCAAACCTCAACTACAACTTTTACTTTTTCAACCATTTCATTAATAACCGTGTCAAGTCAAACTAAGACATATAAAATGGGACGGAGGTAGTACAATGTTAGAAACTATCAAAATGTTAGAAAATTATCACAATGTCAAATAATGAAAGAGTTACTACTTCAAAAATGACATTGTAATAATGACATTGACAATGCTACCAAGAATGACATTTTGTTAATGACATTATAATAATGACATTGACAATGTTACCAAGAATGACATTTTATTAATGACATTGTCAATGTCGAATCAATGAGTCAATGACTGTCATAACTCATAATAACAATGTCAATTTTATACAAAATATCAGTGTAATGTTATAAAACAATGCCAATGATATAAAAATGAAATTGTTTTAACGGAATGTGATAATAATAACAATATAATAATAATAATAATAATAATAATAATAATAATAATAATAATAATAATAATAATAATAATAATAATAATAATAATAATAATAATAATAATAATAATAATAATAATAATAATAATAATAATAATAATAATAATAATAATAATAATAATAATAATAATAATAATAATAATAATAATAATAATAATAATAATAATAATAATAATAATAATAATAATAATAATAATAATAATAATAATAATAATAATAATAATAATAATAATAATAATAATAATAATAATAATAATAATAATAATAATAATAATAATAATAATAATAATAATAATAATAATAATAATAATAATAATAATAATAATAATAATAATAATAATAATAATAATAATAATAATAATAATAATAATAATAATAATAATAATAATAATAATAATAATAATAATAATAATAATAATAATAATAATAATAATAATAATAATAATAATAATAATAATAATAATAATAATAATAATAATAATAATAATAATAATAATAATAATAATAATAATAATAATAATAATAATAATAATAATAATAATAATAATAATAATAATAATAATAATAATAATAATAATAATAATAATAATAATAATAATAATAATAATGACAACCTCCACATATGATGATTTTGCTTCAAAAGGCCAACGGATAAACGATTGAAGTTAATCAAGAAATAATAATAAAAAGGTATTAACATAAACATTAAACAAAACAAAGTACTTACGATATGTAACATAAAAGCACTTACGGTTCAATTAGAAATAGAAAATTAGATAGAAAATTAGAACTCTAAAAATAATAGAAAATTAGAATAAGATAGAAATATTAAAAAAAAAACAAGAAGGAATCACACGGAAAAGCAAAACGAAAAAGAAAGTTACGGAAGAAATCAAAAATGAAGAAAGCGAAAAATGAGCACTGAGCCATATATTGGCGGAAGAAAAGAAGAAAAGAGAAGGATAAGAGGAGGAGAAAATAGAAGAAAAAGAAGCAGAAGATAGATCTGATCTCTGACACCATCGCCGGCGGCACCCTGCACCTTCTTCTCGCCGTCCATCTTCTTTTCATCGTCGGCACAGTTCCCGTTTACAGATTTTATTTGGGTTCTCAGATCTTAATTTGCTTTTCACGGGGTGCTCCATAGTTGTTATCGGCTTGGCATGAACGTATGTGGCTGCCTGTTGGCTTGGAAGAGGGGAAACTGGAAAGACGGACGAGTAGTATGCGGCTGCCTATGTTGGCAGTGGAATTTGTATGTAAGGGTATTTTTGTACCTCCGTATCAAATTAGTCCTATTTAGAGGTTTAAAACTTTGAACTCCTATTTACATTCCCAACACTTTTTTTACTCCTATTTAGGTCCTTCTCCCATTCTCTTAATAGTTAATACGCACGTGTGAACTTAACATCGTTAGTAACAAGACTGTATCTTAAAATGTCCTACTTGTCTTGGTGGGTGGAAGTTCTAGCTTAATCAGTATAAATGGAGCTCCATATTGGAAGTAATCAACTCAGATGTTGAACTATAGGATAAGTGCTGGACGGAAGAGGCTGGTACAGTTAATTAAGATCATTAAGACTTCTAATAAGATGTGCTTTATGGATGATTTATGATTCATATGCAGTAATATATGCACTAAGCTAGTTCTGTTCACGCATGAGGCCAGGTGTCAAGTCTTGCTTGGTTTTTTAATTTTTACTACTCATGTTAAATAATATGGTCATACTATGATGAAGTCAATAGAAAGTCATACACACACAAGCTAGTAGCTGCATATTCTTTTTAAATATACACACACACAAAGGGATAACACACACTAGCTAGTACACATTATTATATAATTGTAGATGATCGATGTAATGAGTCCATATATGATGTTGACAGTTTCCACTAATTTGAGATAAGATCAGTTTACCGGACTTCGGATATATTTTTTATCTGCTGTACATTAAGGCCGGGGAGGTATTCGTCATGGACATTCCTAACACTAATACAAAATGTGTCTATTGTAGCATCCATTTTGTAGCACCATAGAAATTGCTACAATATAGTATTTATTGTAAAATTATTGTATCAAAAATTGCTATAATAAAATGATAAATTGCTACAATACATATATTATAATCAGTGACGTATCTAGAAAATTCATCGAGTGGGGGCAACTTTACACTAACTTTTTTTTAAATAAATTTACACTAATGATATCACACAATTTTTAGGAAACAAATATTGATTAAAAATCCGAAATTTATTTAAAATAAAATAAATTTTTATAAAAAACAAATGAAATATATTACTCTGTATTATAAGTTTATAACTAATTTTTGTTACAAATAAACAAGTGTGTTTTAATACTAATTAAAGTCCAAAAAGATGTGATTGAAATTACATATCAATTACTAGTTTAATTAAAACAAATTATTTTAAACTAATTTGGATCTTTGGTTTAGACATTATGTAGTTTAATTATTAAATACAAAACCAAATATATATAAGAAGTGGATGAAATATGTAATTATAAGTGATTTAAGTTACAAATAAACAAGTTATAATAAATAGTGTGAAAAGATGTTACTAAAATTACATACGTAGACGACATATATAGTACTACACTACTATGTATCATTTTTTAGCTACATTAAAAAAATTAATTTAAATCTTAAATTTGAATAAATTTTAAAAAACTTTAGAATGGCAAAAAAATAAATCAAGTTGAAGGGGAAGCTAGGGGGATTCAAACCTTGCACCTACAGGAAGAACAAGTAGCGCTTCAGCCAGTTGGCTATTGCGCTATGTTTTCTGGATTATTTGGATCCTCTGCCGTGTGACAGAGGTGCCTTGCGGCATCCAACGGCAGGGACGGTAGGGGAGGAGAGGTGGTGGGGCTGTTTTGGTTGAATCGCGTGGCTGTAAAAGCCACGCACCCTACCTTGCTGCTATAACAAGGCAGAGAATCCAGATCCATGTTTTCTTGCTTTGGATTTTAAGCATTAATCTTATACTATACATAAGACAATTATATATACATAAATAAAATTTGACACACACACACATATATATATATATATATATAATGGGGTTCAGTTGGGGTTGAGTGGGGTAGCTTCCTCTTGCGCCCACAGTAGATACGCCCCTGATTACAATACCAATCGGATGCAGCATGCTAAAAATGCTGCATTTGATATATTGTGACATTTTGGACACTTATTGTAACATTTTATGTATGCTACAAAAGCTATAGTTTGTTGTAGTGTAATCATGCCCATTCACGAGAAGAAAAAACTTAACTATAGTCAAGTATCTTGTGGTCCAATGACATCACTGTTGATCTCCCAAAGAAGAAGTCGCAAGTTCAAGTCTCATCACAATCAAGGATGTTGACATTAACATAAGCTGAGACTATAATATAGGTTTACAAGAATATTACAATAAAAAGAAGAAAAAACACTTAACTATAAACATGGTAAAAATGTGAAAGTTTTAATTTAAAACATGAGTGTTACGGAGTATAAATTTTTCTTTAAATAAGAAAAATTAACATCATTATGAAATCATACTACGCCTTATTTGGCATTTTCACATGTACATTATCGATATGATAGTTTTACTGTGACAATATTTTTAAGCATGAAAATTATTATTTCAATATAAGAATGACATAATCCTCGCATTTCGAAATTTCACATTATTTTCATATTAAAAGTGTTCATGTTTTTTGGACAATCCACAAGGGAAAGTGTATCATACATAGTGGGATGAAGGAAGTATAGTACATTTACTTTGAAATATAAATGAATAAAATCCAGCCATTTAACTAGTCTTTAACCTGTTATAGTCGGTTTTGTTTCAGAAAAAATCTAAAAGATTTATAGTTTATATATTTTGACTATTTGTTTTATTTGTTGATTTTTATTTTAACGTTTTTAAATTATCTATCTATTTTGGTATTTTTTTTATTATTTTTTAAAATTATATCTATCGTTTTCAAATTCATATAAATTTTTGTAAGATTTATAAATGGTTTTAATTTAATTTTTGAAAGATAGTACGTCTCCTACAATAGGTCAAAATGGCCGGACTCGTTTTGTATTCAAATTAAGCATACTCATGTGATACTCTTTTAGCACATGATATAAAGTGATGGATTGAATATAGTAGAATCACATATTTGGATCTTTTCCCTTTTTAAAAGAAGGAAACTTTTTTTGATAAACTATAGTATTGAAGGAGAAAATATGAAGTGATTTTGCCAAAAATTTTACAAAATTAAAGCTAATTTTCAAAAAAGTGACAACTTATGTATTTTTTTTTTTTTTTACAACTTATGTATATATATGCACAAAAATGTAATTAAAAAGCTAGGAAATAGATTTGAAAATTCATGATGCTGCTCCCTAATTTTATTATGTCACTATCAGTGACTTTCAATGTCAATATTGCCGCCACAAATTTCACTGACGTGAAGTATGCATGCATGTATGCATGTATGAATGCATGCATGCATGCATGGATGTTTTTTTTTGTATGTTTCTTTGTTTGTATGTACTATAGGGTGTAGTTCAAATATAAAGGTTTCTTATACCACTTCTTAACATGAAAAGTACCATATGGATGCAACTCCAATAAAAAGAGGGTTTGTGTGAAAAGTGTGAATGGTTGCTGATAAATGCTATTTAGTACTGCATAAACACCACATTTTAGAATGGTTTTATTGTTACTCATCTTTTGCATAATTACATTGTAATTTTTATTTTTTAAATTAGACTAGAATTATAAGATTTTAAGGGTGATGTAAGTGAGAAACATGATGGAAAACCTGACATGTGCCCTCATTAGGAATAAGGATTGCCCCAATCGCCATTTGATTTTTTTAACAATGTTTATCCTTTTAATCGGAAGGCTCAAATTCTAAAACTATTTCTCTGTTTCCTGTATTTTGATTTTGTAATTGAATATTTAACTATTATGCTTTTCTTATTTAATTTCTTATTAAGAGTAGTTTATGGTAATTATAACTTTTACTTTTAGTTTGTCAAATTTTGGGAGATAGTCTGTTTTCATTGAATATGTCTCCTAATTTTATTGTAATCAAATTTTGTAATGAGTTTGTTTTCATCGAATATGACTCCTAATTCATTTCAAATACTCCGTATCTTTTTTATTATTGGAGTGTTTCTTATTTTCATACTTACAAATTATATGTGAAATTCATTGTAGGTTTTTGTTTTGTTATTATTGAACGCTTGATGAAATTAATAGCAGTTTTATTTCCTGCTAATGTCGATATCGTGATATGCTTTTTGGGTTTATTGGATTTGAAGGATTTTTTTTGTATCCTAACTATCTTTTTAATTTATTGATAACTTTTTATTTGCAATTTGAACTTATTTAACTACTTTTCTTTAATTGGCAATGGTCTTTGATGATGGCGACGTTTTCTGGGCAGTAATAAATCAATGATTTCTTTATGTTGTTGCTCTTTTTTATTTGGACCTTCTAGGATTTTAGTTTTTGTCTGACTTTTTCAATTCTATGGCTAAGAGTTATGTCCAGTTCCGATGAGCATGAGTTTTGTTCTTCTCATAACAATGTATAGAGGTTGTGTCTTCCACGTCGGCGATCGAGGGGTTCATTATTCATGTTTGGCAAGACAAGTTCAACTACTAGCCCTCCCCTGAACCTCCGCCTCACTCTAAGAAAAAGATAGCGTTCAACTGGATCTTTTTCCCGGTGGTTGGTCAAAGTGATGATCCACACAATTTCTGCTCAATTGAGTTTCCTTTGTTGGTTGCTGGTCAAACCAATTCTCCCTTTATGGTAGCTGGTGAAGCCAGATCTTTTATTTGTAATTTTTTATTTTTTCTTTGGAGTAGCAAGAAGTGTAGCATGACTGTTAGACTAGACTACATCCCATTGTAGCCGTAGACTACATCCCACTAGACTAGATCGTGGCGTTAGCGATCTAGAATGATTCATTGGATCATCTATGTTCTATGCTTCATCCCATTCTAGCCTTAGACTATTCATTCGTTTGTATCTTTGTTATCATTTAATGAATAAATTAGTTATTTGATTAATAAACTATTTTTCATTGTGTTCAAGTTATTAGCCTTTATAATTGTAAGTATTGATCTGCAATAAAAAGGTCAAACGAAAAATGAGAAAAGAACTTACTAGTTGCACCTATAATTATTTGCCGTTGGTTCTAAAATTAAAAATTGTAAGTGTGAATTTTTACTCAAAAATGCTAGAAAAAATCATCCTACACATAATTGCACTACTTTTTTAGGAGGGCATTTTCCCGCTCAAGCCTCAAGCATTTTCAACCGCAAGATTTTTTCATCCCATCTACGGCTTAAGACCCCACTCTTCTTTTCTCTCTGCTTCATCGCACTTAACTCCACCATTCCCAGAACTCCATTTTTCAGATCTCTGTTTTTCATGTTTAATCGCTTAACTCCACCATTACCAGAACTCCATTTTTCATGTCTATGCTTCATCAGACCGCCATTTACATCCGCCTTTCAAAGCTCAGATGTTTTCGTCAAAACCACTTAGCCTCGAAGTTGTTGGCGGACGTACATCAGATTTGAGTCCATTCATCATCTTTCGGTAAGTTCGGCCATGCTTTAACCATGCCCTACTAATTACAAGACATTATAATTCAATCTCCATTTCTTTATTTCAAACCCTGATTGTGATTTCCGACAAAATAATTATTTAGCTTTCGTAATTCTTCATTCAATCGCAGCTTAAATTCTTCGCTTTTACACATAAATGAGTGTATTACTACGTATTTGTTTCTATATGACTTCGTTTCTATTTTTATTTCCATTTGTTTCCTTATGCAGTACATCCACGATTTTTTTAATTGAAATAGCTGTCATCTAATTTAATCTCATTTTTTCACTTCTATTTATCTGAAAATGTTTCATCTCATTCAGCCAAGTTTATATCAAATTGGGTGTGGGAGGATTCATCCGTGTACAACACGAACTGGTGATTTGCATGTATACACATGAAAAGATGATAACTTTTTTACAATAAGCGTTGTTAGGAACACAGAATGAATAATTTAGGAAAAGATAAAGTAGCAGCACCTATAGCATGGGTTAGTATGCATTGTTCATGCTAAATGTTTAGGTACTTCAATCATGTTTCAGTTTTGATTTCCAATTAATCTTTTTTCTCTCATCGTACTCAATTTTAATTTACTTTCTCTCAATATTCCTTCTCAATTTCAAGATAAAGGAATTGGAGTTGTAGTTTGCAGGAAGGAGCGACGAGATGTCATACTTTACAATTCAATTTCTTTCCTGTAATCGTTTTCATTCAGGTAAATTGATTTATATCTTCTCCACACCACTCTTCCACCAAACCAAATTCTATTAATTTCAAAGCATCTCAAATTTTATATACTTCTACCAATTTGAGTTTTTATATATTCGGTTTTCGATATTAAATCCTAAATCCGACGCTGTTAAACTCTTATTTCTACTAACGTATCCATTAGGTGAGAAATTACATCTAATTTATTTTGGGTTCATATCCTAATTTTGTGGAGGATTACATATTATACTTAACAGTTAACATGCATTTAGTAGCATCCTGAACCGTATTGCATCATCCAGATTTGGTAATAAGTTAAGCGCATGACTTCCCCAAACTAAGTATCGAAAAGAACAAACATTTTTCAACCAATCTCATGCATGCCATATTGCCATCATGCTATGTTTATAGATGATTTGCCAATTTCTGCTCAAACTTTCTTCGTTTATAATCATCCTACATAATTGCAGTACTTTTGGAGGAGCCTCATTTTCCCACCCAGTGCCTAAGCCAATTTCATCCACACGATCCTCTTTCAATAAATATATGGCTGTGGTTTTTTCAAATTTTTAGCCTAATCTCACTTTTCATTTTAGCGAGATGAAGCCCTCATCTCTACCCAGACAAATCCAAGCATCCAACAGCCATAGCACTCATCTCTCAATTCCTCACATAAACAAATAAGGGCCGAAATTGGGTATGCATTTGGAGAAGGGCAGAGAAACACAAAGCCATGATCGCAGAAGAAGAGGCGACGCCCCTGCAATCAGCATCGGTGCCGCTTCCCCTGGCCATCTTTGTCTGGTTTGTTCGAAATTTCGAATACCATAAATCAAATTGTCAGCCGTAGATGCTGAAATCGAATATGATTCTTAACATGGTTAGTAGTTAAGTATATAGTTACTAAAGCACCTACTTTGAAACACACAAGACAATCTCATGGTTAGTACCCAATTCTCCATTTTCTCTATTTAAGTTGTTTGAATAAAAGTAGATATTTTCAGTCACACGTTTAAAGAAAAAGGATAGCATTAAGGACATATATGTGCTAATGTTTTTATGAATAAGATTCTTAACTTGGTTAGTAGTCTAAGTGAAATAATTTCTAAAGAACCTACTTTTGAAACACACATGACAATCTCATGGTTAGTACATATTCTGCATTTTCTTTATACAAGTTGTTTGAATTTTTGGACTTAAAATGAGTTTGTAATTTCATTCTAAAGTTTTTATTTTACTCACTTAAATCCAAGAACGGACTTTTAACTCCTTTTTTTTGTTAAAACTGAATTCCCCCTCACTGATAATCCTTTTGGTATGAATAGTTTATTAGTCTAGACGTGAATTAGCCAATTTTAAGCCTTTATACCCGAAATTCAATTTCTGCAGTTTTCTTGAGATTCATTTTTACTACAAAAACTGTACTTTGACTTTCATATTTATAGTTGTTTTTATCAAATACATTAATTATTTTTATAACTTTTGTCAAGCAAAGAATCTATATGAGTTAAAAGAATATAAGGAATGAAAATTAGTGTGTTTTATAATTTTGGATTGAAAATTAGTGTGTTTCTGTATGGTAGTGCATTTCTATGTCTTTATTGTAAATTCTTACCTAGATGGAATTGGAAATTAAAAAAAGTGATTATGGCTTATGGGTTGTCTTTGTTTTCTGAGAAATTAGACTAAACACAAGAAAGTAACTTTACCTAACATTTTTTTAACTTTTCCCTAACATTTTCAGAGGCTAAAATTAGTTATATCCATTCAGACTCCAGAATGCAGTTGATCCGAAGTAAAAAGCAATGAGAGGATTTGTTGAGTATGTGCATGCGTATGATTCAAAGTTCTATGTATTTTTCACATGTGGCGTGCGCTTCGGCTTTCTTCCTTGTGATGATAATGCTTTGTATTGAATCTGCACTGACTATCAATCCATTGCCCACGGTAAGCAAACTCATTCTAATTGCTCAAAACATCTATTTATCCCCATAGTGCACTTGCAGTTTTCTTTTACAACATCAATAGATTTATTGTAGTTGATAAAAGTGAGGCTGAGGGAGGCTAAGGGTGTGTCTGAGGAAGTGACCAACATTCGTGAGAAAACTCACTGCACTGTTTCCAGTTTTAAGCTAAATCTTAGACCCCCCAGGGAATGTGTTGCTAGGAGACATTGCCAGGAAAAACGTGTGTAGCGAGTGATGCCCTCCAACCAAATGACACCAAATTTCTAGCAGGGCGGGTGCTCTATCCTGGAAGACAACAGTTTACTAGCACAGGTGTCTTGGAGCCTTGGAGGTGCATTATTGGGGAAAAACCAATAGGAGATGATGATTAATATAGTGCATTAGTGTTAGTGCTGATAGCCCCTAAGGAGAGGAGATGGATAAGCTTTGTACATATCACTAATGCTTATTGGATTGGTTTCTTTTCAGGAGATTAATAACAGAGTGATCAGCTTCTTAAGGGAGAAGTTCTTGGTTCATCATACATTCATACTTTGTGGATTGCACTTTGTATAGCAGATTTTGATTGTGAAACTATTTTGATTGGCATTTACAAATTATTAAAACAATGATAACTTTTATGTTGAATATTTTAATTCTTACATGTGTGCTTGACTAAGTGCACATGTATGTGTGTGTGTAAATGAAAAAAAATCAATGTACATGACTTTTGCAAATAATAATAATAGTACTATTAATTATAGGGAAATTGCCCTAAATAGGAGTAAATGAGGTTTGAAAATTCTAAATGCAATTAATATGTTTTTCTTTTCGAAATAGGAGTTGTTACTGTCATGTATGAAAAATACTATCATGATCGAAAATACTGTCATTAATTATAATAAATACTGCCATGTTAAATGCACTGTATTGCATTTATTTGTCTGTCACGCTTACAAGATGGCAAGTAAATATTATCATGTTAATTCTATTTCGGGAATAAAAACATAGTAGACCTGTTTTGGAATTTCAAACTCCACTTATTCATATTTTGGAAAATCTCTCTCTATAATAATATAGTAACAACTAACAAATGTGTTTATAACTATGGTTTCGGTTTATAAATCCACTAAAAACATCGCAAGTACATAATTATGGGTCTTTACTCCCCATTCATATATATGAACATTTAAGGGGTGTGATTTGATTTATTTATAAAATAATGGCACATTGTTATATATTTTCTGATTAATGTGTAATATTTTTGTTTAGGTCGAATGTTTTTCTTTGGGCTTATTTCAGCCCCATATTCGGGCTAATTAAAAACACCCCTAAAAGTTTGATAAAGTATATCTTTAAATCTATTTAATGTGACTATGATGGTTGGTCAATCGCAATTGCTTTAATTGTTCTTCATTTAAAGTTACTTCATCCTTCTCGCTAACATTGAGACATTAGGAGGTCATGAGATTATTTATTAAGAAAATGAGTTTAGATGTTTTCTTTTGGACTGTTTTCAGTCCCAGACTAGACCAGATCAAACCAGACCAGACTTAAACAGACCAGACCAGACTTAAACAGACCAGACCAAACCAGACTTGGATAGTTATAAATACACAGAGACCAGACGTTTACCAGATTCCAGATCAGACCAGACCAGTTCAGACCAGACCAGACTTAAACAGATCAGACCAGATCAGACCAGACCAGCAAATTTCAGTCCAAAAGAAAACATCCTTTATGTGGTAGATATTAAATTGATCAAATAACAATAATTTAGAATCACACACATTTTATCAAATTTGGCTTGAGACAATTTATTGGGAAGCACAAACAAATAAAGATGGGACAATATTAGGTGGGTAAGGGAAGTATATAATACTCCGTATTTGTAATGATTTTTACAATTTTTATAGCATGTGGCAACTAGACGGTATGAACATAAATTTTTACAATTCTTTTATATAAGCTTTTACAATTATAAGACTTTAAATGTTGTTTACAATGAAGTATATAGTACTACAGGAAAATCGGAGTAATTTGGATTTTTTTTAATCTTCATTTAATTTTAATAGAAATAATATATACATTAATCTATCTTTATCACAACATTTTTATGTATTTTCAAAAAAAAATTGTTTGCTAAATGCATCCCGTGCGAAGCACGGGTGAAAATCTAGTTAAATATAAAGAGAGTTTGATGAACAAATAAAATGTGAACCGAAAAACACGACCTGAGATGTTTTAGCCGAGCCCGCATCTTGTGCTTCTTTCCAGCTAGCCTGAGATGTTTTAGCCGAGCCCGCATCTTGTGCTTCTTTCCAGCTAGCCAGCATGCTAGCGGCTGTATAAAGAACGCAAGAAGCCTCCTGCACCTGATCATTATTCCAAACTGCCTTGTTCCTTCTCTTCCACATACTCCAAAGAATAGCCACAAATTTGCTTCTACCTTCCGCATCCAATTTGTCAAACTGCCTGGTAATCCAATCTGCCTCCTCAGCTTGCTGCATCTCTGCAAAGCCGCTAACTGCACTCCAGACTTGCTGGGTATGGTCACACGACCGTAAGGCATGCTCCACTTTCTCCGAATCGCCGCCACACAGTTTGCATCCATGAGGTTGTCTACAGCCGGGAGTGAGCCATCTAAAACCTGCCAAACAAAAAATTTAAATTTTGGTGGAACTTTAAGTTCCCATAAATGTTTCCACCCCTTCCAACCCTCCATCCGAAACTCGCCCATAAGCGATCTGTAGCAACTATTCACAGAATAAACTCCATTATTTTCCCCATTCCACCAATACCCATCCTTTCGATTTTGAGCACTAATAGGGATACTGAAAATTAAATTTATATCCTCCTCATTAAATAAAGCATTTATTGTCTCCCAATTATATCCCTCAAACCCGCCACATTCATGTCTCTGATTCCGGGAGGTCGTTGTGAAGTAATCTGACGTGCACTTTGTCGTGGTGTGCACTCAAAATAATATTCAATACAACAATTATACGTAGTATAATGAAGTAAGGTTCGTATCCACAGGGAAAGGAACACTTTTCTTTTTAAAGAAATAAATAAGTAACGAAGGAGGGTTTTATGTTTGGTTGATGAACTTAAATTATATTTAAGCACGAAGATGAACGAGTTATGTGGTTTAATTAATGAGAAGAAGACTTGGCTTTGCTTTTATCCACTTAATGAAATGTTCGTCGATCCCGGTTATATCTTTAACTATCTTCCTCTCGAATACTCAATCGAGGAGTATATCCAGTTCATCGAGGGTAGTTATTAATAACGAGACACGTTCATTAATAAAACTTACTACCGAGTTAATATAGAACACGCGCCATATATTCACTCGATAGTAGCAATAAAATAGAGATGAAAACGATTGAGATTGATAACCTCAACATAAGCGGCTTATCGGTTTAATCAATATAATTAATTCCCCTTAGGTTATTAACCATGAGACGCATGGATTAACAACCCAAGTTTACTACCGTGAAAGGATCGAATTAATAACAAGCGTATTAATCGACCGATTCTAGTATTAATTAATATATGAAACAAAACTAGTTGATCCTTTGAGTAATGCTCAAAATATTAATATGTAATAGAAATAGGAATTAGTTAATATTCAAGGAAGAAGATTAAAGAAAATAACTCACAACTTACATTTCATTAAGCTTCAAAGTAGCAAAACCAAGGTGGAAGAGTTTAGCTCCTCATTTGGAGACTAAACATGAAGAAAATATAAAGAAAGAACTTATCTAGACTGAGCTTAGAAGTATATAGGAATTGGTATCTAATTGTGAAGGAAAGGGGGTGGATTTATAGGCTTTTTTGGGGTGCAGGTCGGGTACTCGATCGAGTGTATACATGTACTCGATCGAGTATGTGTAGAAAGCTGAATTCGATCCATATTCGATCGAAATTAGAGTGAAATTTAGAGCTATACCCGATCGAGTATGTCGGTGTACCCGATTGGGTATAGACACTCGATCGTGGTCAAAATCTTCCCTGCATGTTCCTTTGTTTTCGGATCTGATCCGATTTGAAATTTCAACAAGATACCCGATCGAGTATAGGTGATACTCGACCGGGTATAGACCAAAAAATCAGGAACAATTCTTTGTCTTGTGATTTTGCACCTTCCTTCCACTTTTGGGGTTCACCAACTGTCCTTTGAGTGATAGTAGACCTGCTTGAGCTCAGAATAGACCTAATCTAAACAATTTACAAGAATTTAACAAACTAAACTATTACACCAAAAGTGTGTAATTTTTGAAATATTAAACAACCAAAACTAACTAAAAGCGTAAACAAACACACGGAAATTACAAGCGTATCATAATCTTCCCCGACCCTTGTCCAGGTAACCACGCATCCTCCCAAACTTGGACCTCAATACCATTACCCACCCGCCTTCTAATATTATTTTTAATCACCGCCTGCTCTTCAAAAATACTTCTCCAAATAAACAAAGGATTATTACCCACTTTAGCATCCAGAAAATTCGATCTTGGGAAGTATTTTTCTTTTAGCACTCGGCTCATGCTCTCTTCAGTAGCAAGCCACCACCCCTGGTTGCCCAACATAGCCAAATTATATTCACCTATTCTCCTGAATCCCAAACCCCTACCTCCTTCTGCCTACACGGACCCTTCCAACTTCTCCATCTCAGCCCTTTTTTATCCAACTTGGATCCCCTGCACCAAAAGTTATTCATAAATTTTTCTATGTCATCACAGAGCTCTTTAGGCAACAAAAAAACATTCATGGCATAACTAGGCATAGCCTGAATAACAATCTTTAATAAGACAGCTCTACCAGCTCTTGACAAGAAACGATTTTTCAAGCTCTTAATTTTGTGATAAATTCTATCCGGTAAATATCCCAAGATTGCTATCTTATTTTTTCCAACCAGTGCCGGCAAGCCCAAATAATTTGGTTGCCCCCCTTCACGCCCAATCCCCATTATATGACAACAATCTTACTTAACTAATTCACGAATTTTAGAACTAAAAGCTAAGGAAGATTTATTATAATTGACAACCTGGCCAGATAGTACCTCATATTCGTGCAGTATCTTTCGCACCGCCATGCATTCACTTCTTGTGGACTTGAAGAACAGGAAACTATATATCATCAACAAAAAGGAGGTGAGAAACCCTGGGAGCTCCTCGACAAACTGCCACACCGTGTATATCTCCCATATTCTCTACTTTCCTCCACATAGCATTGAAACCTTCCGCCACTAAAATAAATAAGTAAGATGACAGGGGATATCCCTGACGCAACCCTCTCCCTGGACTAACCAGTCGTAAAAAGTCATTGCCAAACTGGATGTAATAACTGACAGTAGAGACGCATACCATGATCAAGTTAATCCACTTCTCTCAGAAACCCATTTGGACCATCATCATCTTTAAAAAATCCAAGCTTACCCGGTCATAAGCCTTGCTCATATCCAACTTCAGAGCCACATAGCTATCTCTCCCATTATGTTTTCTTTTCAGATAATATTGTCTCAAAAGCAACAACGATATTATCCACTATAGACCTCCCTGGTATAAATGCACTCTGATTTTCTCCAATAAGTTCGCCCAAAAAACTTTTCATTCTATTGGCAAGAACTTTAGAAAAAATCTTATAAACCACATTACACAAAGCAATCGGCCTCCGATCCCCATAACCTCAGGCTTTTCTTTTTAGGAATTAAAACAGTATTAATTATATTTAATTCTTTAAAACAATATTAGTTATATTTAATTCCGTAGGCATAACCCCTATGCACAACCACGTGACATCGCGGCCAACAATGTCCCAAAATGTTTGGGAAAATGATGTATTCATACCGTCTGAACAAAGCGCTTTCTCTGGATGCATATAAAAAATAGCTGCTTTGACCTCCTCCGGACTGACTGACCGAGTTAGACACCCATTCTGGCTATCCGAAACATGGGGGGAAATTCCACTCTCCCAATCTGCTGCTGTGGCCGAATCAGGACTGAATAAGTCAGAAAAATAAAATTTTATAATGTCTGCCAGCCTGCCCCTATCTGAGACCCACTCCCCATCTTCCATCTTCAAGCCCCCTATTTTATTTTTCCTCCGCCTCTGTTTAACTGCATTATGGAAGAAACGAGAATTAATATCACCTTCTTTGAGCCAAAACACTTTAGCACGTTGTCTCCCATATTGATTCTCCTTTTCCATCAACGTTTGGAGTATCATCCTTACTCTGACAAATTCGGCCAAACTCATCTCATCATCTCGACCGTGAAGTCCAGCTAATCTTTTTATATGCCTCTATTTGATGTCAGAAACCTTTCGTACGGCACTGATCCCACCACAATAATTCTTTTCCACAAAAAAGGATTCGCTCATTTATAGACATATTTTCACCTGCTCCCCAACTATTAATCACGATTGCTCTACAACCCTCCTCTCTCAGCCAATTATTCTCAAACTTAAATTTTCGAACCCTCCTCGTTCGAGTAGTTGGAACAATATTCATCCACAAAGCCATATGATCACTTACCAGGGCTTCAACCGTTGTTGATCTGCAAATTTATCCCACCACTCATCATTCACAAGAATCTGGTCCAGCTTTTCCTCCACCCAATACTGAGTCCCCTTTCCACGTTCCCACGTCCATTGATATCCATCAAACGGAAAATCACGTAGTCCACATGACACAAGAGCTTCCTGAAAACCAGTCAATCTCCATGCAGGATGAGGAACTCTTCCCTTCTTTTCCGATTCATATAAAATATCATTGAGATCACCAATAACCATCCAAGGCGAAGAATTATTATCCGCCAATCCCCTCATCATGTACCAAGCCGCTCGCCTGCGACTCGTCTCCGGCTAGGCATAGTAGCATGTTAACCGCCATTCAAAATTGCCCGTCAATGAACTCACTTTGCAATCGAAGAAGTTGGGATTCTCTTCAATGACTAAAAGGCGCATGTCATCATTCCAGCCGAGAACCAGTCCCCCGCCTCTTCCATCACTATCTATCCCCACTGTATTTGCGAACTCTTTCGCTTGAATAATCTCTTTAGCACTGTAACACCCGTACTTTTTATATACCTTTTATGTGTTTAAATAACCAACAGGATCACGTTTTCACTCATGGTTTGAAAGCTATACATGTGAAGAATAACGATATTAAGTGATTATGAATTTTGTGATAATTGTATTTGAACTTACATGCTTGTATTATGTTGGAACGTGACAGGCGTCAGTATCCGATGAGCAACGAAACTACACCGTAATAATCATTTTTATCCCGGACAAAATGGTTTTAAGTTAGTTGTAATGTTAGATAGTATTTGGGTGTTAAAATGTAGTTTAAAATGTCATCGGGGGTCTAGGAAGTGAACGGTAACAATCGGGGTCGGTTAAGGGCGAAAAATGATGTTTCCGGCACCCGATTGGCCTCAAGTCGGCGTCAGTTGGACCGGACCGGCGCCGGTTGGACCCGGACTGGCGCCGGTCCAAAACAGAAAGTTGTAGGCGGTGGAATTGCAACATAACCGGCGCCGGTCAGGGCAAAACCGGCGCTGGTCCGGTCGGTTTTTGGCAGGTCGGTCAAACTACGTTTTTACGCCCGAAAAATCATCTTTTCCCCCCAAAATGAAGCCCAGCTCGACACCCTCTCTACAACCTCATTTCCAAACCCTACCTAGACTAATTCAAGCTCAAATCAAACATAATATATTTCTTCATCAAAAATCATCAATTGGTAAGATTTTACACTTTACATGAAGTATTTCTTCTATATTTCGAGTTAGAGTTTTTGGTTGTGGATTTTTCTAAGGTTGATTGATTTAGGGTTGATTCTAGGAAAATTAATGGCTTTTCTTAATAATAAGGTTGTTATGGAGTTGTTGTTCATCAATCTTAATAATAAGATTGTGAATATGATATATGTGCTTGGGTACTTGAAATCGTGTGGTATGAGATATGTGAGTTCCAAGTTATATGTATTCACATGTGTTTGTTAATTGTGAATTATGAAATATTATGAATTTGATGTATGTGCAAGAATACTTGGAATTGTATGGCATAAGATATGTGAGTTCCAAGTTTTATGTTTGATTTGGGGTTGGGTTCATATGGAACCAACAATGAAAGGAAGTTATGGTGATAATGAAAGTAATGAACGACAAGTAATGTTACAAGGTAGCCGTGCCACCAAGTAACTACCTGAGCTGAGCGTAGCGGGATCTCCTTCCGCGGGGAGTCCCAGGGTTGCTTCTGATGGCTGAGGGCTAGCTACCCGAGGTCATTAGCGAGGGGCCAGGACACGAGCTACGGGCCTATCAAGTCAAGGAATAAGATTAGAAGAAATAATGATGAATAAGGAAATATCTGGATGTTTGATACATGAATGCTTATGTGTGGTTATCATGTGTGATTATAGTATATGCGTGGTGTATTCCGCATGAGTATCTATTTATGATTAGCTAGGATTTCCTAAATGTTTTAGTAGATAAAATGGTGACTTACTAAGTATTATTGCTTACGAGAATTTTATTCTCCTATGTTCTCATGTATAGATAATAAACAAAGTACGGAAGCTTGAGAGAATGTATGGAGCCGGTGACAAGGTTTTGGATGGGTTAACGGAGAAGATCGGGCTATCAGTTATGTTGTTGTTTTAGTACGTTGGTACTTCAAATGGTTGTTAAACGTTTTAAAATCCTGATTAGGTGTAATTGTTTTAAAGATGTTTTATTTTGGATGCCTTTCGTTATGTGATGGGATTATCAGACTAGGCCCAATGCCTAATCGGCCCAGGACCCAAACATGGATCAGCAGGCCCAACCGGTGGACCCGACAATCCGGATCTTAGGCCGGCCCAACTGATCAAACTCGTCAAAGAGCGCAAGTCCAACTGAGCGGAAGCCCAAGATGGCCTGCCTACCAGCCCAACCGGAAGCCTGCATTCCGACCTAGCTAGGAGCTTGCCTTCCAGCCCAGCAGAAGCCTGCCGCCCAAGAAGCTCGAGCGTCCGGCCCTCCAGCCAGGCCGACTCGCCAGTCAGCCAGGAGGCGTAACTGTCGACAATTAATGCGTCATTGATTATGTATTTAGTTCCTTATTAATGTTGTAATTAATTAGCCATTAGTATATTTGGCAGTTACCATTTGTAATCGCCTATAAAAAGCAAGTTCGATTCAAATAATAGATATGCTATTCTTGGCAACTAAAATTCCTGATCAACTTTCCATTCTCGTATTATCTTCTTGATTCCTGTTCGAGTGTTCTTATGTAGCTTTCCTAAAGTCTACGAGCGTCCTATTTTGGACCAACATTATGGTTGTAAGGTTTGGTTTTTGTTCTAAAAGAAATAAAGTCTCATATCGAGGCTTTGTATCTTTATTTCCGCTTGATTTATCAAGTCTCTTTTATGTTTGAATATCGTAATGGCCGTTTTGGGGACGGTCGTTACAAGCACGCTGACATCTTAATTTAGTCTCCATCAAGAACACAATCGTCGGCCGGTGCTGATGAATAATGTCCGACAACCCTTGAACAGTGGCCGGGTTACCCAAGCCTCTACAATTCCAACTCAGGATATTCATGGAATAAACCCTTGAAAGAAAAACTGGTCTCACAGACAAATACACAAGGCCACAACAGAAGACCCGGAAATTGTCCACAGCAGCAGACCCGATAATCATCCACAGCAGCATACCCGGAAATCATCCACAGCAGCAGATCCAGAAATCGTTCACCAATCAAATCGCAAAAGCCAACTCGAGAACCAAACCTACCAGCCGCAGGAAAGCTGAGTTCGAGTTCAAACGTACAAGCCGACAAGAAGCAGAAATCGAGTACAAAAACGCCGGACACGAGCAAGTCGGCCGGAAAAAAAAACCAAGCTTGCCCTAGACGATGAGCGCTTTCTCCATAGATTTTCTTCTTTTTATTGATAAAATATAATTTAAATATAATTTTTTCATAATTCAGAAAAAATCAGGCAATACATCCACTTCAGCCATAACTTCACAAATTTCAGAAGAATCAGTCGATTCAACCGATTTCAGTGTTACCAAACGGACTCTAAATGCACAAGATTTGTTCTTAATTTTCATGAAAGATAACATTTTTTATTTGATTCAAATACATGTGTGTATGTGTATATAAAAAAAGGTGTGTATGTGTGTATATAGATCAGAGCTAGTTTGAAATCAATTTTTCAATTCTGGTGAAAAATAAGAACTAGTTTTGAATAATGATGTGAAAAAGTTGATGAAACCATGGAAGTATTCAAATTTTAGGTAAGATATGTGGTGATATTTTAATAATTATGTACAAACTTATTAAAAAAGTAATGTGAGAGAAGCGTATCAGGATAAACAAAAAGTATATATGTAAAAGAAAAAGTGGATCAAAATATATGAAAAACTCTAATAATTATTCATTAACCAAATCACGACTATTTACTAACAAAATCATATATAATCATGTGTAAATATATTCACATGCATTTATTTGTTTCCATACGGTGTAGAGTTGTATTAGGAAAGTATATATCTCCTGCTCTCCAAGAGTTTATTGTAGATATTTGCATTCCATGAATACCACAACTATCCAATTCAATATGAAATGTACTTATGTACCAACTGACTAGCTAGTGCAACGTAATCTTAAACCACTAATTCCATCCACAATAGCCATGGATAGAACACAATAAATTTCACTTTTATGTTGAAGCATGGACCCACACTAAGTGTTATCGTCTTTTCAAACCATGACACCTTGAGGGATGTGCCAATCAAAAAGTTCTTCCAGCAAGTATTTATAGGTTAGCCAGGCCAGGACTTGCATATATACGTCAAGAAGTAATTAACTAAATTAGTTTTCTTTCTCAGAACTAGATGGATATTACAATAAAAACGATGCTTTCCTTTTCTTTGATGCTGGTTTCCTTGTTGCGGTTTCTTGAGCCATCAATTGCCCGAAGTTATTCCCAACAGAACGCATCAGATGAGTCATCATCACTGCTGAAAGCTGCAGCTAAGGATCTTGTGACTGATAAACTGCCTGGCCAGCTTGCGGCAGTTGGCTTCAAACATTACGCTGGGTATGTGACAGTCAACATGACTAATGGAAGATCACTCTTCTACTGGTTTTTTGAATCTTCCACATCTCCTCAACAAAAACCTCTACTTCTCTGGCTTAATGGAGGTAATAAGACTTTATTATTAAGTGTATATAATCCCAAGACCAACCAGTTAGTGACATGCATACATATACGTGAAATAATAATGAGACTTTCATGCATGTCAACATTAATAAGGAAATATACACTCAAATTAACAATTACGATATATGATATATGTGTATAATTTCATTAAACTTTTCCTTAGTCAACTTGCACAAACCCTTTCATTTTTATTAAGAAGTCATATAGATAGGAATAGAATTGAAGTCTATTTGGGGTTCTTCCCGATGAAAATTTTTAATGACTTTTTTGAGCATTTTTTATCAAGTCTAGTTTATTTCCATCAAATTCCAACTAAAAATTCAACCGAAAAGTCAATCAAATATAATTATTGTTGTTTAAATTTATTCCAAAATAAAGTTGTACTATGTTGATCTTTACGGGAATAAAATTAGTAATTGAAGAAATTAATTTAAGAGTGAATGGTCCTATTTTGAAACAACAACAACAATAATAATAATAATTCTTGTGCTATGTGCAGGACCGTCTAATGAATTTGGAGGTTCTGCTTCCAAATGACGAATTGAGGCACCCCTAAAACAAGAAATGATACAAAATTTAACAATAAAATATAAATAAACTAGATAATTCAGTGAAATATAATTTTTATATTGTTTAAAGTATACAAATTAGACAATCTAAAAATTATAGACCATTTAAAATTTGGAATAATATATAACATTCAAAAAAATCAACCTATAATTACTATTACATAATAAATTTTTGGAGGACACCTATAAGAGTGAGCTCCGCACCTTTTTGTACATCCTAAAAGTGTCCGACTATGTGAGGAATATTTCTACTCTTTGTAGATACTTTAGGAGGGGCGATGCTTGACGGAAGAAATTTCTCCTGTCTGATTGGATAAAAAAGTTTCTAGACCGTTTTCGTTTTTTTACAACCCAAATGACTCAGCTCAGTCTTTTGACCAAAAATGAGAGGCTAAGGCATTATATTCTCAATTAAGAATATGTGTTCATCATGTGGCATTGTCTTTCCCCGTAGATATTTAATCCCATGCTATATCATCAGTATTCATTCATTATTATTTCAGAGTTTAATTCAGACCCCCTAACCAGCTTGGCTTAATCCCATGACGTTCATCCTTACAATTACTCCGTATTATTTAATGAATTTGCAGTATTAGTATTATCACCTTCTCTTTAATTATGTGAGTAAAAAAAGCTTTAATAATTTGTGTGTTTATCTCTTTGTTTTAAGGTCCGGGATGTTCGTCCGTAGGATATGGAGCATCTCAAGAGATTGGCCCTTTCCTTATTGACGGCAACGGAAGTCGCTTGGCAATCAATCCATACTCATGGAATATAGGTGTGTTCAATATTGACAATTTTCATGAATAATATTACTCCGTAAAAGTATAACACATTTTTACCAATACAACTAGCTATTCTGCTGTGCGCATAATTATAGGATTATTGTTTTGTGGTAGAGAAAATAGACAAATAAGTCCACGTACTAACAAAAAAGGTGAAATAAGTCATTAGCTTATACAGGAGGCTATGTCCGGCCGTCGCCATTTGGATGATTCCCGGTTGAATTTTTTATGAAATTATTAAAGCATATTATTCATTAAATCTAGTTTACACATATCAAATTTCAGTTTAAAATTCAATCGGGAAGGCATTCAAATGAATTCTTGAAAATAACTGCGCAGTTATCTTCAAGAATTCATTTGAATGCCTTTCCGATTGTATTGTCAGCTGAAATTTGGTATGAGTAAACTAGACTTGACGAATACGATGATCACAAAATTTCGTCAAAAAATTCCACCGGGAACTGGCTCAAATGGCGACGGCCAGACAGAGCCTCCTATATAAGGGTTTATTTGACCTTTTTTTGTATAGTACGTGGGCTCATTTGCCCCTTTTCCCTTTTGTTGTAAAAGCATAACTTGTTTAGCTCTTAAAAGAAATAAAACCATTACAAGTTCTCATTTTGGGATTGATAAAGAGGTTTTATTTTAGGAAATAAACTGTTTTTATCATATTTTTGAACATGCGTTTTGTATGAAGAAAATTAAAATGGTAAATGCATAGTGAGTTTAAGTACTGTACGTACATACCCAAGATCATATATGTTATTTTGTACTCCGTTTATTGGTAATTAATTGATGATTGACTTGATTTGAGTCTTAAGATGTTTTAAAAAAATTCACTTAGATTGATTTTAGTTTTATATGAGACTTAAATAGACGTCCACAAATTAAATCAAATCAGACCTGATTAAATCTAGACAATAGTAAGATACACAAACACCAAATATATACCAAATTAGAGTTAAACATACATGAACACACTTAAATAGATTAGATCGAACCAAATTAGATGGGACCACAATAAAATACTTACTTGTGGATTGTTTTATTATGTGTGGGGCTTTAATAAAAAATACAGGTCTTTTATTTTTAAAAAATGAACTCGCATACTATTAGAAAAAATTCCTTAATGAAGAGTAAATCATGACAAATTAAAGTTTCTCAAATAGAAATAAGTCATATTTAAGTAAAAAAAAAAAATATAATTACTGTTACGATACATAGAATGACTTACCGTTCTTTTAAGCAATTTCTTTAACTATTAATGATTCAATACATGCAGAAGCGAACATATTGTTCTTGGAATCTCCAATCGGTGTAGGCTTCTCATATACAAATACGAGTACTGACTATGTGAAGCTGGGAGATAAACTTGCTAGTATGTATATCTTTCTAGCAATATATATTACTCTGTAGCGCACACACACAAACACACACCTGTTAATATAGTATACTACGTATTATATATACTTATATCAAATTCAATGGTACCTTCGAGGTAACATATCTTGTCCACATGGACCAATTAAAATAATGCAATTGCGGAATTTAAACATAAATAAATGATACATTAATTACTTGGATCAATCAAAGCATGATAGGTATAGTACCATTTTTATATGGGTAATGTAGCTCTCTCTCTCTCTCTCACACACACACACAAACACACTCATGCATATATAATTATATATATATATATATATATATATATATATATATATATATATACTAGACGAAGTACCCGTGCGATGCACGGGTTGTATCTAGAATAGAATTATAATTTAATAAAAATTTTATTTATTAGATAGTACACAATGTATACTTTTGTCGAATAAAAGAGACAAAAGATTTCATATGTTTTAGCTTTGATTATATAATAGCTGCTGTAATAAAATATAAAATGCATAAATTATTTAGTAGTATGGCTTCTCTCTTATAAAAGAGAGAATAGATTTCATATGTTTTAGCTTTGATTATATAATAGCTGCGGGGGGAATGCCGTCAACTAAAAAGTTGACCAGCAAATATGTGAAAAGGCATAACGTACTCTAGGCATGAAATGGATTATTTTTTAGATAAATTATTTTTTTGCAAGTTAAAAATTGGTTAAATTTAATAAAATATTTTAATAATCATGTTATATATGGAATCTAATGTAGTGTTATGCACAAAATGTATCTCAATAATAATAGTCGAGAATAAAAAACAGAATCTTTTATGCATTATATATACTTGGGTGTGCAATTCATATCGATATATATTAATTGATGAAGCAAATAAAAGACTTATCATGTTACATTGAGTGTTCATGTGTATAAATGTAATCAGACAATACATTTTTTTTGTTTATTTTATTTTTAATTTTATTTTACCCCGGGGTCTAGGGCAAGGGGGCTTGAGGCCCGAGATAAATTGATATCAAACTCACTCCATTGAATATTGAGCCCGAGATCTCCCATAGAGGAGAGTAAGTCGGCGACCGGCTGAACCACTTCATCATAATACATACATACATAGTAACTTATTTACACAAATATAATTAATACTACCTCCGTCCCAAATTCTTTTACGAAGGCAACATTTTTTGGTCAACCAATGTTAAAGTTAAATCCTTCATATTGCATACTTGAGGTGTTTGGATCTGATTCTTAAAACTGATTCTGCTCCTTCAGGGAGCAGAAGCAGAAGCTGGAATGTTTGGGTAATATTCCTGAAGCACTTCTGGGCTCTAATTTACTCCCAGAAGCAGTTTTTTAGAAGCAGGGAGATACCAACTTTGAAAACTGATTCTGATTCTGCTTCTGCTTCTGCTCTAAAAAGAAGGAGGAGCAGAATCAGTTCCAAACACCCCAAGTAGTGTAACCAATTCTATTTATGTTAATAAGATTCTATTCCTATTAAATTTACACACGTATGCTCAATAGTCCTTAAAAATACATGGGTGGGAACTTAATTATTATGATAGATTAGTTTCCAATTTTCCCCTCTTTTAGAGGTATTTTGGGCGCAAAAAATGGTTGCCACACACTCTTACTTTATATTATATATATATATATATATATATATATATATATATATATATATATATATAAATATAAATATAAATATAAATATAAATATAAATATAAATATAAATATAAATATAAATATAAATATAAATATAAATATAAATATAAATATAAATATAAATATAAATATAAATATAAATATAAATATATTAATTTTAATGAATTTGAATAGTACTATGTGAATGAATTTGAATAGTACTACCTAATATTTTCCAGCCCTTAATATGATAATGGTCGACCATATTAAAAAGATGATTGGAAAGTTCTTAAAATCTTACAACTTTAATAGTCCATAGTTTTTTTTATGCGAAGGATTTTGTCCGTATGCAAGTACATTTAATTATTAGTCCTCTTAATTGATTAATCAATACTCATATTTTATGTTTATATATATTGTATGTGCAGGTGTATTACCGTGATTTTTTTACACGTAAACTGCACAATTGGGCAATTCTTTACTTTTTGTTTCATTTTACACGGGTAGTATATTTCAAAAGTATAATTACGTTATATAACAGTGTATTTATAGTATGTGGGGATTTTTATCAAAATGGCAATGTTTTGCATTTATTGCTAAATATATGGGCGAAGCTGTTCTTTCCTTCTATAACTTGAGCGGCCATTTTCTCCCAATTTATCCCTTCATTTTGGGCGGCAATTTTGGCTCAAAAAGTTGTACCCCGACTGTTACTTTATATTATATAAAGATATATAGGAAATTTTATCTATCTATGACTAAAATATTCAATTCATAGCTTTGTAAAATATGACTAACCAACTGAAACATGCCTTTATATGAGTAATAATTAAAATGGAGGGAAAACCAACATCAAAACATACCATACATGGAAAACAACATTAATTTAGGAATAAAAGTATTTAGTCATATTTCATGAATTAGCACCTATTTTAATCATACTTCTAATAATTTTCTCATATATATACTAGATGGTACTAATCATTTACGTAGTATGAATCTTGTATGGTAAAACCACTTTAAATAGTATATGATCCTTGTATATCTACGTTTCTTATGACCTTTAATATACATACACACTTTGTATATAGCAAACGATGCATACACGTTTCTGAACAATTGGTTCCAGAAGTTCCCAACTTATAGAAACCAATCCTTCTATATAGCTGGGGAGAGTTATGCAGGTATGAAGTTAATTAAATTAAATTATTTAGTGTAATTATTGTACCTAATTACTTTCAACTATGATATATATGATCGATTTGATGATGTTTTGAGCTGAGAATTACAGGGAAATATATACCTGAGTTGGCAGACCTCATTATTGGCAAAAACAAAGACCCTTCTAATACTCTTCCCATTCAGCTTAAAGGAATAATGGTATTAATATACACTCTCTCTATCCTAAGTTATGTAAAACTTTCTTTTAGGCCTTTTCAAAATTATGTCTGACCTCGTTTTAAGTGGAGGCGCCCAATTAATTATGGGTTTGTTAATGTGTAGTATATCAAATTGATTGGTAACTAAATAACATGTAAGAGATGCATGTATGCAGATGGGCAACCCAGAAACAAATGATGAAGAGGACTGGAGGGGTATAGTCGATTATGCTTGGAGCCATGCTATAATCTCAGATGAAACCTACAAAACAGTGAAAGATAACTGTGATTTTAGTAGCTCTGATTTGTGGAGCAATAAGAATTGTGGTGATGCTTTAGATGAAATGTATAAGCAGTACCACGAGATAGATATCTACAGCATCTACACAGCCAAATGCTTAAACAGTGTCAATTCATCATCCCAAATTACTTTCACCACGTCGTCGTCATCGCCCAAGAAGGTACGGCCGGTATAACATATCCATATATTTAATACTTCTTATGTCACATACATTATTTATTTGTCTTACGGAGTATTTTTCTTTTAGGGTTCTCCCAAAATGAATATCATGTTTCAAAAATTGTGTGGTTTTTATTATTTTTCAACCACTTTATTAATGAAAATACGGGATCAGAATTCTCTAATCAATTTTTTGAAGTGTTGTAACTTAATTATTTATTTGTTCTCCAATTGTTTTAAAAATATGCCCCCTCCGTATTTAAATGAATGCTACATTGGTCTTGGCACATTATTTAATGAAGAAATATTAGAGGTAATGAATAGTGTAGAATAAGTAGGAGAGAAAGTTGAAAAGTATGAAAGACAAAGACAGAAAATAGAAAAAGTATTAGTAATTCAGAATTTTTAAAGGAAAAACATAATAAAAGGGGAAAATGTAATAAACTGTTAAATACATCCTAAAAAGAAAATGTAGCAAACTTTAAAATACGGATGAAGTATTACAATTCGTAGGAGGTTTTCAAATTCAAAACTTTTCTTAAGTAGATCCAAGTGCTAAAATTAAAATCTCAATTTCAAAATAAATGAAAAATGCAAAAAAATAACAATGAGATCTTAATTTTAGCAAATGAATCTATTTATGAAAAAAGTTAGGATCGTAAAACTTTATACAGTTGAAACTTCAAAAAAAATTATGGACTATTTGTGTCATTAAAAAGATCATAAAAAGTAATGAATTTTGATATTATTTTTAAAAAGTAGAGTACAAATAAAAAAGTTACATCACCTAAGAGAACAATCAGATTTTACATTTGCATTGCCCCCTCCCCGTCCCAGTCAATCTACCCACGCCCATCATCCCAATCGAAATAGTCTTTTCTGATTCCCCCTTCCTAAAAGCCTAGAAAAATCCCGTTATTTTGTTTTAAGTAATTGCTCTAAATAGGAGTAAAACATAACACATTTCCCTAAATAAGAGTTAACTCCTAATCTTCCCCAAATAGGAGTAAACATTAATTTTTTTACCCTTATTCAAATTAATTATTGCCACCCATAGTTCCCTTGGGCAACCGGGGCAGTCCGTCGGTGGCGGGGCAGGGCGTTGGTAACGGAGGCAGTCCGGTGGCGGTGGCAGTGGCAGAGCTTCGGCGACCGGCGGAAACCCCTATTCTAATTAATTATCCCCCCCCCCCAGTTCCCTTGGACAACCAAGGGAGTCCGTTGGTGGCGGGGGAGAGCATTGGTGGCGGGGGAGAGCGTTGGTAGCGGGGGTACTCCGGTGGTGGCGGTGGCGGTGGAGCTCCGGTGACCAGCAGAAACCCCTATTCTGATTAATTATTGCCCCCCCCCCCCCCCCCCGTTCCCTTGGGCAACCAGGGCAGTCCGTCGGTGGCGGGGCAGAGCGTTGGTAGCGGGGCACTCCGGTGGCGGCGGTGGCAGACAAAGTCGGGCATTGTCTCCTCTCCAATTAATTGTTACTGGCTAAAGTAGCTAGGAAAGTGTAGAAGTTTGCACTTTCTACAAATATGGTTTGATGGTGGATAGTAAAAACCAAAAAGTGTCAAAATAGCCACGTTATTTGTATGTTCATTGTGAAATACCATTAGTGGATTCATAGATGGAAGAAGTGTAGACAAGGGAATATGTTAATTTATGACTGCAAGACCACTTTAAATCCAGTGGAGATTAATGTAGACAAAATAGAGGCAAGAGATCGAGCTAAAAAGTGACATACATACAATATGTGTGGAAAATGTGAACGGGTAGAATAAGTGGAAATGTTTGAAAAAAAATATGAATGTGCTATAAATTGTAGTAAAATATGATAATTAAAATTTATTAAGGAAATAAATAGTTACTTTTAAAAGTGCAAAGTTGGTGATTTAATTAATTTATTGAGAAAGTGGAATGTCGGCTTAACAAATATTGCCGATTGGTGATTAACTTAATGGTGTGGAGTAGATTGATACATAGTGGGTGGTACTATGGTGTGGATAAGCTTGTGTGAATTTTAAATACGCAATGGGATGTTTCTCGTATTTGGGTATATAGTAAGTTAAAAAGTGGACAATGTTGAGTTTGGCAGTGTAGGGTACAAGTGTAAAATATTTATTGTAATTTAGGGTGGACAGGTACGTAATGTGGAAAAAAGAATATCAAAAGTGAAAATTTTTTTGTGTGAAATTATTTATATGAGTGTAACATTAATTGTTGAGTTTTGCAATTCACATGTAGTTGCACGTCAACTACAAATAAAATGGAAAGTGAGTAGTTATGCAAGTAAATAAATGTATACTTGCCAAATTAGGAAAATGGCACGAAGTAGCCGGGCGGACAATAATACCCCTCCTCGTAGGTTAACAAATCAGGACCATAGATTTCATTATTAAGGAATCCTATGGTTGAGATTACTTCTTACTTTTCATGGGAAGGGGTGTTTTTATTAGATCCAAAATTATGCATGCATATCGGCATATGTAATTATGTATATTAATTAATATTGATTTTCCAGGTTCCAAAACGACGACATGGAAGCGGATTTGACCCGTGTCTAGACGATTACACCACTTCTTATTACAATAGAGGAGACGTCCAGAAGGCCCTCCATGCAAGTGATGGTCTACACGTTAAGAAGTGGAGTATCTGCAAGTATGTAATAATAATAATTTAATAAACATGAAAATATCAACGTAATTACTTTAATTTTCCACGTCTTCATTAATTAAGATAAATACGAACAAGCTTAAAAGTAAAAAGTAAAAAGTGTTATATACTACATCCATGCAGTGACTCGATCTTCAACCAGTGGGACTGGGAACAATCACCAGAATCTGTTCTACCCATATATCGAACTCTCATGGCGGCAGGAATTAAAATATGGGTCTACAGGTAATTAAATACATTTATAGCTATATACATGCACAACAATTCGTTTATAAAAGTATAGGTAATAAAATGAAAACATTGGGCCAAATTAGGAGATGCAGCTAGTGTATTATCATATGTATTCTTTGGACTTGGGGTAGTGCGGTGTATCATGATCTTTTTAGTGTTACTACTTCCATTGGGGCCATTACCCTATTCTTAATGTAGTTTGAATACTCTGCCACTAAAAAAATGTTACATAGTTTTAATACACGAACTATTACACTCACTATATACTACCTCCGTTCTTAAATAAATGCAGCATGTTGAATTTTACACTATTCACATGTTTTACTTTGGCTACGTTTTGTTTATTCATGTATCAATATATATTTTTCAAAAAAAATATTGTTAAATTTGTCTAATCGTAAATTTTCAAAATCTAATTTTTAAAATTTTTACACTAATAGAAAATTATATATATTAATGGTCAAAGTTGTGTCTTGACAAGTGTGAAATATTGACCGTTGCATTTATTTAAGAACGGATGAAGTATTTAAGAACGGAGGAAGTATGTAGTTAAAGTGAAAAATTGTGCACTGATATATGGTGTTATTTTTTACTAACTCAGTGGAGATGTCGATGGAAGAGTCCCTGTACTATCTACTAGATACAGCATAGGTGTATTGGGTCTTCCCATTACCAAACCATGGAGACCCTGGTATTATGGAAAACAGGTACGTAGTAGTAAATCATTAAATGATTAAAAACTGAGTTTATAATTTGACTTCACGATTTTTTTGGCAAAATAGTTTTTTATTGACTTTCCAAAGATGTCATTCCTCAAAAGTATGATAGAAAAAATTAATAATTAAAAATGTATTTTTCATTACGATAAAAGGTATTTTAGCACATTTATTTTCTAAAAGAGAAGTAGAAAATTAAACTAAATTAAATAAAATTAGGGATATTTTGAAAAGGAAAGTGAAAACTTAATTGGGGAGGAAGTGGTATATATATGCTTCCTTCTTCCATCATCGATAAGATCATAGGTTTCTCGCAATGATGGGAAAACAGTAAAAGTGTTGTTAAAGTAACAAGGTTTGTTACCATATTATTCCTGCACAACCACGCATTTAATGATTACACTCATTAAACAATAAGAATTACATACGTAGTATATCTATAATAATATAACAAGGGTTGTCACAATGCTAATCCCACCCAATCACACATTTAATGACCACACCCATTAGGGCATCCTCATCCCTAAGATTATTTAAGCTTTAATTAATTGGATGATGTGGAAGATTGTTTTTAAAATTATCATTGTGAATGAGATATTATTTAGAGAGATTATTGAAAAAGAAAATCCAGTATCAATATTTGAATACGAGAATATTTTAGGTTGTAGTTAAACTGCATTTAATGCATGGTCTAGAAAAACAATTTATTTGAGTATCATGATTAATGAAGAGTTTTAAGATTTGAGATTATTTAAAATTTATTGAATAAATGTGATGTGGCAATAAGGGGGCGGATCAAGTGTGAAGTGTTCTTAGACTGAGAACTGCGAAGTAATTTAAGAAGTTGTAAAAGTTAAACATTTTGCTTTATATGTTATACTTAACGTATTAATAGTTTATTAGTACAAATATGTCTTGGTAAATAAATAAATACGAGTATCTTTTTTAAAAATATTTTTCAACTACTACTAGTGTTTTTCATTGTAATCTCATACTTCCTCAATTTATCACTATAAAATTATACTTTTGATTTCGAGGTTTTGGATTTATAAGTTATGATTTATGTTATATAAGTTACTTTATTGTCTCTATTAGTTAATCTTCGCACTTCTCAACCTAAGACACACTTCTCACGTGATCTTTCCCGTGGGAATAATTTGTAATAGAAAAATCATTTATTTGAAGATCATGAATGGAGATGCTATTAAGCAATAAGAATTACATGAATTATTAGTAATTACTAGAAATTATATATGTTATTAGTAATAATAATATAATTGGAATGTGTTCAATTGTTGGGATTTCAATTAAGGCAGATTGGAACATTTACGATATCTTAATTTGATTTTTTTTAGATCGCGCAAATTAAAAAAATGGGAACGGATCTGGTAAAATCTACAACCTTTATTGCATAAGACTATACAAGTAAAATCTACATACACCAGAAGGTTACCGGACTAGATCATACTACCTCGTATTAGACTAGACCAGATTTAAGCAAATCAAATCATATTTAAACGGACCGTATCCGAAAATTTTAGTCCAATTAAAAAACATCCTTACATAGGCAAATAACAATCACATCTTATATATCTAAATAACAATAGTAACGGTAGTAAAAGTACTATTACTATTAATAATAATAGTAATAACAATTATGTACCGGAATATTTACATATATAATGACAAGTTTTTTTGTTAGTACATGTGATCCCAACTTCATCAAACTAACCCCTTGCGCGCTCTTAAAAACTCACCAAAGATTTTGAGAGATTTAAATCGAATCTTTTGAGCTATTCATTAGGTTTCCACTGGTTACCGCCATGTAACAACATGGTTAAATATATACACTATTCATCTTGCGCCACGCACGAGTAAAGAATCTAGTGTTTAATTTATTTAAAGTGAAAAGAGAGATGGAGAAAGTAGAAAAAGTAAAGAGAGGGGAAGAAACATGTGGAGAAATAAAAAGAGTGACAAAAATGAAAAAAAGTAAAAAGTAAAATATGAAAAAGCAATGTCAAAATTTTTAATAGATTGTGAAAGTATTTCCTAGGCAATTCGTTGATTTGATTAGGTCAGTTCGACTTAGGATGTTTTTACTTGGACTGTAATTTGTCCCAGACCAGACTAGACCAGTTCAGACCAGACCCGACTTGGATAGTTATAAAAATACAAAGAAATCAGACCTTACCAGACCAGACCAGATCAGACCAGACCAGACCAAACCAGCAAATTACAGTCCAACTAAAAACATCCTTAAGCTAATTCAGTTTTAAGAAAATAATTTGGTAAATTTAACCAACTACATTCAGTCTGCTTCGTTTGGTTTCGGTTTGGTTACTTTGGGCGTTTCCATTCAGTTTTGGCATGTTTCGATCGGTTTTAGGGGTTTTGGTCGATATTTAATCGGTTCATGCTTAATCCTCAAATCATGAACCGGACCATGCCATTTATGATTTCATTGGTTATCTTCGATTTTTATTTTCATTTGTTTGGCCTCAATCGGTTTCATTTTATTGATTTTTTGTTCAGTCCTACTCTTTCCCACACCCAACTTGACATTGATCAAACAGAAATAAAACTTAATGAAGATCTAGATACATATCATTTACACATTTATCTATCAACGAAGAGTTCATAAAGTCAGTCGAGAAAGCGGTCCAGCTTAGCTGGTCACTGACATACTCTCCATACGGGAGGTCTCGAGTTTGAAACTCCATGAAAGGAGTTTTAGCCTTGCTTACCCCAGCCCCCCTCCCCTGCCCCGGTGTAAAAAACACCCAGTCTTAATGCTAAAATGTGTGCCCACAAGGCAACAAATGTTTCACATTTATAATGAGTTTATGCAATTGTTATATGGTGTACAGGTAGAGAATCGGGTTTATCTACAACTAATATGCCGGCCACCCCATTTCTTATTTAGTCTATAGATATATAATCTAATGCGTCACACATATTAATTAAACAATTGTCCGATGCTATGATTTATGAAAAATGCATGTGTTGGATTAGGTAAGTGGATGGGTTCAAGAGTATGAAGGGCTAACATTCGTGACGTTTAGAGCAGCTGGACATGATGTGCCTACTTTCAAACCCGCCGAGTCACTCACTTTATTCTCCTCTTTCATTTCTGGGCGTCCTCTTCCGCTCCAGCGCTATTAATTAAGCGTACCCGCCAAATATATAAGTGGATCGGTAACCAAAGGCAGAGCGGAAGAGCTACTAGCTATAATAAGCATATACGTAGTATGAGTATATGAGAGATCGAAAATGGAAATAAGAGGGATTGATGTGCTTTGAGTTTCTTCGTTTATACGTAGTAATAAAACATCTTCCGATCTTTACATACGTGCATGTTCTACTTACATGTTTTTATCATACTTCTTGGTGCTATCTACATATTAATATCATTTTAAGACGCTAAATGGTACCTACGTAGCGTGTAATTAAGTGTGTATATACTTTGTTCTTCTAATTAAGTCCTAACTCGCAAACTATCAAACCCGGACCAACAATGATGAACCGGTTGAACCACATAAGAGGGGGTGAATTGTATGGGTTTAGAACTGTTGGGATAATATGCCAGGCCTAGTGCCCTCGGCCTATTATCCCCGAGCTTCGGCCCAACTAGGCCCAAGACGCAGTCTCACGAGCGGGAATCGCCCCTTGCTCATTTACTTATTTATTGGGCCGGTTCGCCCATTAGCTTGGACATGTATTATGTATTTGGGCCAAGCCCACGTAGATTAGACTTTTGGACTTGTGGTGGATGCCTATAAATAGGCCATCACCCCTCATGTATTGGGGACGTTATTCTTACTATACTGAAATGCTGCTAGTTTCTCTACCCGGGATATTTTCTACCAACATTGGTGCTTTCATTGAGAGCTGATTTCTCTCTTTTATGGTAGGAAATTGGGGAGATTCGAGCACCATCAAGTGAGATTGCTTCCGAAAATCACATATTATCATGAAAAATCAATCACTACTAGAAAAAGAGCTTTTAACAATGAAAAATATTGTCGTTATAGGTCCAAAAGTTGGTCGTTAAAGCTTTTAACGACCACTTTTTTTTCGTCGTCAAGTGGTTGTTATAGGCTCCGTCGTTATTGGTTTTAACGACCAAGTTCATTGTTAATAATCATTAACAATTAACGACAATATACAATATCGTCGTTACTTATGAACGACAATATATTCACTCGTCGTTACTTAATAACGACAACATAATTCTTCGTTGTTACATAATAACAACAAAATATTTAATCATTCATTATATATAAAGAACGATAATTGTTTTATAATAACCACCACAACCCCACGTAAACACTTCTTTAACAAACTATATACTCCGTATTATGTTTTTAAAAATTATAATATTGATAATATTAACATAAAATGCAATATATATCAAATTAAAGTTACAATCTTCCAAGTTTCAATACATCGAGTAGTCAATAAATGGTTTTACACATGAAAATTGTTGTAAGTTGACACAATAATCATTATCCACTAACTTTATTCTATAACATATGTACTAATCATCAACAAAATGAATAAGACAACACTAAATTCAGCAACACTGCTGCAACTTCTTATTGGCACTGCAGCAGATTCTTAAGGGCACTGCTCCAACTCTCTGTTTCATTCAATTATTCATCAAATCGATCATGGGAACTGCTGCAATTTCTCAACAACAGTGCTGCATGTAACAAACCACATTTTAATCTAATCAAACAAGTGTCAACTATAAACTATCAAGCATAATTTTTGTAACTAGTAATCAATTAATATCCTATGCCATCTTTTCTTATTCAAACAAATGGATCATTTTCTCCATTCAAATTAAATGTGGATAATTATCAATATTTGAAAATACTCAATGAAGTTGGTATTTAAATTTTAAAGAACAACTTGAAACCAGGTAAGAATATAAATGTTCTACATACTCTTTTTTTAGACTAAGAAAACAAATAGAAAGAGATCCTATTGTAAAAGACAAAACAAGTAGATGTTCAACTTATGGCACTTAAACTGGACCTACCACTTCATCCTCCTCCTGATGTTCCATTTCCTCCTCTTATAAAAGTTATCTTGAGCAATGCTACAAATTGGCCAATTGAAGTACAGTTCTTCTTAAGATTAGTAGCCCTAGCCTCTTCTGAAAGAACGTGGCTTGTTGCCCAGTAGAACCGAAACAATTAATCAGCCTTAACAACTCGGACCTGCTGCTATTAGACAACAAGCCCTCCACTGTTGTTTAGATAATGAGCGGTTGAGCTGACCCGAGGAAGGGAATTCACGGTTGGAGGGTGAAATTCCGAACACACCATCCAAAGCAGACAGAGGCTTTAGCATTTAATACTAAAATTTACTAAAGACATATAAGTATATTGTGTACAATTTGTGCTACCTATGCTTGGGAAGAATGCATGCTCAATAATACTTGCACTTGTGAAAACAATAAGCCGGGCAGAAATAGAGAAGTGCGGCAATTTACCTTGAAAATGGATCTTTACCTATAATTTCACGAACTTCTTCCTACAAAAAAAAGAACAATAACCTGAAAATTAAAAACCAAAAACTTAACAGCCCAGAGGCATCATGAGTGCAGCCGAAGAGCATATCCTTTATTGAGAACAGCCTAGTTGAAGTTCCAGTGATCCAGTCTATAAACATGGCCAGTCAATCATATTCTAGTCAGTCAGTACCTATATTTACAACTTCTTCAAAAGAGCACACACATAGTTAATGCTATTTTGTCACTTCAAAAGAGGCTTTAGCATTTAATACTAAAATTTACTAAAGACATATAAGTATATTGTGTACAATTTGTGCTACCTATGCTTGGGAAGAATGCATGCTCAATAATATTTGCACTTGTGAACACAATAAGCCGGGCAGAAATAGAGAAGTGCGGCAATTTACCTTGAAAATGGATCTTTACCTATAATTTCACGAACTTCTTCCTACAAAAAAAAGAACAATAACCTGAAAATTAAAAACCAAAAACTTAACAGCCCAAAGGCATCATGAGTGCTGCCGAAGAGCATATCCTTTATTGAGAACAGCCTAGTTGAAGTTCCAGTGATCCAGTCTATAAACATGGCCAGTCAATCATATTCTAGTCAGTGAGTACCTATATTTACAGCTTCTTCAAAAGAGCACACACATAGTTAATGCCATTTTGTCACTTTTCAATTATAAAGGTAATTTGTACTTATAGAACTGTGCATTCTAATAATGCTAGAACATTGGTGATATAGCAATCTCCATCAAATCAAAAAATAAAAATAGTGAAAAGTGAGCTAATGGATATTTGACCCGTTTATGTTCTCTTTAAATTGAGTAAAAGCTTAGCCTTACTCTTCATAATCAATGAACAACCAATTGGTTTATATTGGGTTTCTCATCCATGTGCATTTCTTAATTGGCTTTTGAGTTTTAGCTCTTTAAGTATCATTAGAGCAGCTCCAGGTCCACACTAGTGATTTAAGATTTGTACCAAGATCTGTAGCCATACACTTTACAAAAGTGGGTTAACCTGCACCAGTTAAATCCAACAAAAGAACATGCTTATTATACTTCATAGATCAAACATTAGTAAAAACCATGTAAACATCAAACCCTGCGTATTATAATGGTTATATATCAAAGATGTGGCAGAATAAGCATTTCTACTAAAATAGGGTGGCAGATGGAGAGCAGATAGAGGCAGTGGGCAGTCGGTGGTGACTGGCAACAGAGGGTGGGTTCTGAAGAGAGGATAAACACTTCTCACTCTTGCCCTGAAAATAGAAGATAAGGTTACTGAGAATTTTAATTTATAAAGATAAAAGAATCATGTGGTCACGCCTAACAAGAGAAAATAGAAGCTGCCCCAACAAAATATACATCCTCATATTTCTTTTGTAATAAGTGGCCCAATTATCATTCAAGAAAAGGGAATAAGAACTTTCGCGTTCAGTTTTGTTTAGTCTTGTCTATATGTTCTACGGAATTTTTCTGGACTTCATCCATGCCCAAGATGTATAGTAGATCAACTAAGATCGAAAACAAGAAAAAAAACAAAAAGTGGTGGAACACCTTTATAATTTTACCTCATACAACATCTCCTGAAATCTTCAATATATCCACTAAGATTTTAGAGTTGGAAGGCAGGTGTCTAACAACTTAAAAAACCAATACTTTGTATATCCACAACTAAATCCAATATCGCTTGAAGAAGAAAAATTCTCATTTATTTAGATATTTTTACAAACACATTATATACTTTATCATTTGCTTTTTCAAAAACATTTTATGTCCTCTCTCAAAATTTAAAGCTATTAAACAAAAACGAAACAAAAATCTTAAATATTGATAGTAGTATACGGATTTCTGGCCAAATCAGCCAAGAAAATCACAGATTTATATTGCTGAAAACTTATCAAGACAGAATGATTAAAATAATAAATATTGAAGATTAAACCGACCTGGAATAATCAAAAGACAGTCTTAAATCTGTGCGCTGGTAGATGGATCAAGCGATGGGATGTTTAGCCAATCCAGCGAGGCAACAAGGAATTATTAGGTGATTGAACGACATGAAAGATTATGCGAGAAGAAAGACGGAGCAATGGCCACTTACTCATCGAGCGAGGCGGTTCTTTGAGTATCCTTGCAGCTTTACTTTTAAAGATCTTAGGGCATATAAGCGCGGTCACAGAGACGAGCAGCTTTAGTCCTAAGCGACGGAGACCGATTAACAACTGATTGAATGGAAGCCAGAACTTAGGGCAAAATAGATAAGCGCGGCGGCGAAGAACTGGGATTAGGTCTTTGAATGATGCGGTGTTTTTGCCCAAATTGATAGTATACGAACTACTGGCCCGCTTATGGAGCGAAAATAATTGAGATTGAAAATTTTGGCGCCATAATCAATATTTACGATAATAACAATCTTATACTCCGTAATGATTAATTTTTATTTTTCTAATATGTTTTTAGAAAAATAAATTAACAAATTGTTTATTAATAACAATGACTACATATTAATTAATAACGATGACTCTTCATGAGTAGTCGTTAATGATAAATGTAATAACGACGAACTCATTAGTCATTGTTAAAAGGATACTTTTAACGACAACTTTTTAGAGTCGTCGTTATAGGGTGGTCGTTAAAAATCATTTTTCTTGTAGTGAATGAACAATATCACAAACAATTTACGTCAGATCTAGACCTGGATGGAAGAATTTGGTGGCACTTGCAGCCTAAGTCTGGCTTGACCCAGCGGACACCAGCACCAGAAGAGCAAGATCGACGCACAACGGATGATCCCGATCACCGCTGCTCCATCTCCATCGCAGCAGCCACGCTCATAGCTCCTCTGGCTCTCATCCATCTCGGGCGCCGTTCACCGTTATTCCCTCTAAGTCCAGACCGTGTGTCATCATCTCCAGACTGCGACCACCGGGCGTGCTATACCATCGCTCCAGGTAAAATCCGCCATAGCCGCACGAAGGTCCCTGCAAGCCCGGCCTCGTCTGTAGGTGGCAAGCGGCGCATCAACCAGAGCAATTATCTCCGCCATTAATGGCCGCTGGGAACCAACATCTTCTTCGTTTCACTGTCGCTGCTCGCCATTCGCTCTTTACATCCGTCAAAGCGGCCGATGTCTTCTCTGCTGAAGTCCGGCCCTGGTCGAGGCTCTGTCCCATGCGTAGAGCAGAAAGGATTAAAGGAGGCGTGAAAAAGCAGATGATTGGAGAACTTTGACCCGATCAAAATTAGCATACGGAGTCCTAAACTCCTAATTTGATGAGAAAAAAAAAACAGTTCTAAAGTTGCTAGACCTTTTTATTTTTATTCGTATTTTTGACAAGATTGACACATCAGATCCGGACAGTTGGGACAATTAACTCAATCGCAAGGTAACAAGGATGAGAACCCTCCTATCATGCCCGCTCGGACTCTCGGAGCTATCACCCCAGACGCATGTATGCTCGGTGCCCATACACCAAGCTCGTACGCTTAGAGCATGATGTAACCCGAAGGGAGTACGTGTCCCGGCAAGTTGAGCAACCAACAAGGAGGCCCTCCCGGTAACGCTCGTTCCGGGAAGGAGGGAACAATTTGTCTCATCACTCCCGTCAACCGGGTAGGCGGCTGGCACCCTGGGAGACGTACCGGCAAAGACGTACCAGCGCAGACGGATTTTGAAGGGAGTACGTGTCCCGGCAAGTTGAGCAGCCAAGAAAGAGGCCCTCCCGGTAACGCTTGTTTCGGGAAGGAGGGAACGATTTGTCTCATCACTCCCGTCGACCGGGTGGACGGTTGGCTCCACGAGAGGCGTACCAGCAAAGATGTTAAATCTCGACCAGATCTCGAATGGAGTATGTGTCTCGCCAAGTTGGGTAGCCATGGTAGCCAGGAAGGACGACTCGTCATATCACTCCCATTGACCGGGCAGGCAGACAACCTTCCCGGATGGACGCCATGCTAAATCTCGACCTCACACACAGAAGAGGGTTGCAGAGTCTTCTGCGCAAGTTTAGCTCCGCGCTGGACACGATCGAGCAGAACCGGCCCCTGATGCGGTGGAACATCTGAGGCTAAGGTTACACGAGTTGAGGAGAAGGGTCGTCGAGGGAGAGCCATACGTGTCCGACCTCCACGTCCTAGAACCATCCACTGGCACAATGATGAAGCACTGTTGTCAAAGGGGCATAGACTTTGCAATGTAGAGCTGTTGCTCGAAGTCCTGGAAGTATCGTTGCTAAAGGGGTACAAACCTTGCAACGCGGAGCTATTCGTGAAGGTCCATGAGTATCGTTGCTAAGGGGTTGCAAACCTTGCAACGCGGCGGCATCCAGGAAGGAGGCCTTCCCGGCAACACTCGTCCTGGGAAGGAAGGAAGCACTGTTGCTAAAGGGGAACAAACCTTGCAACGCGTGCTGTTACCCGAAATCCAGGAAGTATCGTTGCTAAAAGGGTACAAACCTTGCAATGCGGAGCTGTTCGTGAAGGTCCAGGAATGCTGTTGCTAAGGGGTTACAAACCTTGCAACGCAGTGGCAGCCAAAAAAGAGGCCTTCCCGGCAACACTCGTCCTGGGAAGGAAGGAAGCACCGTTGCTAAAGGGGTACAGACCTTGCAACGCGGGCTGTTACCCGAAGTCCTGGAACCACCGTTGCTAAAGGGGTACAGACCTTGCAACGCGGCGACAACCAGGAAGGAGGCCCTCTCGACAACACTCGTCCTGGGAAGGAAGGAAGCACCGTTGCCAAGGGGTACAGACCTTGCAACGGTCAGCTGTTGCTCAAAGTCCTGGAAGAATCGTTGATAAAGGGGTACATACCTCGCAACGTGAAGCCATTCTACAAGGGCGTGCAGACTGCCAGGCTGGGGCAGAAGATGCCAAGCAGAGGAAGAAAGTGAAGAGTTTGGGCTGGGATTCAAACCCCAGGCATAGCAGGGAAACAAGGAACCTCAACCAATAGGTTGAACTGTCAAAGTTTTCGTCTGTTGACGTGCGGCGCCAACATGTGCCAGCGTCATCACGTGCCGGCGCCGCCGCGCGGCGCTGCCACTCTGTGCCGCCGCCACAGTGTGCTGCCACCTTGTGTCGTCGTTGCTTGGTTATCTTTCTCAAGACTGATTCCTGGCGTTGACGTCGTTACCTCACGATCGAGCTCCCCGTTCCCTTAAGGGAAGACGATCGTCGTGATCATGTTCCGGGCCGGCTCCTCAGCGCCGACATCGTGACTGCACGATCGGGGCCCCCGTTCCCTTTCGGGATGACGACCGTCGTATTCTTGTCCGGGAAGGTCATCATGATTGCACGATCGGGCACGCGAGGAATCAGGTGATGATGTTGACAGAAGATCTTTGGAATCAAGTGTCGAATCCTGGAGACTCTAGGGGTAAAATTGGGTCACGGTCATAACATGCAACCTGCCCGTGATCGCCTTAGAGGTGAGCCCTATCGTGCTCCGCGCATGAAGCCGATACAGCTTCATACTGGGATGCAAGCGTTCCGGGAAGCCACCGCATTCTAGAAGCTTTGACTCAAGGGTTCTAGAGATTAACGCCACAAGAACAGGTACATAAGCGTTGAAGTCACGTTATTCTTGTGGACATGGAGACACTCCCCGGATAATACGAAGACGCCCTATGACGCATAGATTCACAAAGACGTGAAAGCATCATTGTCAAAGGGGTACAAACCTTACAACACGAAGTTGTTACTTGAAGGCCTGGAAGCAAGGAGGCCCTCCCGTCTGGTGACATGAAGCAAGGAAGCATCGTCGCCAGAGGGGAACAAACCTGGCAACGCGAAGTTATCGCATGTCCAGCTTCAGAAAAGGAGCTCAAGGTCCATGTCGTTAACAACAACGGTACAAAGTACGAGGAGGGTTAGCTTTGTATTGAACCCACCTTTGAAGTCCAAGAAATCCAGGTCAACCCCGAGAGACTGGAAAGGAAGATTAAGACCGGTGTAGAGCTCCTGATAAATTTTATTAATTGAAGACCACGACGGGGAAGCTTGTAGGCCAAGTTCGGAATTCAGGGCACCTTGTCAAATTCTATGAGTAGAGCACTTCACGCTAGTGAATCAAGTACGGAATGCAGATCAATGCTCTCACATCCTATGAGCAGATCATCACAAACTATAAATCAAGTGCAGAACTCGGAGCAAGTTCTCAAGTTCTTCAAATCTTTCATTACTTAAAAACATTTTTCTTTTTCAATCTTGAATTTGATGAGGCCCGACCTCACTTGGATTAAATGGGCGGCGGCTAAAAAAAAAACAAAAAGATAGAGAAGAAGACAAAAAAAAGAGGATAAAAAAGAAAGAGAGATAAAAAAAAGTACATACTACCTCCGTTCTCTTTTAATTGCTACAGTTGACATTTTGCACTATTCACATTTTCTACTTCGACTATATTTTATTAATTGATATACTAAACATTATTTTTTTTGAATAAATATTGTCAAATTTTTCTCATTCTAAAGTTTCAAAATATGAATGTTTACTTGTGTGTTGGCAAGCGTGAAATGTGACTGCTGTAATTAAAAGAGAACAAAAGAAGTATACATATATATATCACGCCCCGCCCTCGGTGTTTAGTCGACCATGGCTCGGCTCTCGGGCAAGGAAATGATCATACCACTTTCTAAGTCCGGGGTTAGCTGCTCGGTCAGGGCAATTGTAAGACCGGCTTCCGGGTCGAAAAGGTATGCGAGAGGTCGTGCCCCGAGCCCCTCTCGTACATCCGTTGTCTAGCATTGCTGTCTAAACAGCTCGCATGCACGTATGATCCAATCAACAATGTGACAACTATATGACCGGTCTTCGGACCGAAGGAATGCGAAAGGTCTTGCTCTGAGCCCCTTTTGTACATCCGTTGTCTAACGTTGGTAGGCTTAGCAGCCCGCATACGCGCTTGACAAGATCAACGGTGCGGGTCCGTTCTGGTCTGATCATGCAGGGCCTTGCCCTTACGTTTGGCCGACTTCAGTTCGACTTTCAGAAAGGGAGCAACCAAAATATTTCCTAAGTATGAAACTAGCTGTACAAGTCAAGGTGGTGTAAGACCGACCTCCGGGTCGAAGGTATGTGAGAGGTCGCGCCCCGAGCCCCTCTCGTACATCCGTTGTCTAATCGCTGGTCAAACAGCTTGCATAACTCGTTGGTCCTAGACCGACAGTGTGCGGGTCAGCCCCGCCTTACCTAGCAGGGCACGGTCAAGGTTGACCTTGTCAACTTTCCGCCCCTCGCGGCCTAGGTGGGGAGCCAGATCCCCGATAAGTTGTCCAAGTATTCTTGAATGAAAAATGACTATGGAAATTGAAAGAACGAACGATGCATACATACAAGCTCAAGCAATAAATCAATCACGGAGAACAAGTTCGACATCAACATTGCCCATCTTCTCCGCCTCATCACGGCTAGTCTGCGTATCATGCCGGTCACAACTAAAAGAGGACAAGACATCTTTTTGTGCCAATTGTAACCCTCCTTGGTCGGAAGCCAACCACAAACTTGCTCTGCATGGAGAGCATACGTCTGGGAAGAAACGGGTTTCGTGAATTCCTGGGAGCTTTGAACGCTGCAATTGCTTGGTGCCCCGCGACCTTAGTCCGGGAAGCAAGAAGGTCGGACAATTCATGCGAAGCTTTGAACACCACAATTGCTTGTTGCACTACACCCGCAAACGATGCCTCTACTTGGTTATACTCGACTTCATCTGGTCACACTTTGATTGGAGATCGATCAGGTCTCTCTTATCCTCTTCATTGCATGCGACAAGTATCCTCAGGGCTGCCTCCGCTCCATCTGCGTGATGCCGAGCCTGGGTAGCCTGAAGATGGGCTTAATCAGCCTGACACTGGAGCTCTGTATGCTGATCTTTCATAGCCCGGAGCGATGTGGCCGGATCCACCAGTTCCTGCAGAGAAAAACGATCAGATGACATGGAAAGTGGTTTAACATCTCTCTTTGCAGCCAACACAGCAAGTTCGCTTCTCTGACCTGGCACAAATGCAAAGAAACAAACAAGGTGGTACTTTGTGAGGCAGGGAAGCTGCATGCTTCTCCCCGGCATCAGGAAGGGAAGCTCTGTGATTCTCCCAACTAGCTGTACCTGCAAGAAAACAAGCAAAGTAAGCTGGACCTGTACGGGTAAGATTGCCTTCCCTAACCCGACCTGAGAAGCAGTTCATACCCTTTCTCTTCCTGGCAAGTCTATCTTCGCGAGGAGGGGAAGTTGCGCCATTTCCTGCAACACTGGACGGAGAAGCCCCGCGTTTCTCTCTAACATTGACCAGGACGACATCCAATTTTGAAGGTCGAGGGTTAGCATCATGTGCAATTAAGCGTAGACATACTCCGAACGCCGATCCTCGACCGAAGAAGTGACAAGCTGTGAAAAGTTTAGGGAGGCCTTGAACATGATAATTACCTCATCTACTATATCATCGACGTTGGGACATGCTCCGGAGGTTGGGCCTCGAGCATAAAGCTTGCAAAACTCCGAAGTCACTGGGAAGGATCTAACATCACTCTCTTGCCCTGCGTCGCTTTCTTGACCTGCATCAGGGAGCCATCCAAGCACAACTCTCTTGATCCGACTTTGGCGGGATGACGATGATGACCACTGCTTCGGATTCATGATTGGCCAATGAGTCGTCGTCTATGTCAGCACCGGCTCAACACAATCATTCCTGTCTCAAGACCGGCCAGATGAACGCTGCTTTGATGTCACAGTCGGCCTATGAGTTGCCATCCTCGTCAGGATCGACTTAGTGCCACCATTCTCATTTCAAGACCGGTCGCATTCCCCTTCACTTGGATGATGACCGCTGCTATGGATTCATCACGACCGGACTAAACGTCATCATTTTGATTCTATAATCGGGCTAGCCCACCGTCCACAAGGATGACGATTATTTCTTCATCGCAAGTCTGGTCTCAACCCCTCTTTCAGCAAATGGCATACTTTTGTAGATATCTTCCATGCTTTGACTGGGATAAGGGGCGAGCCAAACTTCTATTCGGCTAATCCTATCCCTCTGCTGATGGTCAACTTCATGCCCTTACTCTTCTTAACAAAATTGTTCTTCATAAAGCAGGGAAGGTGAGTGCTTCTCCCCAGCATCAGGCAAAGAAGCTATTAGCATCTACCCGACATTAGGCAAGGAAGGTGCATGCTTCTACCCAGCATCAGTCGGAGAAGTTGAGCATCTCTCCGGGCATTAGGCGGAGAAACTCTTAGCATTCCCCGACATCAGGCAGGGAAGGTGCGTGCCTTTCCCCAGAATCAGGCAGGGAAGGTGCGTGCCTCTCCCCGGTATCAGGCATTGAAGCTCTAAGCATCTCTTTGACATTATGCAGGGAAGTTGCGTGCTTCTCCCCGACATCGATCATGTGGAGAAGTTGTGTGTTTCTCCCCGACATTAGATGGACTTGCATCGGATGTCAAAGGTCGAAACTTGGCATCTTTCGTCGCATCCAAGGCAGCAAATGCGCTCCTCCGACCATCCATACCTATGAGGAAACAAAGGTCAGGGTAGGGCAGCAAGTGCACTTCTTCGACCTACCATACAAATGAAGGTCAGGGCAAGGCAGCAATCGCGCTTCTCCAACCAGCCATACCTGCGATGAAACGAATAGAGTAAGCGAGGATTCTGTCGGTTGGGTTATCTCCCCTTACACGCCCTAGGGAGCAGTTTATACATTTGCTCTTCTTGAAAAGTCGCGCTTTGCAAAACAGGGAAGCTTCTCTCTTTTCCCCATCACCAGGCGGCGAAGCTCCGGGCTTCTTCCTTGCCTGAGATAGACCTTCATCTGACTTTGAAGGCCAAAACTTAGTATCTTGCACTGCAGCTGAAGCAGCGAGAGCGCCTATTTTACCTGCCATGTCTCTAACAGGTAATAATAGCAATCAACATGGACTACTTATCATGGCGGGCTACTCACTGCATCTATCTCGAGAACATCATACGAGCACTGCTCACGAGTGAAGACCGGTCTTTGCTATCCCCTCGACGGATGGCGACCGTTGCAGTTGCACACAATGGCCTAAGAGCTTACCCTTTAGCTCTATTTTGGGTGCATTCAAAGAAGAGATCTCTCCACCAGAACAAGACCCTAGGCTGCTGCTAATCGGACAAACAAGACCTCAGGCTGCTGATCGGAAGAACAAGACCATGGGAGGCTAATCGGATAAACAAGACCTAAAACTGTTACCCATGCGAAGGAAACCATATCCTCTCGCAAGCAGCGGGGATCAATGTGCATAGTTATAAAAATACCCTCTCCCGAGAATACCTCGGCTTGGCATCATCAACGGGCAGCTTTGCGACCAGCCTCTTATGGGCATACCTTGGCTCGGCATCATCGACAAACAGTTATGCGGGTGGTCTCTCCCGAGCATGCATTGGCTCGACCGCCACCACTGGAAAGCAGACGAGCGACTGGCCTTCCCGGAACATATCCCGGCTTATCAGTAAAGCAGACGCTCAATCAAGAACCGACGAGATTGACCCTCCTCTGTTTTATTTTGAGGTATCGGTGTACTCTTTTTCCTTCACTGGGATTTTTTCCCATCGGGTTTTTTCCTAGTAAGGTTTTAACGAGGCATCCCCTCATCATGAACAAGGGAAGAGGTCTTCCCGGTTGGAGCAAAGAAGACCCCGGGCAGCTGGCCAGATAACCAGGACCCCAGGATGCTACCCAGACAAGGAGGGTCTCATCCTTGCGCAACACTGTGGGATCACGGCAGACGGTTACATGACTAACCTTTCCAGGCACACCGCAGATCGTCATCATCAACAATCATCTGTGTAACTAGCTAGCTAGCTTGGCAACCAGGCCGATTTCAAAGCAGCTCAACTACTCCCTTTTAGCCGAGTCTACTACTCGACTAAGGGAGTGGGGGACTCGTGTTGGGATAATATGCCAGGCCTAGTGCCCTCGGCCTATTATCCCCGAGCTTCGGCCCAACTAGGCCCAAGACGCAGTCTCACGAGCGGGAATCGCCCCTTGCTCATTTACTTATTTATTGGGCCGGTTCGCCCATTAGCTTGGACATGTATTATGTATTTGGGCCAAGCCCACGTAGATTAGACTTTTGGACTTGTGGTGGATGCCTATAAATAGGCCATCACCCCTCATGTATTGGGGACGTTATTCTTACTATACTGAAATGCTGCTAGTTTCTCTACCCGGGATATTTTCTACCAACAAGAACTATGACAATTTTTCGTCAAATTCTAATGGTAATGGAAAACAGAAATTAAAGAACACAAGAATTTAACATGGAAAAATCAATTGGCTCAAGAGGGATTAAAAAATTTCGACCTCTCACTAAAAACCTTTAAAGTAGTTACAATAGAAAATTTTCTAGTTTACTCTCGAGTCACCCCAACTCCAACCTCTCTATTTGGAGTTCTTGTTGTCTTACCTTGAGGGTAATGAGCCTCATCTTTACAACAAAGCTGTAATCGCACACCCGAACCCTTAGAGAAAAGCATTGTCAAACTGTTCCAGCTCTCAACCCAAAAACAATAATGAAATTAAAGAACAATGACTAAAACCACTAAATGAACTGTCGCAGGTGCTTGATTCCCTAATTTTTTTTCATACGGAATTCTTCTTTTTTGGGCATTCTCTCTCTCTTTCAAGCACACCTTTCTTCTGCCATTCCTTAGGTAATTATATCATTTTCTAGTGCGCACAACCTTGTATGTTATTAACATATTTCTTGACGCTTACTAATTTAAGATTGATTCCTTCGATCACCCATAAGACATTTCCTTTTGAGCATAGATTCTTGATTCCTTTGCTTTTTGTTGATTGACCACTCCAAATGATAATGGTGTAGCCCATCCTTTATGTAATTTAGTACTATGGAAAATAAAAAATTTACGACTAATTAATTAGTCAAGAAGTTTGGTACCTAGATCTTGTATACTTGACAAATAATGATTAGTCATCAACAAAACATGGCAATAAATAGATCTCTCAAGACATAAAAACTAGACACACCTTTCATTATTTTTCTTTGGCTAATTTCATAAGCAACTTTTGAAACTCCATCATAAATTCATACCAAACAATGTATGATTTTCATGGAACCTTACACTAATGATAGAATCTATACATGGGCCATGGTGGACTAAATTAAAGCTCAGGTAACTTAATTTTTATTAATTTCTTAATGTAAACTTTTAAATTTTTCATATTTAGTTCACGTACCGCACTAATGTTTAAGTCTACCATATATAGTTGCTCTTCAGGCCACGGCATCCCAGAACTCTGGATCTTCCCTTGCTTACACTTAGCACAAAACAATATACATATAGCGATATAGTACATATTAAATTATGTAGTAAATGACGCATGTTTTAATACATGATTATTAGGAGTATTTGTTAATTCAATAACAATATTATTGTAACAGCGTCCGGAAATTAAAGTCAAGAAATACTAAAGTCTTACAACCTGCGTTCTCAGCATGCAAGCTAAGTTAATGACTTGCTCGAACATCCTAATAAACTCATTAATTAATTAATTAATTAATTAATTAATTAATTAATTAATTAATTAATTAATTAATTAATTAATTAATTAGTGAGCTAATTAATCATCCTCAAGCACAATCTTAACACTTCCAATCTTCACAGCCTCACATCCTGCCCTTGGAACTATGGTCACCAACACACTCTCATCATCATCTGCATCAACACCCAAATCTTCCAAGAGCTCATTTAAGGACAGTCTCAGATTTGTCTTGATGATCTTCATGTCATGCTGATGGTGACCGCCATGTGGCACGCTCACAAAGCTTCCTGCAAACTCGGTGTCCATTGGTGTAGCACTGCCAGTCTCGTCATTGATTAAGACATCAAACTTGACAAAAACATCCTTCTCTAACTCTATTCCTTCTATCAAAAGAGTTTCTTCTTCTCCCTTGTTTTCATTAGCATCACCCTTATACTTCAGGATTCTCTTCATTTTCCTTATAGGCCTTCTCACCATTGCCCTCACCACTTTGTCAAGCGTCCCTGGCTGCCAGATGGGCATAAAGCCCCCCTGACCCGTCGTCGTGGCCCTCGAGAGCTTATTTTTTGTTTTTAAAACCCCAGAGACACGTGGGGTCGGGCGATAGTTGATCCACGGGATCTCCACGTCTTGAAATACATATCCAAGAGCTCTCGTGTCCAAACAATCCCGGACCTTGACCCGGACCATCTGCGCGTTTTCGTCGCAAAAAATGAATGACGCGTCGAGCCAGTCCGGGTCAGAGTAATCTCGACGACACCCTCCTCCTAATTCTTTCCAAACGCTCCACATCCTATCGACGTTACAATGGTGGGCATAGAATATCATGTCCCTACCCGCTGAGTAAAAGGTCCCCATATCCTCCCATAGGGGTTGTGTCCGGTCCCCGGTCCAGTCATGGATCGTGTTGTGTGGGGTGAGCTCGAGGGACCCCGAACCAGGGTTGGGCTCATCTCCCGCTCGGTATGGACTCCCATGGAACCCGCTAGTGGTCCGTCCAAGCCGCACCATTGTACGGTACATTGTGGTAAGATTACAAGACACAAGCTCTTCATTACTACGCATATCTTTATACGTCCTGTCCCAGTCCAAATCAACAATGTTTGGCGGCTGGTGTCTGGCGTCGCGAAAAGGGTCGTAGAGCGGAGAGTTTGGGTCTTGTGTGTACATGGCCGGCATCGTCATGCCGGCCGGGTGGTCCCAGTTCCAAAACGGAATCCCAAAAGTCGGGTCGTCAATAAGTTTGCCCAATATTCTCTCGAAGAAGTACAAATAGCAACGATGAAAGGGAAAAAACATCCAGGAGCTATGAACATGAAAGTTTTGGTCAGGAAACCCGTCTTGGATATACGCGCCGTTGCAATAGGCACAGTGGATGTTGGCTTGGTGACGGAAGCTCCGGGGGTCGTCGTCGGGAAGTGCTTTCATGAGGTCAACGGCTCTGGTGAACTTCTCCACGTACGCCTCATCGTTAGCCGCCAAATGGGCCGCCGGTCTGACTCGCATAGTGGTGGGCCGGTATGGGAGCTTGAAGTCAACTATGTTTGCTTCCCCGCCGGGCAACGGGGGGCAACAGTTCAGCGACTGGTCAGCGGTCTTGGGCAGTTGGACCGGGCCGCATTTCGATGCGCTGATGGGCTCCGCGAAGGCGAGTGGATTGGTTATAGCCCCATATCCATACAGCCCTCCCAGACCAACCAACATGTTTCTCCTATCAAACTTATACCCGCCGGCGTCAAGGTGGTGCTTTTCCTCGCCGGCGTCAAACTTATTACCGTTGCATGCTACGACGTGAAGTCGACGACAAGTTTGTGGGGCAAAATGGGAAACATTTGGGATGGTGTTGGTGAAGGAGAAGAAAGAAACGCAGGCCATTTTTCTCTCTACTTTGGTTTATATGAAGTACTTCGTATTACTTTCCGGATGTGTATATATAGGTAAATATAGTGGGTTGTTTCATGTTTGGGGGTGACATACTACGTACTACTTACTCACATAATCACATGCATGTAATTTGAATTATAGAAGTAGACAGCTATACATGGAAGATTTCTAGAAATTAGACTTTCGTGACCTACTCTAGCTAACTTGTATTTATATATAATTAAATTTTTTATGGATCCATCATTGTGGAAATACGTTTTGATATTTTTATTTCATACTTCAATTGTGTAGTTTTTTCATGTGGACACATACGAACATACCCTTACACTGCCATAACATTAACTTTTCATTAGAAAATATAGACATTATTGTGGTAACAAATCAGTTCACTCTCATCATCTCATGTCAAATTAAACAATTGGATTTTTTTCGTTTTCCAATAAAAAAAAGCTCGATAAACGAAGAAGTGTTTGTAGCTGTTTCTATTTTTGAGAAATGGTTTACTTTAGAGATTAAATAAAGCAAGTAATTGTACGTATCTCTATTTGTGTAGAAGTATTATGGGTGGGCAAAAATACCGGAAAGTCGGTATACTATATACTATCGTATATCGCACTTACTGTACCAAAAATACCGAAAAATATCGGAATGTTGGTATACCGTCATTATTTCGGTACGATAACGATAAATGTTTTCAAATACCGTGATATACCAGTATAATACCATACTGACTCACTACCCAACAATTACTTTAAATTCTAAAATATTCTAAGAGCCTATTACAATTTTGAAGCCCAAATTCAATACTTTGGTTGGTTACAAATACAAAAATACTAAAATAAAGACTAAATTTCCCAAACCCGTTATAACCTTCTAGGCTTCTACTACGTAACATTCAAACTAACTACTCCTAATGAGTAGTGTACTAATGTCCAAAAACAAGTTCATCTTATTCCAAAAGCTTGCGAGTCGCGACGGCTAAGCAGCTAAGAAGCTCACAAGTGGAGAGGGATACACTTATGTGACGAGTGTATCTACGTAGGGATTCCGCAAGTCAAGACACACAACTCTGTCTGAAAGTCTTATTCAAATATTTTTTTAAATATAAAAATGACTAAATGCACAATTTCATATTAGGAATAAATGATTTTATATCCATGTTGTTTGAATACTTTTATTTATTTTTGTTAGAGATCACTATTGATTTAATTATATCTATATTGTTCAAGATATTTTAGGAAAATGTGTTATTTTTCATCCGTGGCATGTTGAACTGATTAAATATACTAATACTCCCTTCATACCCTATTTAAGTTCTCACTTTCGTTTTCGGGGTGTCCCTTATTTAAGTTCACACTTCCATTTTAGCAAACAAATTTATACCCAAAATAGTACAAAACAGTGTCAAACAGTCTCCACACATTGTGAAACAATGCACTTCACAGTAAAATCAAATTTATTTTCTTAATAGAACTTAAATTTCAGTCATTTGTTGATGAAGTGAAGTTGGTAATAGGCCGAAAAGTTCTAAATGTCCCCCATTCCCATGATCTGCTCCTTAAATTGTTCTGGATTGGAAGTATTTGGATTCCATATCATGAAACATCGCACATTTAAATTTACCTAGTTAATTTATTGGTCAATTTTAATGTCTACTTAGTCTTGAACCATCTTACCTATCTGCCTCAAATAAGACCAAAAGTCCAAAGGTCAAAATAAATAACGGCCGGTATTAGACTAAAACATGATGTTCAAATGATAGTACAACAGTGATTTGTTACCCAAACTTTCCAGTGAAGTAAAATTTCATTCAACATTATTTATTTAATAGTAATAGTACTTCAATGCCACATTTTATTTCACTCGGATGCAAAGACCTTCATTATGCAAATCCAATTGATGGACTACTGATTTTGTGAAACTGCTCCCTCATTTAACGAATAACTAGTAATAATACCCGTGTGTGTTGCACGGGAGTGTAGTAATTACATACAAATTAATGTTATAATTATAAATTAAAGAATATGTTAAAATAGGATTTATAGAAATACTCATAAGTGAACAACAGTACTATGTGTAACAACGTATGTTATGGTATAAACTAATTAACCTGTGTAATTTTCTACAATATGAAAATAATGTATGTAATAACTGTTGTTCTCAAGTACCACATGAGTGGTTGATATGTGTGCCTATTGTTTCAAGATATGAATAGTTAATAAGTCTAACACGGGTCAAATTTATCAGGTGAATGTTTACCCCAATCAACAATATTTTATAGAAAAATTCTAAAGTACTCCAAATAGGGTGGCCACAAATGGAACAACTCATTTAATTAAGCAGGTCATCAACGGGCCATCTGGGGAATTAACCTATATCACTTGTTTTGGCCCCAATGCTTATCATACAGTATCATTGACCTCGTACTTAATCCAACTAACTTGCCGTCACGAGGATAGCGTCAATCTTGCCATGGGTTCTGACTAAGTTTTTTTCAATATGTAGAGGTGTTAGAGAGTAGCCTTTTGTTGTTACCGTCGCCATGACGATTCCACTCCCACCGACACAAGTTATCAATGATCCGTCGAAAGATTGGTATTCCCTCCGTCCCGTAAAGATGTTCCCGGTTTCCTTTTTTGGATGTGCCAAAAACAAGTTACCATTTCCATAATGGAAAAATTGAGCTTAATAATCCAACTATACCTTATCCGCTTTTAATAATCCCAATTAGTGATTATTATTGGGTGGTCCGAACTTTTGGGAGGTTTTTATAAATTAAAAACTGTATGGTTGACGTTTGTGCAGAAATCACAAAATAATTGATTAAAAGAGAAAGTGACAAAGTTTTTTATATTAGAACGTCCCAAAAGGGAAAGTTGACACAGTTTTAAGGGACGGAGGGACTAATTAGAAGTGTTCTGCGTAGGGGTGGACCGAGACCGCCACTGTGCGGTAACGGCCCGGTGAACCGGGACCGAGACCGGGCCTGGGGGCCCAGACCGGGGGTGTTTGGGGCGGGTCACGGGCAAAGCCCCTCTTGGAACCGGCCCGGCCGGTCCGAGATCGGTCTAGGCCCAAAAAAAATTCCAAAGTGTTTTGGTGGTAGGAGGGTTGGGGTGGGGGTAGGAATTAATTAGAAAAGCTAAAAAAATTATTGAATCCGGCCCGACCCGGTCCCGGTAGAATCCCGGGCTGGTACCGGGTCTTAACCCAAAAACAAAACGCCTGGTTTGGATCGGCCCGGACCGGCTAGGTACTGGTCCATGCCTAGTTCTATGTATTTATTCTTCTGAGGAGTCTACGGTTTGAAACCTTTTTCCAAACTTTTTCTACCCAACCTTAGCTTTTATCCATTTCCTCCATAATCCTATTTAATTTTTGTCTAGTGTAAGAGTTAAAGAACAATATTACATTTTTGCAATAAATGTAAATTTATTTTTAGATATAAGTTTGCATTCATTATGTACATTAACTCTAAATGCATACACTATTTGTCTCTTATTCTATTCAATTATTTATTAACATAATATTGAAAAACCTAAAAACTTTGGGACAAATTTATTTCCAATAAAGTGAAATTTGTTAAGTACGACTTCATATTTTTTCGCCGGCCGAAGGTTTTGCTGTTTATAACTAATTTTTATATTATCTTATGTGAATTCACTCCCCTCACGAAAAATCCTAATACGTCACTGCCTATAAATGCCTCCAACATATATTGTAAGAGTTGTTGACTACATTTCGGGTCCAATATCTCTATTTACAATAACTAGATTTTTCACCCGTGCTTCGCACGGGATGCAGTTAGTAAGCAATAATTTATTTGTGAACGTATATACATGTCTAAAGATAGAAAATGCATATGTTGTTTTTAATAAGATAAAATAAAGAATAAAAAACTCCATATAAATTATTATTCCGTATATACGTAGTATTTCATAATTATAAACAACATTCAAAGACTTCTTCGCCAGTTTTCCGTCAACATCACACATTAAAGTTCAACATATACAGGGACGTTACTTTTGTGACAGAGACATAAGGTTGTCCAGAGGTGAAAATCGAATGACATAAGAAAATACCAACTCTTTCCAAAAAATATTCCTTACTTTTATTAATGGTATTAAATTGATAGTTTTGAATGTTTCATGCTCTGTATCAAAATTCATGTTATGTTAGGTCTTAAATTGATAGTTTTCAATCAAGGGTGGAGCCAAGCTGATTCGGGCCCGGCCAGGCCTTTTGTGTTTGGGGGAAGGCCCGGGACCAGCCCAGGTTGCCGCCGGGTCCGGGTCGGGCCGGGCCTCGGGCCTATATCTGTTTTTTTTTCTTTTTTCCTTTTCCTAATTAACCATTTAACCCCCGACCCCCCCCCCCCCCCAAACAACCCCAAATGGACCAGAATACCAAGCCCAACCCAGGTTTTCAAAAGAAATTGAAAAAAAAATTGGCCCGAACTGGGCCCGGCCCTGGGCCGGTTCCTTATTTACGTGACCCGAGCCCGCACCGGAAAACCACCTGGGCCAGGCATACCCGGACCGGTCCCTGGCCGGGCCACCGAGCCGGGCTGGGCCCAATAGTACTGGGCCGGTTCCGGGTCGGGCCACCCGGCCCGAGTCTACCACTATTTTCAATTATTCGTGCTTTGCATTGACGCATTTCACCTTTTAGGTTCCATTATGATAGTGAAAGATAAGAAAATACAACTATCACATTTAAAAGCTTAGGAAGAACCATATATTGATAGTGAAAGATAAGAAAATACAACTATCACATTTAAAAGCTTATGAAGAAACCATATATTCATAACAGTGCTTTGAAGACTCCTATTTTTATCTTCCTCTCATGCAAATATTGCAATGATGGTCCAAAAAGTTAGGAAGTATGGGCTACTCTTCAATACCCGCATGATACATACATTCATTGTTAAATTTTTACAATGAAAACATATTACATTTTAGAAACACTAACACAAATAGCAAACGATTATCAGATTGGACAGAATTACAACGTGTGTTTGCAAGTATTGCTTCTTTTTTTTAATAAAATGGCTTGTAAACCTAAGAAGTGAAATAATATGTATACCCTTCCAAAACCCATTAAGAGCAAAATGTGAAAACGTACCCATATTTTAGGTAATCCCTTTTCCATATTTTACTATGCTTCAAAAATAGAACTCAAATTGATGAAACAAAACCAAATTAATTAAAAAAACAGGAAAAACCAATAAAAACTAAAATTCTGTCGAACATTACCTCAGCGAACAGACAGTTTCAGGAATGAAGCAGTATGATCTTTGTCATGAACGGGTATGAAGAGGAAGTTTAAACACTGGGAAGCGGTAAACTAATTTACAAGAACTGGGCAGTCTACCCATTATGGGCTAATATTGTTTTATGTTTGGGCTGTTTTATGCTATTGTAATAATTAGGCCCAATTTTGGGAACTGAATTGTTCTGGACACTCTATTATATTGCTTGAGGAGTAATGAGAAAACACAAGAAATGATTATCGAAATTCTCTTTCTCTACAATTCTCTTTCTTCTTCCCTCTGACATTCTGTTTCATTCTCTAACTAACAACATCAACACGCAAATACCATTACATTTGGTATCAGAGCAGACGGATCCGGGAAGATGGCGGATGGCACAAGGCTCAAGGAGTGCTTGGAAGGGCAAAAACGAATGGAGCAAACCCTTTTAGCAGAAACTCTGAAGAGGGAAGCTGCAGAACAAAAAAACGAGGAGGTCCAGTTGAGGAATCAGGAGATTCAAGGTGAAATTATTAAGCAACTGGAGACAATACAGAAGAAACTTGAAGATATGGAGGTGAAGGTGGATACCAGTAATGCGAGCTTTCATATTGGCCATGTAAGGGGTGATCATGACAAGGATCCGGTGATAGGAGAAGTATCAATACTGGGTGAACCACCATTCAAAACCAACCTGCATAATATCCAGATCGGGAAATCTCAGCCAAAACTCAAAAACATAGAACAAACAGGTAACTATCACTCACATACCCCCTTTCCCAAGCTTGAATTCCCAAAATTTGATGGGACAAATTCAATATCATGGAGGGTGAAATGCAATGGGTATTTCAAGTTGATGCCTCATATACCAATGGATCAAAGGGTTACACTGGCTACATTACATTTTGAAGGAAAGGCACTTTTATGGTTTCAACATTTGGACAGAGACATCACCATTCTCACATGGGAACAGTTTATGGAAGTGATTTCTACCAGATTCGAAGGACTCAGGGCATCTTCAGTCATTGAGGAATTCAATAAATTGAAGATGGGATCTGACTATGAGTTGTATGTAGAGAAATTTGAAGAACTCAGGGCTTGTATGCAATTAATACATAAGGGGGTACTCACTGAGCAGTATTTTATATCCAGTTTTATAAGTGGACTTACAGAAGAATCTAAGGCTTTTATCAAGATGTTTAAACCTACCACACTTGAAGCTACAATTGAGTTGGTAAAAAATCAATTAAACACCATTGAAGTGTTATCTAAGAAGATTAAATTGGGGGGAAGGCCATTACAGAATCCAAATCTGGGAGTGAGGAAGATGGACAATTCCTACAGTACCCCACTCCATACTAAGACAAACTTTAATCAAACCCAGCCCCCTTTCAAACTTCTTACACAATCTGAAATGGCAGCTAAAAGAGAACGTGGACTGTGTTACAACTGTGATGAGAAGTTCTCACTTGGGCATAGATGTAAGCACAGACAAGCATATGTCCTTTTAGTAGATGATGATCCAAACCCTGAAGCACAGGAAAAGGTGGAAGAACTTACTGATCATGATGCAGTCATGGATGAGGTGCTTCTCACCTTAGATGCTGCCACCTGCAAAAGGGGACCCACTACCATGACATTAAAGGGAAGAGTTGGAAAACATGTTATACATATACTGATTGATTCTGGTGCTTCACTCAGCTTCATAAGCCATTCTGCAGCCAATAAAATAGGGTGTAAAATGGAGGAAGCTACTCCAATCAGAATAACAGCTGCAGGGGGACACAAGTTGGTTAGCACATCACAGGTAACCAATTTTCAATGGAATATACAAAAGCACATGTTCACCCACTCCTTCAGGGTACTTCCTGGAACTGAATTTGACCTAATTCTTGGGGGAGATTGGCTGAGGGAGCTTACTCCTGTCCAATTTGACTATAGAAAAATGAGTGTGACAGTCACTCATGAGGGAGATGGGGTTGAAATACTATGTGAAGAGAAATGCCCTATTATTTCCTACAACTCCCTATACAAAATGATCCATGAGAAGGTGCCCAACACTGTAGAAGAGATCTATTGGGTCACAGGAAAGGAAACATGTTTTAAGATTCCATCTGAATTAGAGCAGTTACTCAAGGAGTTTGATAGTGTTTTTGCATACCCTAAATCTTTACCCCCAAATAGAGGCATTGAGCATCAGATAGAACTTAAGCCAGGAAGTTTGCCTAAACAACAGTATCCATACAGAGTATCCCACAGTCAAAAGGCAGAAGTGGAAAAAATAGTGGCAGAATTATTACAGTCTGGTGAAATTCAGCCTAGCAAGAGCCCTTTTTCTTCTCCAGTGATGTTGGTAAAGAAAAAAGATGGTAGTTGGAGGATGTGTGTTGATTACAGGTACTTAAACAGTCTTACTATTAAACATGACTATCCTATACCAATTATTGATGAATTATTAGATGAGTTGAAGGGGGCTAAATACTTTTCCAAGATTGATCTACGCTCAGGATATTTCCAAATATTAATGGCCCCTGAGCATAGATACCTGACTGCTTTTAGGACCCATAATGGTCATTATGAATTCCTAGTTATGCCTTTTGGACTGTGTAATGCTCCAGCCACATTCCAGTCTTTAATGAATCAAGTATTCAGAGAATTATTAAGGAAGACTGTCTTGGTGTTTTTTGATGACATTTTGGTGTATAGTCCAAACTGGAATCAACATTTGGAGGATCTTAGAGAGGTTTTGACTAGATTGAAGTCTAATCAACTATATGCTAAGAAGAGTAAGTGCAGTTTTGGGCAGACAACTATTTCCTATCTGGGGCACATTATCAATGAGGATGGGGGTGACCACTGATCCTGAGAAGATAGAAAGTATGGTAAGCTGGCCCACACCATCTACCCTTAAAGAACTAAGGGGATTTTTAGGCTTGACAGGGTATTACAGGGAAGTTTGTCAGGGGTTTATGGTATTATTAGCAGGCCTTTGACTTCTCTTCTAAAAAAGGGAAATTTTCTGTGGAATTTGGAGGCTGACCAGGCTTTTAAGGAGCTTAAGGCTGCCATGACTACTACCCCGGTCCTAATTCTACCTGACTTTTCAAAACCTTTTATACTAGAGACAGATGCTAGTGGAGAAGGAATTGGGGCAGTTTTAATGCAGGAGGGTAGGCCCATTGCCTTCCTAAGCAAGAAGTTGGGACCAAAACAGTTGGGTCTTTCCATTTATGAGAAGGAATTTTTGGCTGTTTTGCTTGCTATAAATAAGTGGAGGAATTATTTACAGGGTAACAGATTCATCATCAAGACAGATTCAACAAGCTCTAAAGTATTTGCTGGACCAGAAAATCACCACTGCCATTACAACAAAAATGGATCACTAAGCTATTGGGGTTGGACTATGAGATACATTACAAAAGGGGTACTGAAAACAAAGTTGCAGATGCATTGTCAAGGAAGGGAGAATCTGAAGGAGAGTGCTACTCTCTCTCTATTGTCAGACCAGTATGGATGCAGCAAATAATTGAGAGTTATCAACAAGATGACTACATGATGAAAATTAATAAAAGAAAAACAGGATGAGCCTAATTCCTACCCAGATTTTGAGATTATAGATGGGATTGTGAGGTATCTGGGGAGGGTGACAGTAGGAGCCACAACCACCCTAAGGCACACCATTTTTAAGGAGCTGCATGCCTCAGCTGTTGGTGGACACTCTGGAATACAAGGCACACTTTTGAGAATAAAGAAGGTCTTTTATTGGCCTAAAATGAAGGAGGATGTTACACGGTGGGTCAAGGAATGTGAGACATGTGCTAGGGTTAAACCTGAAGGGGGGCCCTATCCTGGTCTACTACAGCCCCTACCTATACCAGATCAGGCATGGAGTCATATTAGTATGGATTTTATTGAAGGACTGCCTAAGTCACATGGAAAAAATGTCATTTTGGTTGTGGTTGACAGGTTGACAAAATTTGGACATTTTATTCCATTATCACACCCCTATACTGCAGCTACAGTGGCTAAGATTTTTCTGGATAATATATTTAAATTACATGGTCAACCTTTGGACATATTAACAGACAGGGATGTGGTATTCTTGAGCGGATTCTGGAAGGAGTTATTCAAGCTAATGGGGACAAATTTGAGCTATACCTCTTCTTATCACCCACAGACTGACGGGCAAACTGAGAGACTGAATCAATGCTTGGAAGCTTACTTGAGGGCAATGGTACATCAAAATCCTAGGCAGTGGTACAATTGGATAAGTATGGCAGAATACTGGTATAACACCAACTACCATACTAGTCTCAGAACAACCCCCTTTGAAGCCCTATATGGTTATTCACCTCCTACTCTGTCACTAACCACACCATCCACCATGACTAATGCAGAGGTCAAGGATCTTCTAACACAAAGGCAGAGGGTGCAACAAGAGTTAAAGGAAAATCTAAAACTGGCCAAGGAAGGATAAAGTATTATGCTGATACAAACAGAGTTGACCGAGAGTTTAAGGTGGTGATAGAGTGTATCTGAAACTACAACCTTACAAGCAAAAAATCAATACAAAACAGAAGGAATCAGAAGTTGGCCGCTAGGTATTATGGACCTTACACAATCTTAGAGCGAATTGGTAAAGTGGCTTACCGGTTGAATTTACCTGAAGAGGCCAAGATCCATCCTGTTTTCCATGTCTCTCTCCTGAAGAGTTGTATTAGCCCGCGTGC